>NQLW01000008.1:5689324-5811163 GCA_002312845.1 Kalanchoe fedtschenkoi
ATATGCCTAAGATGTTGGACGAGGAACACATTTCCTCCAACTGGGAACATGTTTAATGACGATTCTCCTTGAGGAGATTGGGATGAATTAAAGTTTTTTTTTTAAGCTGAAATTAGGAATATTAATTAGTTTTTTTTTTAATTTATATATGTATTTTATTTCCATTTTGCCATACATTTCGTTTTAAGTTGAAATTTGGATCTTCGTGCCATGTTTTTCTTTTCAGATTAATGGTGTTTTTTAAGTCAAGTGTGTCTGAATGTCTTTTTAATTTTTTTTACATTTAATAATAGTGTCAGAGTCAGTAATCAAGGAGACTACAAACTCATTTAAATTCTATCTAACGTAAATAAAATGGTGGTAGCTCATGTATATCATTGAAAATCATTTATGGGCTCGTTAAATAAACAAGCTAAACATGATTAATGGCATATTCAACTCATTTATGTTCACGAACAACTTGTTTATGAGCTCGTTTAAAAATTCGATTTAAACTCATTTGTGAGTTTCATTACACCTAAATTAGGAACTCTTTTATATAGTTACGAGTAAAGGCACCCGACGGTTCGGTTAAAAAAAATTAAAAATCAAACAAAATTATTAGTCATCTCTTTTAAAAATATGAAACTGTAAACCGAATGATTAAAGGCACTCGTCGTCCCTACGGTTCGGTTCGAGAAAAATTAAAAATCGAACTAAATTATTAATCATCTCTTTTTAAAATATGAAACTGCAAACCAAATGATTTTTTAAAATTTGAAACCGGCCAAATTGAACCGAACCAAACCGAACCGGACCGGACCGACCGGTTCGGGAGCGTCGCGACAGAAATCCTATTCTGTTATATATATAGATTAGGGCAGAGTACCCGTCGAACCGTCGGGTTTGGATCGGTTCGGTTCGAAAAAAATTAAAACTCAAACCAAATTATTAGTCATCGGTTTTTTGAAATTTGAAACCGAAAATTTAAAACCGAACCGATCCACTAACATTTAAAACCGAACCGAACAATACCCCAATCGGAACCGAACCAAACCGACCAATTTCAAATCGAACCGAACCAACCGGGACCGAACTGAACCAAACCGACTGGAATCGAACCGACCGGGAGCATCGTGACGTTCCCAATCCTATTCTGTTATATATATATAATAGATTGGTTAAAAAAAGATATTATTTAACATATAACTCGTTTATTTAAACTCGTTTAAAAGTTCATTTATAATATATATTAAACTTCATATTTGAAATCAGAGTGTCAGAGTAAAGCTCGAGCTCAGTTCAAACTCAATAAAATTACACTGGTCGAATTTGAACATGTACTTTAAAAGCTCATTAATATTGGACTCGAGCTCGAACTCATGAAATTTTTAAATTACTCGAATCAACTCGTTTGCAACCCTACCTTCAACACATCAATATCAATATCAATGGTTATATAGTATCAAGTAAATTTTGAGTTCACTTAATTCAGTTCATCAAAATTTAATTCAAAATTCTTAGGCTATGATAATAAACCGAACCAAACTTAAGTTTAAAGTTAATACTAATTTCAAACACACCCTAAGTTCGACAATACTAGAAAAGATAAGACTCCGGCTCAAGTGGTGAGCTCCATGATAGCGCTGACAATGTCTTCGTGTTGGTTCGTATTAGATTGTATCTGACCCAAAACTAGTTCAACATAATTCGCATCTTCACTACATTTCCATAAATGAACTCTACTAAAGGGATGAGAATTCAGGCTAGACTTACATTCTTGGCTCTTTTGATGGTCACTCGGGTCACGCCTATGACCGGTTTCATGCCCAGCTTGAGCATGGCTTTGCGACTCTTCTTCTCGCTTCTGCTCTGCTTGGCCCCCTCGCCGCCACCTGCATTTCACAAGACCACAATTTTGAGATCAGAACTTTCCGCTAACTCATTTACATTCGAAACTGGCTTCATTGTGATCTAACATTCCCCTTACAAACATAGAAAGGGAAGGGAGCAAATCAAATATATCATCACCTATCAATGCATACTACTGTTTCGGTTTGATCAACATCAAATATATCTCATCTTTGGCCTCAAAACATCTCATATCAAAAATTCGGGCAGATCCCATCTCAGAAGAACACCATGTCAAAGAGATCAAGGCAGAGGAAAAAGTTGAAAAAAAAACTAAGTAGACACCAATCTTCTCTTGCTTTCACTAGATACTTCCTTGATCAGGCCAGACTCTCTCCATCTTAACCGTTGAGCGCCACTAACATATTCACGCTCATGTGTAACTTTCAGGGCTTGAATCTGAAAGCTGGGAGTTCCAACCACCAGGCTAACACACTACATTTCGGTTCAAACACATCATCTTGGACCTCAAAACTTCCAACAATCAGAACTTGGGCAGAACTTGACTCAGAAAAAACTCATTTCATGATTCAAACTGATTAACACAAACAGAGATGAAGCAAACCAAAGTAGACATCGTCCTACTCATGCTGCTGCAACAGCAACACAAAACATTTTGGTTTCATGAACATCATCAAAGACATCATCTTTGGTTACAAAACATCTAAAAACCAGAACTTGAGCAGAATCCATCTCAGAAAAACACCATCTCAAACTGAAAAACACAGACAGGGATCAAACAGGCCGAAACAGACAACAGCCAGTGGAAAAAGGTACCACCTTGGACCCCATCCTCCTTCTCATCATCCTCATCCTCATCATCTTCCTCCTCATCCTCCTCCTCCCCATCCTTCACATCCTCCACCACCGGCGCATCACTCTCCTGCACGAACCAAACGAGTTACCAACAAACGAGGCGAAAACTAATCCGTGTAACTTCAGGAATCAAGACACTGTCAAGTTCAAATGGGTACGAGAAGCCTCTTCAGCTGCTCGTCCGCCGACTCCAGCTTCTCCACCGCCGCGACTTCCGAAGTCTCCTCAGGCGACATTAGTGGTGGTGGTTGACGGGAGGCCTCTGGTTGAGCTGGTTTGATGACGTTCGACGGGTGATGGAGATAACGTGACGTAAGATGATGAGGCTTTCGTGGCTCCTAGTTCTCAGTCTCGCCTCGGGAATTGTGGTCCGAAACGGAATGGGCTAGCCCATTTCAACATTCGGCCCAGTCCAGAATATGTGGGCCCCCTGTGATTATTCAGTGGCATTATAAAACATTAGAGAGTTAATTAAGCGAAGTGGGTTAATTAGGAAAGTTAAGTGGATGTAAATGTACTTAAATGTTAAATGAGAAATGTTTGGATATATGTAAAAGAAGATAATTATGAAAAACTTAGGTTGTGTTTGTTATAGGGAAATTTTCATGGAATTAAAATTAGACGATAAACAGGATTGAAATTGAATTTTTTAGTGGAATTTTTTTCATTTTTTTATTTGTTTATCATGTAAAGTATGAAGAAAAATATCATTTCACATTGTTGTTAATCAAATTTTTCTATACATTTTTCCATCATTTTTTTCTTAAAATTTTTCATCTAAACAAAATAAAGAATTTCTTTGTTTTTCCATCTAATTTTTGAAACTTTCCCTGAACAAAGTCTTTTGGGTAAGAGAAAATTTGCGAAAAAAAGATTCGTAAAAAATATAGAAAAATGAGAAGGAATTTTTTGTTTGGTTTAAAGAAGATTAATGTTGGAAAACTAAATGAAAAATTATATGAAAAAAATAAAAAAAATTCATGCAAAAAAATATGTTAGTGTTGTCTCTCAATAAGGAAAAATAAGACGAATTTTATTGAAAATTCACTTTCCATTAAAATTTCTATCTCTCAAACTTTCTTGAAACCAAACACACCTTAAAGTTGACAAGCTGGCAGCTGGCAGTCCTCTAAAACTTGAGTGCCCTTATTATTGGTTTTTTTAAATTTAATTTCAATTTGCCTTAATTCTGTAATAATATTATCTAAAACTGCGATTTTCTCAAAAAAAAAATCTCAATTGTAATCCAACATTTTATCATATTGACAAATCATGTTTATTTATCAACGTAACGTAATCAGTTCATATAAAAATACAATTGAAAACTGATTTTTTTAATTTAATTTGCTATTATAATACCGTGAATTTTATGCTACTCCATCAATTTTGAAGTTTTTAATATCACTTTTTATGGAAACTCCCATTTTCCATTGCAGTTTATGAAAAAATCATATTTTTGATTCGTGATTTTTGTATTATTATCAACACAAAACAAACCACGGGTGAAAAGTACAGTATGATTTTTAATAAAAACATTATTTTAAAAATAAGGGTTTTTGTGGAACGAAAATAAAAAAAATGGTAACGTAAATTTGAAAATCAAATTGTGCAAGGTGTGAAGTTTTACAAAAAAAATAATTTTATAAAAATGAAAATAAAATCAAACAAAAGAACAATTTATGTGAAATAAACAGTGCATAGAGTCGATAAAGCCCAAAGCATTACAACATCAAAGTAGGTGGTGATGAGTTGAGCTCGGGGGCCATGGCGGTGTCGTGGTGGGGGCTTCTTTTTCAGGTTTCGGTGGATGAAAGCAACATTTCACAAAATATAGATAACAATCATCTTCAACAATATCATCATCATTGCCATACCCACTCATCAACTATCACGTGACACGTTGAAAAATAAAAAAATAATTACAAGCAATGATTGTTTGTCACGTGATATTTTGATTTTTTAAAATAACACTTATGTATCTTTATTGGTGGTGTCTACGGTTCATATATTGTACCATATCAACCCAAGAATCACTCGTATAGAGTCTCCCCTTTCGTAATTTAAGACGATTTCAAATAAATACTGTTCTCTGAATTCAAATATAAGTCAGTATCGGAGTTTTCTAAAAAAAATTTCCTTTCTACCATGTGCCGAACAAATTAAGGCCTAGTTTTTACATTCGATTTATATATATATATCAAGCCATGTAGAAAATAATAAAATCCCTCTTGGTTTTTTGGGAAAAAAACGAGGAAAATAAATTTCTATGTGCTTGAAAAGATTGTAGTAATGGGAAATTAAAATAAAAAATACAAGAGATAAATAGGTGAGCTTTTCCACTCTGCACCTAAAAGCCAAGCCTAGATTCTTAATCACCAACTTAATTTAGTACAATGACTCGCCAACACAAAAAATGTTTCAAATGCATTAAACCTAACTCTATTTACATATTGTCACAAATGTGGAGGCTTATTAATTTGGGTGTTGATCAGAGATCGAGCTTTGGTGATTGGTTTGTGTTTTCTATGTATTTTTCGCGCAAGAGATTTAAAAATATTAGTTATATATCTTTTCTCTGTGTGAGCTCTTCCTAGTTTTTGTTAAAGCTATTTGTTCGTTTGTGTGTGAGTGTAATTGATTCTTTATTCGTCCTTGGTGCCTTGTGTGGCTTTTTCATAAGTATGCTGATCGATATATCTGAGTCAATGGTAACGTAATAAATTGTTTGTAATAAAGAAAAATTCTATTCACCTATTAAAATTTACCCAATAATAATAATAATTAGTGAAAAAAATTTCAAGCTTTAAGCTCCTTATTATTCATTTAAAAAATTCAGTTACAAAACATTTAAAATACATACTTTCTCTGACATTGATTACTTGATATTTAACTAACATCTATTTACCCATCTTTATATGTCAATTAACAATTCTAATACACATTTAATTATATTCATTTTAAAAATATATAATATTAATAATTTGTGAGAGAATTGAGTTTCTTCTGATTTATATATTAGTGGATAAAATCAAATATTCCATTTTTTTCAACATTGAGATAATTCAAAAGGTATTAATTTTTCAATGGTAGCAATGTTTTCACAAATTTTCAGATAGTGTGATGCGATCTGGGTATCGCACCAAAGTAGATGGAGAGACTTGAGATGATTAGAAGAGAAGAATGAGAAGATTGGAGGAGAAGAGAAGAGGAGATGGGGTTGAAGAGAAGAGACAAGACAGGGGACGAAGGCTGTTTAGGGTTAATTGTTTTCTTGATTCCCATTCTCCTCTTTCCCCTTCTCTTTTGTAGAGTTTGTGCCTATTACAATATTTAAAAATATATGCCTAAGTTTACTTAAGTAACATAAACTACCCCTAAATTGATAAGTTCTCAAATTCATTCCCTAACATTGCATCCTCCTTCGGAAAACCTTGTCCTCAAGGTTTTAAATACTCAATTTCAGGCGGTCTTGGAGAAGAAAATATTGCAAATTGTCTCTTCCTCTTTACTAGCCCAGGCAGCAATGTTCTTCTTCCCCAACGCTATGATCTCCCTCCTGATCTTCAGTTTCTGCTCGTGCTCCGACACAGTCCTTTTGTGGTCCATGTGCAAAATTATATATTTTTTATTTATTATTTAACAATTTCATTAGGTTCATAATAAATCATGTCACACTCATATAAACTATTTCAATCTACATTTTACACGAATTTTTAAATTTTAATGAAATATTAATGTCTTAAATTTATTCGAACACTTTTTAGTTCGCTCAATTTTAAGGTTAGAGAGAGTAAAGTGACGAGGTGGTGGTTGGAGCCCAAACCAACTATATAAACCCTAGACAGCACCAAACCTCTCCACACCATTCTCCCCCAAATCCCCACTCCCAAACCTCCACCACCAGCCATGGGATCACATCTTGAGCAACCCATCTCGCCCGCGGAGGAGGAGGAGGAGGCGAGCTACTTCGCCATGCAGCTCACCAGCTTCTCAGTCCTCCCCATGATCCTCAAGTCCGCCATAGAGCTCGACCTGCTGGAGATCATGGCCAAGGCAGGCCCCGGCGCGCTCTTGTCGGCGAAAGAGATCGCGTCGAGGCTTCCAACGACGAACCCGGACGCGGGCAAGATGGTGGACCGGATGCTGAGGCTCCTGGCCTGCTACAAGGTGGTGAAATGCGAGGGTAGGAGTGGCGAGAGGGTCTACGGGCTTGCGGCCGTTTGTAAGTTTTTGGTAAAGAATGAAGATGGCGTTGCTTTGTCAGCTCTGGCTCTGATGAATCAGGATAAGGTGCTTATGGAAAGCTGGTAGGTCGATTCGGTTCGGTTTCGATTACTAGTAAAATTTCAAATTGATTTGAAAGTTTTGAAATTGAACTGAACCATCAGTTTTGAACCAAATCAAACCATACAACTGAACTGAACCGGGAAATCAAACTATATGGTTTGGTTCGGTACGATTTAATTCTTTTATGAACTAATTGACTATCTTATTTACTTAATAGGAGACTTTTGTATGAATAATAATAAAAGTATCAATTTGTATTATTCATTCAATTAAGTATATATATGTATATGATCTAAAATATAGTGAAACGGTTCGATTTGGTATGATTCAGTTTAAAAAAATAAAAAATGAATCAACCATTAATTATCGGTTTTCCAAAAAATGAAACCGTAACTCAATGACTAGCACTCCTTAGCTCGGTTCGATTTGATTAATTGATTTTTATTTACACTCCTATAATATATGGGTTGATTATGATTTTATTGAATTTTAGAATTAGAATTCCATCAAACTTTCCCACATATTTTTCTTTAGCACTCATTTTCTCCAAACCAAAAACGACCTTAATAATCTGCCATTTTGATTTTAGCCGACCAGATTTTGATCTTTAGAAATGAAATTTGTACATTTAGCGACAAAAATACTCGATATGAAGATAGCTATTGAGCAAGTGATTTATGGTCTAAGGTACCATTTGAAGGACGCGGTCCTAGACGGAGGGATACCCTTCAACAAAGCCTACGGGATGACCGCATTCGAGTACCACGGAACGGACCCTCGATTCAACAAGGTGTTCAACAAGGGCATGTCGGACCACTCCACCATTACCATGAAGAAGATCCTCGAAACTTACAACGGGTTCAACGGGCTGGCGTCTGTGGTGGACGTGGGCGGAGGCACCGGTGCGGTCCTGAGCATGATTGTGTCTAAGTATCCCGGCCTAAAGGGCATCAACTTCGACCTGCTCCATGTCGTTGAGGACGCTCCAACTTACTCCGGTATTTAAATTTTAAAAAATTATCATTACCATATAAAATGTAATCTGAAATTTTTATTTTTCATGTGATCAGGCGTCGAGCATGTCGGAGGCGACATGTTTGTAAGTGTCCCAAAAGGAGATGCCATTTTCATGAAGGTAAATATAATTTGATCTCAACTTTAAGACCTAATAAAGTAGAGCACATTGACAAAAATTTTATCGACAAAAAATCATTAGCATGAAAGAAGTACCTTTAACGACTATAGTGCTCAATTTTTAGAAACAAAATATACATCAGCGATGAAAATAGTACAATTACCGACAATATTCTCCTTTTAGTGACTAAATTAACATTAGCGATGAAAATAGTACCTTTACCTACGGCATTGCTCGGTTTGATGCAGTGGATATGCCACGACTGGAGCGACGAGCATTGCGAGAAGTTCCTAAAGAACTGCCACCGGGCGCTTCCGGAGCAGGGGAAGGTGATCGTGGCTGAGTGCATCCTGCCTGAGATGCCGGACGAGAGCCCGGGCACCAAGGCAGTGAACCACATTGATGTCATCATGCTGGCGCATAACCCGGGCGGGAAAGAGCGGACGAAGGCCCAGTTCGAGGCCCTGGCCAGGAGCGCCGGGTTCCCTGGCTTTCGCGTGGCGGGCTCCGCTTACAACACTTACATCATGGAGTTCTTGAAGTCTGAGTGATCGAGAAATGCCCGATTGGGGTTCGGGGTGGCCTTATGTCTTAAATTTCGAATGTTTAGTTGCGGATTTTATATGTATAGATGTGTGATCCACTTTTACTTGTAAAATCAAATGGGTATTTCGAATAAAAGTAAGAGTTGATTTATGTATCAATATAATATTGTAAAAAAAAAACTTGATTACTATCATAATCATTGAGATTCAGCTTTATGTCTTCACAACATGATTCTGAAGCTTGTGCAAGTGTGGTTTCATAGCACGGATCCGGATGAAAAGTAGGATGCTAACAAGATCTTCCGTGGCAATTATCAGCATCCTTTATTTGCATCTTATATGATTTGTAGTATCATAACTAGGAGGCGTTGCGTGTTGTGCTTCACCTTATTGAGCTCCGCGTTTCGCCTATCGAGAGTGCTTGCCCAAAAGCACAATTTCCAAAGCATACCTAGTGAAAATAAAATCAACACACAAAAATAAAAAATCCAACTAGTTTTTGAATAGTTCCAAGCAATGTTTCTGATCCAAATTCCGGCTC
This sequence comes from Kalanchoe fedtschenkoi, assembly GCA_002312845.1. NCBI lineage: Eukaryota > Viridiplantae > Streptophyta > Magnoliopsida > Saxifragales > Crassulaceae > Kalanchoe > Kalanchoe fedtschenkoi. The sequence goes on from NQLW01000008.1 coordinate 5,698,539, forward strand.
CAAAATGTTTTGTAATACTCGGCATAGGTATAATCTCTATACATCGGTTTTGGTCCATCCACAGTTGTCAGCAACTTTGGGGCGCTGATCATGGCGCAGTTGCTCGGACATAGGAAAGATGCCACAGACATCCGCGGCTTTTCAACATTCACTATGGCCCTGTGCCACACGCTCTTATACCGCCCGTTGCTCAGAGCCTGTAATAATGCCCAAAACTCGGTTAAACAATTATTTAATTATATTTTTTCTTTGATCGGTTATTAACTGAATTTTCACTCAAGTTGAAACCTTGATAAAGACCTTTTTTTACCTGTAGTTGGTCACCAATGTTGATCACAAAGGCGTCTGGAATCGGATTGACGGCCACCCATTTGCCGTCCTTCAAGACTTGCAAGCCCGCGACGAGCTGGTCCTGGAGGAGGATTGTCAGCGCATTAGGATCCGTGTGGCCGGGCAATCCGTAGGTCAGCTCTGGTTCCGGACAAGTTGGATAGTAATTGATGGCCATGTGCTGCTCTTGCTCTCCTAGTGCGTTCTTTATGTAATTCTTGTTTAGGCCTAAGCTTTCAGATATGAGCTCCTCGATCAAGAACCCGAGCTGCCTGATTTTTTTGCAGTAGTTGCTCACTACTGATCTATTAAAAAATATTATTTAAAGATTAGTGACACAATTGCTAGGCATAGGTAATATTTTATCAAATTTTCTAAATTATTTTTATATAATATTATATTTGTTGTATGCACATTTGATCATAAGTAGATTCAAATTATAAGCTCTTAATATTATACCGATATTTGTGTAATTTGTCTTATACCCACAAACATTTCTTTTAATTAGTACTTTAGCAACGATATTATGCTGATGCTAACAACTCTATCCATATTATTAACACCTTGCATTTGAGATCTTTGAGATCAATTGCAATCTCGAACAGATTTCATAGGCATTGGAATTAGTTAAGGAGCATTAAACGAGAAATTGCCCACAAATTTAATTTTATTTTTTTGTCACACACGATTATATACATTTTCACTTGAATAAAAATTTATGATTTCACAACTATACCAAAAATCGTGAATATTGTCTAACCCTAATCGGTTATGTTAATCAAATTATTAAGATTTTTATCTCAGACAATCAAATAAAATTTGTGGCTATGTTAATTAGTATTTCTCTATAAACTTGTCAAATATTGACTGGTTGTAAAGATTATAATTGTTGGCGGGACTGTATGTTGCTTAATTGTTTGGGATAAACATTCAATCATTAAATCATAAAAATATAATTAACTGTTTAAACATATACGTATTTAACTAAGTGGTTATGATTGGTTATGGATAGAGGAGAGTATTCGGTTAACCGACCGAATTAATCGATTTTATTTTTATTTAAACATTAACCGAATCGAATTACTCAATTAACCAAATTTTTCGTTTAATCGGTATTCGTTTAATTTAATGGTTAACCGAACCGAACCGAAATTAATTTAATTTTATTTTTTATGCCCAAGCTATATTTATTAATGATACAATTCAGCATAGCTCTATGACTGGAGATAATGGATCTGGGCGCTCAGATCACTAAATGCGACACAAGACACTAGATTTGGGCAAGAGTGGAGGCTAGTGAGCTGAGATCATCATATCTGATTGAAAAGGCTTCTAACTAAGCAAATCTAGTAGGTTTGAGTGGGGAAGCTTTTGTTTGAGCAGATCTGGTAGATCTGAGTGGAGGCGGGAGGCTACATATCTGGAAGATATGAGCCTAGATTTAAGTCGGGAGGATGACGACGCCTAGCTCAGATGATGACGCTATAGTGCGATGTAGAGAGGAGGCCAACGACTAGCTTAGACTAGCTGGCACCTCGCTTGTGGGAAGGGAGCGCCAAGCCGCACCGCGGTCTGACAACGCGTCTTGGCGGTCTAGCGGCGAACGGGATCGGAGAATGAGAGAAATGAGGGAAGAGTCGGTTGAGGAGGGAGAAAAAAGGTGGGTGGTGGGAGAGAAATGAGAGGATTGGAGAATAATATGTATTTATAGTTGATTTTAAGATTTTTGTGGGCTTGGGCTGTAAGATAAGGTAATCGGTTAATTGGTTAACCGAAAGTCAAAACTTACTTTCATTAACCGAATTTATTTAACCGATTTATTATTCGATTTTAATCGAATTAACCGAATAACCGAATTAACTGATCCGAAATAATTCAATTTGCATATTTCAGTTCGATTAATCAGTTTTAACCGAATAATGCTCTCCCCTAGTTATTGGCTTATGGCATCTCTATTCCCTACTTGCGAGTTTCATATATGCAAAATAAGACTATAAACAGTTGTGTAAAGTTTAAATTCTATATGACGTTTTAGAGTTAAAAATTTCAAGTTTTGGTATGAATGTAATTTTAGGCGGCTCTTTAGAGTAAAAAAAATGTTTATGAATTCGAGTTTTTTAAATGGAATGGACCGGACTTTTAGACGGTATTTTTTTAATTATATACTGTGTCTATAGTATAAAATAAATATTTAAATACGGAATATATCGTTGTTTGGATTGAAAATATAATGATTAAAATAATAATTCATTTAATATGAAAATATAATATGACACACAAATTTCATATATAGAGTTATATATAAAATTTATTTATGTGAATGAAAAATAAAATTAATAAAATAACACTAAATCTTACGTGAATAACATAAATTTATTTTTAAATATATTTGAATCAGTTACAATCCATACAACTCATCTAAAATATTCTTCATCAAATGCCCATCTATTCAACAAGTCACATGCCACTACAATCATTTGGAAACAACAATGAAAAACATACTTATCAGAATTAGACCAGATTGGCCGGTTCGACCAGGAACCGGACCTGGTATCGGTCTGATTTGAAATTAATATCGAATTGCATATTGAACCAGAAAAAACCGAATAAATTGGCCGATTTTTTACAAAATTAGTGAACCGGATCGGTCCGGTTTAGTGTAATTGATGGCTTAATTAAAGTTAAATTAAATCTAGAAATTATTTTAAATAGTAAGGAGATGCCAAAACTCGAACTCAAGCCCTCTATGTTTTAGAGGCATCTTTAACCAAATAAGCTATCTAAGTAACATATTATATAATTTATAATTATCACCTTAGACTTACTATATTGTAATTATTGTAAGTAACTGAACTGACGATCGAATCGGTTTGAACCACCGATTCAACCAGAAAACCGGGTACGGGGACCTTGACCAGCTCGATGGTTCAAAACATGGAACCCAAAGGTCTCCAAACATGCAACCAACCATATGACATGTTTCATTTAATACCTCGATTGATACCTTAAATTAAATTTGCCAACATGTCGTGTCACGCTCACCGTCTTATTGATGCAACATTTGAAATAAAAATATTTAATTTTTACGCGTAAATTTGATTACCTCAACGCGCAATCGATCCATTATTAGGTGGCGACGTAAGCATGGTGACATTCGAAAACAACTCATTTATTTATAAACTATACAATTCCATGTCGACAGCCACATTACGTCATCCTCGACCGAGTTAAAAAATTTCCTAATAGTAATATAATTTGAGTTTTAATTTTGATTTTGTCAATGTCCAAAAATATGTTTTCTTAAATGAAAATGATATTATTTTATAAATTTGAAACCACGTAAATTTACATTCTTCAAATTGAAATTTATAATAAATTAAATGAGTTCAGGTAAGTTTCAGCTTAAAAAATCCGGATTAAACTATTTTATTTTATTTTTAAAATGTTTAAATTCTAACGGCACGTGCTCAGGACACGTCGTTTGACATATTTGCATACGCACCACAGAGAGACTAGAACCCTAATCCGATGTGGTCCCTCGTTGACCAACAAAAGCGATATTTTTTTACAAAATATTTATCATATAAAATAAAAGATAAACCACTAAAAATAATATGAATTATCACCTATTTCCAAAAATTATCATTGTTAAGAAAAACAGAAGAACAAAAAGAATACAATTAATCTAATTTATTTTATTGAGAAATAGAGTTGATTGAAAAAAAATTATTTTATTTCTATAACCGAAACAGTATCATTTAATTTTATGAAATAATTTTATTATACGAGTTTATTTTTTATATTAACATTATATGAGCTTTACTTTTAAATTACATTTTACAAAAATATTCCAAATTATTTTATTATATTTTTAAAATTTTGGCAGTTCATATCGTAATGAAAAGTTTATGATAGTTCAAAATATTTTCAAAATATCTAGTGCTGCATAGTATTTTGCTGCGAGCACAAAACGATATCGTTCTGTGCTATAAACGACGTCGTTTTGGATGACAGTACCCGAAATGACATCGTTTATACTCCGTTTGTCAGTATATATTGACAGTCTCCTTATTAAACCGCTTATTAATTAAAATTGGATTCTTAAATGACGATTTCTCATGCTATAACTAAAAATGTCTTTAAAATAAAATAATTTGTAACAAAATAAAATATTAAAAAACAGCACAAAAAGCAGAGCATGATGAAGCTTTGTGTGATACCTGAACGAAGCAGGATTCGCAGGCCATTCAGGAGCGTAGAGCTCCAGCGGGTGGCAATGGAGCCGCAGATAATCCCTCCAGTTGTGCACCTCCTCCTTCCTCACATTGAAGCTCGTCGACAGCCTCATCGTCCTCGCCGGATCATCCGAGTACAGCTTCATCTTCTCCTCCGCTGGCAGGTCGAAAAACTCCGCCGCCACCGCCAGCATTTCCTCGTACACTCCCTTCTCCACCCCGTGGTTCACCACCTTTATCGCCGAACCGAAAACCGGTCAGAACGAAGCCTTTTTCAAACTTGTTCATTAATTTGGTTCGGTTCGAAAAACGAACCAAATGAAAAACAACAGGCTTAAAGTGTTTATGATCTTCAAATCTAAATTCGAGCAGATGATTTTATTCTGTATTGAACCAATTTATTTCGGTTCGGTTCTGTCTCAAATTTTTAAAAGGAATTATTATAATTTTCTTACATATATAATAGAAATAAATCTATTAACAATTTAGAAAAGATAAAATTCTCATGGTACTGATACAACTAATTGTAAAATATTATTTTACTTCCAAAAATGTAATTAAATATAATAAAATTTATAAAAATAAATATTTTACTCAGCTAAATTATCATCATCTTCGGAATTAAATTATTTTGAATCGAATTGAACCGATGTTCCTGCATTTACCTGAAAGAAGCCGAAGGTGGAACAAGCGTCGCGGATTTGGGTGACTGTCTGAGCTCTGTTTTCGCTGCTCAGGTCGACCACGGGCACGTTGTCGAGCTGGGAGACTTCTGAGAGCCTGGGCCGGTCGGATTCCGGCCTGACGTAGCTTTCCGGGAGATATTTGTGTGATTCTCCAGTGGAGAGTAGCTTGGCCTCCATGGATTCCGGCGAGGTGGGAACAGAGGAGGAAGATTGTGTAAGGTTGAAAACTCCAGGGACTGTTGTGCAAATAACCAATGTGGTTTATGTTTCTCTCTCACTGAGGCGGTTTCCACGAAATTGAGATGATATGCAAGAACGGATATATAAGCGGTGAGTTTCGTTTCAAGACTTAATGGGCCTGGTTGGCCTAGTGGGCCTGTGCGACCAGAGCGACGCGTTGACTCTGAGTCGTCGGGCCCAGTGGACGAGTAGAAAATTGCCACGTGGATGACTGGGCTGATGCACCGCATTTGCAATAGGATGTGTAGCATGTGAGCGAATTCAGCGAGCGTCTAATACACGTCGGGTGATGCGATGGTGTCATAGTGTTGATGTCATCACGTGACGTGGACATTTCGTCACGCTCGGATAAAATTTTATCTAATTTTGTTTAGACAGTGATTATAAGGGAGATTAGCACGTAATCTAGTTTAAATAAACACATGGCGGCGTCACTTAAAATCGAAGAATGTGACACCTGCGTTGACTTGTCTTTTAGTATATGCACATGGGTATTTTATTGGATGGGTCATAAAAATTTGTATTTTTTTAAAGTGCGCGCGAGCTCGTCCGTATTTATTTAAAGAGGAAAAATTCAAAAGGAACTTGAACTATCACCGCTTATCCAATTGGGGTCAGAACTACCGCGATTTTCAAAAAATGTGCGATGAAAAAAAAATTGTACTAATTTTTTAAAATAAAATGCACCATTGCATTCTTAAACTAATTTTATTATAAGACTTAGATTTGTGTGTGAAAATTACGTCGTTCGGTTATCAAAAGACGTCGTTTTCTTTATATGTGTAAAATGATATAGTTTATTTTGATTACCAAATGATGTATTTTTCGCACACAAATCTAAGTCTTATAATAAAATTAGTTTAGAAATGTAATGGTAAATTTTATTTTAGAAAATCAGTCCAATTTTTTTTTTCGCCGCATCCTTTTTAGAAATCGTTGTAGCTCTGACCGCAATTGAGTAAATGGTGATAGTTCAGGGCCCCTTTTGGATTTTATCTCTTATTTAAATGAAAAGCTCCCTAATAACTAAAAAAAATTCTATTCAGTTCACTTCAGATGAAAAAAAAAACAATTATACGAGATTGACATGTACTCATATATTAATGATGTCACATAAGATAGATATGCAAAAAAATTTATTTGTTTTATTATTATATTTATTATTTATTACGTAATTACGCACGACCTAATTTATAAATGATGTCACACAAGATAAAAATATAAATTTTTATTTTATTATTATTTTTATATATTATTTATTATATGTTTAAGATGCACACTCGAATATATGGAAACAAAAATCGAACTCAAAATATTAAGTAGAAAATAATGTCATTTAAGACAATAGGATCATCGCTAACTGGTACTATAATTAATTGCGAAGGTTGTGATGCGTTCCAGGTAGGGCCGGTTGTGCATGTGGGTCAATTGCAGTCGTTTTCATTTAAAGATGTGTTTGGTAGCAATCTCAGTATTAATAGTATTAGAATAAATAATTTAATTAATTTTAGTGAGATAAATAATTCAAACTTCTTAAGTTAAAATATATCTTTTGAGATTATTAATATTTATCTTAATTTGAACCAAATTTGTTAGAATGTTATTAATTATCCAATCTCACTCTTAATCCCGACTACCAAACATGGGCTAAAGTAAAAATAATATTTGAAGAATAATTTTGATTAAAAATTTATTAGGTAAACTAATTTACTAATATTTATAAATTAAATTTCGAAATATTCTCTCTTACAATTTTAAGTGACGATCCAATTTCCATTAATAAAACATTATATCCCTTTAGTTGACCCGACCCTAATAATCAATAATGGAACCAGATAAATGATTTAGGAGGTTTAAAAATGAAAATCCAAACTGCAAATAGGGCTTACAAATTTAGAATAAATAACTTGAATTGAAAACATTTTATTTTATATTAAAATTATTACAGATCTATGGATGTAGATGTCAAATTTATAATTTATATGAATAAATTTATATTTTTATTAATTTAATATTATGAATATAAGATAGATTTATAGTAAATTGAAAATTGCGTTTCAAGTTTTTATTAATCCGCGGATGCCAGATAGTCATTAACATAAAGAAAAAAAAGCAAAAACTTGTACTTCCAAATCTCATAAATATTATGGGTGCATGTACGTGGCTTCACCATTACTTCATCTATCCTCTTTTATATATCACTTAACTGAATTTTTTGTTCATGATTATTTGTCACTTAATAATTTTCAATGCGTATTTAATATTAGCAAAATCAATGAAAAACTCATTCCTCACCGATAATAATCTATTAATTTTACCTTTTGCACAAAATTTATTATAAAAATATTAATCACCTACTTATTAAATTTATTCAACCGTTAGCATTAACTTCATTTAAATCTATTCAAAATAACATTAAACGACATGTAAAAGAGAACACAGTGAGTATAGTTCATCACATTGTTTTGGGATTAAAATCCGCCAACTACTTAGCCGCCCAAAATGATTGCATCAATAATTGTAGTTAAAACCGATTTTTTATCTGTATTTTTCTTTTTATTTTATTTTAATTTTGTTCTGCCTTTCGTTTTATTTTTCATTCTGCCTACCATTGAGATTAGGTGTAAATAACGGTTTTGATGAAGATTATTATTGTTTCAAATAGCGATAATAATCAGCAAAATTCATGTTCATAAGAACAGTAATCAATAACGATTTGAAGATTATAGACAAAAACAACAGCTTTTTTCAGCAATAGATAGAGTATGAGTAAGGATTCATATTTCAAGTAGCAAAACAATTTGTTATTAGAGAGGCTACTAAATTTATAACTTATCACGATATAACACGGGTTAAATATGAGATATTTTTAATAATATTTATAATTGTCGACATGCGTATAAATTACTAATTCATCATCAAGATAATAACCACTCTATAGCAATTTGTTTGGCTATTTGGAATTAAATTTGTAGGATTAATGGATATGAATTGATAAAAAAAAGTTGAAATAATGTTAAAAGATCGTTATTTGAAAACTATATAGAAATGCAATATGATTTAAGTTTTAGAGCTTCCGAATTTTTGGGTTTCAGGATTTTTGTAATATTTTTGAAAATTTATAATTTTTTTTGAATTTAAAAAATATCATAAATATTGAAAATCCTAAGACCCGAGGATTCTAAAATAATAACAACTTTGCAGTACTGTTAACAGTGCAAAACAAATTCGTTTAGCTGTTTAAATAGATAATTCAAACTTAAAGAATTATTTTTATTTTTTTATGGTGGACAGAGACAATTCATCCTCTCCACTTTGATAGTGACGCTCATACTTTCTGCGAGTCAATTAATTCACTCTACATTAATAGTGACGCTCATACTCATTGCGGGTCAGCTCAACCCCTCCACCTTGATAGTGATGCTCATACTCACTGCGAATTACTCCCTCTGTCCTCTTTTACATGTCACTTAATCGAATTTTTTTTGTCCACTTTTACTTGTCGCTTAACAATTTTCAATGCGTATTTAATGTCAATAACTACTTTAAAATATCAAAGATTAATCACTTCATTATAATATTCAATAAAAAATACATTCTCCACCAGTAATCATCTACCAATTTTACTTTTTGCACGAATTTTTATATAAAAACATCAACCACCCATTCATTAAATTTGTCCAACCGCTAGCATTAACTTCACCTTAATCTACTCAAATTAATCTTAAGCGATATGTAATAGAGGATGGAGGGAGTAACTTGTTGAGTATGTCACTTGGCGAAATATCCCACATCGGCTAGTGAGAGGAAGAGAAGGTGACTTATATTGGATTGTTGAACCATGACTTACAAGTCTGGGCTTTTGAGTCACAATGAGGATACAATCCAATATGAGTCGACCCGAAAATTCAACATAACTTACTCCCTCCATCTCGATAGTGACGCTCAAACTTATAGTGGGATAGCTCACGCCATTCACATTAATAATAATGTATCTAAATGCAAAATGATATCATTAAAACTCGAATCTAAAACCTTAAGATTATTAAACAACATTCAAAATCGTTAAATTAACAGCCTATTGGTGACAAGAACTATCCTTAGAGAGAACTTGCAAGTCTTATTGATATCAATATATAGTGATGTGACATGGACCTCATCCCAGACACATCACACCATCGAAAGCTCCTCTCAAATGATTAATAGATTAGGAAAGAAGAAAATTGTTAATTTTATGAAATTGGGGGAAAGTTTTTCCAAGGAGAAGACAAAAGTGATGGAGACATAGCAACGTTATAGGTGGTTCAAATCCGGATCAGCACAGAATGAAAAGGAAATGGACAAATATCAGATATGATATTTTTATAGAGAAAAGTATGAAAACATAGTTTGTATAACTATTCCAATTTGTAATTTTGAGATTTTTTTACTCTTCATATGTAATTATATGATTTTTAATTTTATTCAAAATTAACTTTAACAGTTTTAAAATCCGCTATAACCTTAGTTACATTTGATCCAACCAATTTTGCCCCAGTAGATTTAAATTCAAGATATTTGATTTTAGAGTCATCTCATCTAACACGTTTCGACAATTAATTTTATATAATCTATCTATTATAATTCTATTAAAATAACATTTTGTGTGTGGCCAGGGGTCGCACCAATGGATTCAAATTCAAGATATTTTGAGTCATCTCATCTAACAGGCGTTCGACAATTAATTTAATATTATCTATCTATTCTAATCCTATTAAAATCAATTTTTTTTATTTTTTAATGGTCAGGGATCGCACACCCCTTCATCTTGATTGTGACGCCTTACTCACTATGGGCAGCTCACGCGCACGTCTAACGTGTCAAAACGTAAATGCGATACCACCAAAGCTCAAACTCATGATCCGAGAGTTGTTAGTTTTTCAACACCTTGTTAGTTGTTCAAATTACTTTTGAACCAACATTTTGTCACCCTGTGAAATAAACAATTGGATCTAGTAGTCGGACCTACGTGAGAACCCCTCCTCATCGGAGTTTTATCATATCCATAAAAGTTGGATACTCCAAAATCCAAAAAAAAAGCATTAGGAATGATCTATCAGGAAAGTTTTTGTATATTTATTACATGTTTTGCATACGTCTTTTTATGTATATTACGATGCAATCTACTTGCGGCAAGCTTTCGCGCTCCTCCACTAAAATTTAATATATGCACTCTATTAAATTTTTAAGTCAGCTCATGTTGATTTGTATCCTTAAGGTGACTTAAAAATCTAGACATATAAATTATGATTCAATAATCCAATATAAGTCACCTCATATTATCTTTACTACCTGATGTGGGATATTTCGCCAAGTACACTAACTCAACATTATTCCCACACTTATGAAAATCTCACATGCTCTCTCTCAATCTGTACTTCGATGTGCTTGTTCTTGTGGCATGCATCATCTTCGTAGGTGTGGTTTGTGCGTCTCTCCCTTGTCGCTCGGGGTACAACCTGTTGGGTATATCTCATATACTGATAAAGAGTTTATGTTAGAGTGGAGCAGGAAGTGACATAAGGCTGAATTTTAGTAAATGGTGACAACCAGGCTAGTAGTTGCGGGCAAAGATTAAGTGGGATTGGAATTGTGTGGCCAAAGTCCTGCGGTATGATATAAGGATAGGGTTACTATTATATATATATATCATATAATTGTAACTTAATATGGGGACGACAAACTCAAAATAATACACAACCGCTTTTTTGCTCTCGAGAATATATGCACATTAATAACGTCGTTAATCTTGTGTGCTCTTTACTATTTTCTCTCTTGTTAGTTAGTCGTAATTCTCAACAAGTGGTATCAGAGCAAAGTTGAGATGACTATTTCGAGTGCTAAATTTGAAGTGATCAAGTTCAATAGTCACGGTAATTTTAGATTGTGGTAGATAAGGATGAATGATCTGTTAGCGCAATAAGAGATTCTGAAAGCTTTGAAACTTGTGAAGCATGAATCGAAGAAGGACGAGGATTAGTAGGATATGTAGCGGCAAGCGACAAGAACTTTACGACTGTGTTTGGCGGACGAGATTATGTACCATGTGATGAGTCTGTTGTCTCCAGGAGAAATATGAGTCCCAATTTATGTCGAAATTCCTTACGAATAAACTGATTTGAAGCAGAGGTTGTACGAGCTGAAGATGCAGAAAGTGAGTAATTTGGCTCAGGACGTAAATGTCTTCAATCAATCATCACAGATCTCGTGCAGCTTGAGGTGAAGATTAAGAATGAAGACAGAACAATGATATTATTGTGTTCGTTTCCTCCTTTTTGAGAATATGCTGACCACTCTGATGTACGAAAAAAAATTATAAAAGTTGAGAAGATTAATGCACCCTTGTTTGTCCAAAACCAAAGAAAGCAGAATGAAGAAAAGAATTCTTCACAAGGTGATATTTTGTGCATCAAGAGAAGTAAGTACCATGGGAGAAAGTCTAAGAAAGATGCTTCTGGAAAATGAAACTCAAGATCAAAATCTAAGGACAGGAAAACGATTATCTGCTACAAGTGTAAGGAGCCAACACATATGAAGAGGGATTACCCAACGTGGAACAAGAAGACTAATGGGAAGAATGGCGAATCATCAAACTCTGTGAATGTGGTGCAGAATAATTCTGATTAAAACAGTGACGATATGCTTTCGATTTCAACTACTCTGTTCGTGGATACTTGGATTCTTGATTTGGAATGCTCTTATCATATCACGTCCAATAGGGAGTGATTCTCCATATACAGGTCTGTTAATTCTAATTTTGTCTATCTAGGTGATGATAGATATTTTAATATTGCCGGTATTGATGAGATCAGAATTAGGATGCATGACGAGATAGTAAGAACATTGTGTGATGTTAGACATGTATATGAACTGAAGAAGAATATGATTTCCTTGGGCACTTTGCATAAGAATGATTTTATTCCTAAGACAGATGAAGATAGGGAATCCATTAAAGTTGTTAAAGGTGCGTTAACTGTGATGAGAGGAATGATGAATGCAGAGAATATCTATAAACTTTTAGGGAGTACAGTTGTAGGTGAAGTTCATTATGTTGAGTCACATGGTGATAGCACAAAGCTATGTCATATGCGTCTTGGTCATCTTAGTGAGCGAGATATGACTGAATTACATAAAAAGAATTTGTTGCATCATGTTAAAAGTTACAAGATGGAATTTTGTAAGTTTTTTTCTTGAGAAGCAGAATAAATTCAGTTTCAAGACTAAAAAAACACAACTAAAGAGATTCTTAATTATGTGTATTCTGATGTATGGGGTTTTGTAAAAAAAATTAATAGATGGATTTGTCTATTATATTATGTTTACCGATAATTTCTTCAGAAAAATTTGAGTGTATTCCTTGAAACAGAAATCTTAAGTTTTCGACAAGTTCAAGTTGTGGAGAGCTTAGGTGGAGAATCAAACAAGGAGAAAGCCCAAGTGTTTGAGGTCAGGTAATGATACGGAGTATACAGATTCGTAGTTTCAAAAATTCTGTAAGGAGAATGAGATCTATAGGCACTTTGCAGTGCGCAAGACACCACATCAGAATGGTGTTGCGGAAAGATTGAACAGAACTTTGATTGAAAGAGCGAGATGCTTGTGATTTAATGTAAGACTTTTGAAAGCTTTTGGGCAGAGATTATGAATATGGTGTGTTACACATCAATAGATCACCACGAGCATCATTGATAGAAAAAAATGCAGAAGATGATGAACAGGTAATCTAGTTAGTTTTGATCATTTATGGATTTTTGGTTATCATCCTAGTTATGTGCATGTACCTGGTGATGAGAGATCAAAACTTAATGCAAAATCCAAGAAGTGTATCTTTATGGGATATAAGAAGGGTGTCAAGGGATACAAGTTTTGGAATCCAGAAGCAAAGAAGGTGGTGATCAGTAGGGATGCGGTCTTTGATGAACAGTCCATGCTGCAACAAAATGAAGAGAATGTGCAGTTGGATTTGACCAGATCCCTACATCAACAGAGAAAATTGATAGTTCTACTTCAACATCAGATATCTTAAGTAAAGATGATTTGCAGAGGTACAATCTGATCAGAGACAGAGGAAGACGTACCGATGTAAAGCCTCCGGACATATTCATTCTTGAATACATGGTCTCATATGCACTTCACATCAGTAGTGAAGATCTGAATACCATTCAGAGAGCTATCAAGCCATGAGAAAGATAAATGGATGGTTGCAATGATTGATGTGATGGAGTCTTTGAAGAAAAATGATACATGGGAGCTAGCTCGGCTTCCTAAGGGAAATGAGCAGTATACTACAAATAAGTTCAAGGATTGTGTGGGGTTGTTGAATGTTTGCATCTGTTAAAAGAGCAGGAACCTCATGTCACTATGAAGTGCGAGATATCCCAGGATTTTATCTCATAAGAAGAGGATATTCGCTAAGGTGGAGATTTATTGAGTATAACTCATATACTGATAAATGACTTATGTTAGAGTGGAGCATGAAGTGACATATGACTGAATATCAATGAATGGTGACAACAAAACTAGTAGTTGTGGACCATAATTAAGTTGACTTGGGGTTGTGGGGTTAAAGCCCCGCGTTATGATATATGAATGGAGTTACTATTATATTTAATATAACTATAACATAATAGGAGATGACATACTTAATAATACACGGTTGTTATTTTTCTCCCGATGACGTAAGCACACTGCTGAATCTCGTGAAATCTTTTGTGCACTTTACTGTTTTCTCTCTTGTTAATTAGACGAAATTCTCAACAATTTATGTCCTCAATCGTTGACCCAATATCTTTGGCTCTACCAGCTCATTCTCAAATTTGTGAGCTGCTCTCGCCGTTCGGAGAAGTTCTTGGGTGGACACAGTCCACCAACGTGGATTGTGAACACCGTCAATAAGGAGCTATCACGTATTGTGTTGAAAAGTTAAAGTAACACGTGATGATTCATAATATATTTTCAAATTGTTTTGACTTTTAACACATCACTTGACTAGTTAAAGTGTCATATGATGTATCCACATTGGTGTGTCCATGAGTACGTTTTACTCATGCCCTTGGCCTCTGCACATGTTGTACGCCTCGCATAGTACTTAAATATCAAAACATAAACTCTGATATTATGTTGAATTATTAGCAATGTGAGATACTTTTTATCAAGTACTTTTATTCAATAAAAATCAAACGCAAGTTGTGGCGGAACTAGAAATTTTATTTCGGGGCTATAGATTTTTTTTTAAAGCTGAATGAGATACATAAATAAAACAAATAATATTTTTTAAATTTAATTGAGTGTACAAAATAAGAAATATAATATTTTTATATTTAATATTTTTATATTTTTATATGCGCAAGTTGTTGATTGACTTATTGATTCTATTGTTTCAATTATTAAATTTGGATAAGTTCATCAGTGCATTATTAAAAATCATAAAATTAAAACAAATGTCACATTTAATTTTATTTTCAATTTAATTGTTATATTAAAATTTTAGTTCTTAAAATATAGGTGATTAGAAGTTAATGAAATAAATATTTTAACAAATAATAATTTAATATTTTCAAACTGAATCAATTATAATAATGTTCAGTTTTTAACATTTAAACTTTATTTAATCATAATTGAATAAATATTGAGATTGACAGTCTTGTATTTTTCTGTTGAACATCATATTCACGAAAATTTCAGATTCGAAAATTTATATGATTCCAGTGTAGAAATTATGTTTTCCTACTTAGCATAAAATTTGTGGAAATTTTTTTGCCGGTTATTTTAGTCCTTTTTCATTCAATTATAATATTTCCATATAATTTTATATGTATTTCAAATTCTCACATGTTACGGCCGATGTAGATAATTTTAGGGTAAATTACAAATACATTACCTGTACTTTCACCTGATTTCAAATCAGGTACCGTACTTTATAATTTTTCAATTTAAGTACTCTAAGACTAATTTTGAAACTAAAAACACTATAATTCATGGGATTTAGTACACCAACACTATAAATCATATAGTCTATTGCATGATAATGAGAATTCACATTCAATAAGGTGAATTATAGTGTTTTTTTAGTTTCAAAATTAGTCTTAGAGTACTTGAATTGAAAAATTACAAAGTACGGTATCTGATTTGAAATCAGGTGAAAGTACAAGTAATGTATTTGTAATTTACCCATAATTTTATTATTTTAAATAAACTAAATTAATATATTTTTATTTTATTCTACCCGCACAAAAACAAGTCATTATTTGACCATTCACGCCCTCATAAACTGACACGTGTCAATTGACCTATCCTCATTTCCAGCCAGGACACCAAACAAGTCAAACCTTATCTTCCCCAAATTTCCAAAACCCTAATTTCTGTCGAATACTAATCCCTCCGCCGATGGACAACTCTACCCAGGAATCCCACCTCCGCCCCGCCGCCATGCCCACCCACGACTCCCCCCACCCACTCTACGCCATGGCCTTCTCCACCTCCGCCGCCAGGCCCCAGCGCATCGCCGTCGGCAGCTTCGTCGAAGACGCCAACAACCGCGTCGACGTGCTCACCTTCGACGAGGAGAGCATGTCCATCAGATCCCACCCGGACCTCTCCTTCGAGCATACCTACCCGCCCACCAAGCTCATGTTCCACCCCGCCGCCGCGTCCCGGTCGCACGACCTGCTCGCGAGCTCGGGCGACTACCTCCGCCTCTGGGAGGTCCGGGACGGCTCGGTCGAGCTGGCCGCGCTGCTGAACAACAGCAAGACGAGCGAGTTCTGCGCTCCGCTGACCTCGTTTGACTGGAACGAGATCTGCCCGCAGAGGGTCGGGACCTCGAGCATCGACACGACGTGCACTATTTGGGATGTGGAGAAGTGCGTGGTGGAGACGCAGCTGATCGCGCACGACAAGGAAGTGTACGACATAGCCTGGGGCGAAGCTGGCGTGTTTGCTTCAGTCTCAGCTGATGGCTCTGTCAGGATTTTCGACCTGCGGGACAAGGAGCATTCAACCATCATCTACGAGAGTCCGCAGCCGGATACGCCGCTGCTTCGGCTGGCGTGGAACAAGCAGGATTTGCGGTACATGGCCACGATATTGATGGACAGTAACAAAGTTGTGATCTTGGATATAAGGTCGCCGACAATGCCTGTGGCTGAGCTGGAGAGGCATCAGGCTTGCGTGAATGCGATTGCTTGGGCTCCTCAGAGCTGCAGGCATATTTGCTCCGCTGGAGATGATAGTCAGGCGCTTATGTGGGAGCTGCCTACGCTCGCCGGGCCGAATGGGATTGATCCCATGTCAATGTATGTTGCCGGGGCTGAGATTAATCAGTTGCAATGGTCGGCTGCACAACCTGATTGGATAGGAATTGCCTTCGCCAACAAAATGCAGCTTCTCAAAGTTTGAGGTGCGTCATGGTTATTATTGGTATACATAATAATATCTTACCACTTTTATATGCAAAGCAGTTCTCCAATGCGTTAAAAGAACATCCTTAGCTTCCATGTACCTCTAGTTTTTCGGGTCAGTTTTTCGGGTAAGCATATAGTTGATGCATGTTAATCCAGTATGACAATGGTATTATCTTTTTCATGCTTTACTTTTCCCATGTACATCCTTAGCTTCCATGTACCTCTAGTTTTTCGGGTCAGTTTTACAGTGTTCATGATGCATTCATATCATATGATTCATTTATTGATAGGTTAGCCGAGATGTTTTCTTATTATTATTTTGTGTCATGGTTAGTAAGCATATAGCTGTTGCATGTTTATCCAGTATGACAATGGTATTATCTTTTTCATGCTTTACTTTTCCCACATGTTTCCTTGCTGAAACTTTGCAGCCTTCCCTTGTTAATTAGCCACATTTGCATATCATAGTTGAGACTTGTCTTTTGGCCGTAATATTTTCCAGACTTGGGGTCTCAGTTCACTTACATCTCCGCACAGGGGCGGATTCAGGAAAAATATTAAGAGGGGTTAATTATCAAAAAATCATATTGTATGAGCATATATATATTGTATATTTTTAAATATTTTTAATTTGTGAGGGTCATTGCAAGTAAAAAATGGTTTATTATGATCATTTTTGAACTACAGAACCTAAAATAACACAAGTCAAGTTTTAATGATGCCTTTTTCAGAACTATCTCCTCTGGTAGCTCTAAGCTTTATCTACATGTCACGTAGTGTGATACATCAAGCCCTGCCAGTTTTGTTAGTTTAGATTTTCATTTTTCCATATGAAAGATTCAAGAATAACCCACTACCTTGGCGCGAGTGCTTTGTGCACAATATAAGTCAAGGCCAGTACTGTTATTTTCCAGTTTGATCTAAAATATGCTAGTGGGTGAAGTCTACTACTCAGACATATTTTCCATTGATGACAATTCAGCTCATTCCTTCTCTGATGTATCCGATTATCTGCCGTTGCAGGTGTGAGCGCTGCTCATCTGATGCCACTCACTCAAGCAAAGCACCCATTCTCTGCGCACCATGGACGTCCGTCATCACCTGCCGCTCTGCCGAGCTCGGCAATAACATGTTAACCTCACTGATATGCTTACTTTCAGCTACTGATTTCCGTTTCATTGTTGTACTAAAGTCAATAAAACTAAATATAACTTGGCCAAAAGCCCAGATAGCCAAGATTTCTGTATGTCTGTATGTTACTGGCTCTCAATGTAAAAGTAAGTGTTGAGACTTTTTAGTCGAGAATGGTGTTAGTGCACAATTCACATACATTAAGGATTTTAGTGCACAATTCACTTATGCATTATTTCATGTTCAATGTTACAGTGCAAAGCCCGCCCCATTTGATAGTATGTATTAGAAATGAGAGGACATTATTAATATTATGGTTTTGTGTTCGGTTCAAAATATAAATAAGTATTAATAATGTATGGTTTGAAAATTTATCTTTAAAAATTTGTATTAATAATATATGTGTTATTATTTATACGGGTATTAATAATACACTGCACCAAATGTGCACTTAAAGATAGTAAAATTAGTTTGTAGAATTACTTTAGATTAATGAATATAATTAGTACATAATTTACATATTCAAAATAATTTTCATTTAATCAACTTCTTTCAATTCTTTGACGACAAAACCAAAATTCTTCAAAACATATATATGCATATATGTAATCAACATGTAAATTAATATATTTAAAAAAATCTTTTTGAATGTGTGTCTCATTGGTTACACAAAATTAATAGACTAAGGCCATGTTTGGTATTAGAAAGTATTACTTGTACCGGGTTAATAATCTCATCTAGGAATTATTAATTTTAATTTTAAAGAGTAAAATCTATACTGAGAATTATTAATACTTATCCTAATAGTGAATCAAACGTGTCATGTCGGTATTAATTATCTTATTCCATGATTAATACATGCTACCAAACACGGGCTAAAGAAATTAGTTAAAATTAGATTTATTTTAAATTAGACAATATAGTATAATTTAAATTTCAAATCCAAAATTATTTTGTAGGTTATAATTAAGTAAACACAATCTGAATAGATTCGATTAAGAAAGAAATAATCACCCTGCCCCTCCATTCCAATCTAATTCCTACACATTAAAACATATACAAAGCGAAGAGAATTTCTTCTAGATTTTTCATGACAACCTCGGTATTATTATTATTATTCATGTACTATGAATAACTTCGTCATTGTCTACTGTCTTCTATTCTTCCTCCTTGCTTTGCCCTCCGGTAGTTATATAACCATTCGATTTTTTTAATTGTATATCTCAACATATTTGCTTTTTTTAAGAATATTTTTTAATGTTTGTGTTAGAAAAACTGTGAGAAAAAAATGATATGCAACTCTACTTAAAATCATATAACCAAAAATAATGCCGATATCAAGGCTTTGCCCGATTGTTAAAAGATGTGGTTCCAGATAATCTCCACACTACAAGTTTTATTTGTTACATATGCGTTTTTCTTAAGAGAAATTTTATGCATTATATGAATGATGTGAAGTAAGTGATTCGATGAAAATTTATAAGAAAAGTATGATAAGAATTAGAGATATGTACATACATTCATACTTTTCTTAATATTATCTTGGTGTAATAAACGATGAAAAACACTATGCAATTCTACTTAAAATTTATTTTCCCTCACATTTAACTCGAATATTTTCTTATTATCCAGATAATTTAGCAGTTGAAGTCTCCTCCCTGCTATTTTCAAAGTCACCAGGTGATGATGTTGCCGATAGGTCACAGTATGGTGAATTGGGATTTGGCCCCGTATTCGGGTCTCCACGAGAATCTGGAGGATCCGATTCAGGAGGATCAAACCCGGAGGTTCAATCACCACCCGAACCGGTTCAATCATTTCCTCAACCCCTTCCATTACCTCCCAACCCGGTTCAATTACCCCCTAAATCACCGGTTCAATCTCCTCCTGAACCCGTTCCATCACCTCCCAATCCTGAACTTCCTAAACCACCGGTTCAATCACCTCCTGAACCCGTTCCATCACCTCCCAATCCTGAACTTCCTAAACCACCGGTTCAATTGCCTCCCAATCCGGTTCAATTACCTCCTAAACCACCGGTTCAATTGCCTCCTATTCCAATTCCAGTACCTGTCAAGCCCGTTCCATTACCTCCCATTCCCATTCGGTTACCTCCTAAACCATCGATTCAATTACCTCCTAAACCAACGGTCCAATTACCTCCTAGGTCCGCACGACCACCTCCTACGTTTCGAATCCCACATCGCCGATCCAGCCCGAGACGCCCTCGACGTCAAAAGCGCCGGAATCGTAAGCGCCGCAAACATAAGCATCGTGAGGTTTGCGAACGCCATTCTGCCGGTGGTTATACGATCATCACCGCATCTTATCCGCTAGGCGAATCCAAAACTTGTCAGGCCGGGGATCAAGGCGACATATATTACTCTGCGGGTTACGTCTGCACATTCATGTCTTGCAAATGCGATTGTATAAGAAAATACGATTGGGCCGCTACGGACTTCACCGAGAACGTATGTTGTTGTACGCTTAATTGATAAACATCAATAATTATATCATGTAGAAAACATGATTTTTTTACAATAATAAATAAAGAATTTATCGAATATAAGATAACAATAAGTTACGTAAGAAATAGAGCAACATAATTTTATTTTGTTTTTCATTTTTTCATGATTTTAAAATACTTATAGTCCAAATTTCTTTAAAACGCAAAATCCACAAAAAAACGAAAAACTAAAAATCATAAATTCTAAGTGTTCTACATTTAATCTATACCATTAATTACTACCAATAGATGGATGAGGGAGTTGGATTGGAAAAGAGAAAATATCAGAAGCTGAATGGTTGTTATTAATCATAACATCTTAATCCTTGGAAATATTTCTTATAATTTTTTGATGTTGGAAGAATCTAAAAGCAAGAGCCTCATACGACAAGGACAACCATCTTCAGAGAATCGGTCAAATTTATATGATTTTAATTTATAAAATCTAAACCAAATCATTTATTAATGTGATTTTGAAAATGATTACAATTTGATTATTATGAACAGAATTACAAGTAAAATTCATTTTTACTAGTATAAGAAGATTTGATCACTAAATGCAAAATGATAAAATACATTTGATATTAATTTTACATATTAAAATAGCGAATGGAAAATGGTTGGATGATAAGTAATTAATAAAATTACAGTAATTCATACATTTCTCAAATGATCATTCTTTGATTACTCGGTAATGATTACAAATGACTAAAAAAGAAATATTTATATTATTTAAAAAAATTAATTGATATAAAATTCCGTTGGCCTGGTGACTAAGAGCATTGTCTAACAATCTCAAGATCCTATGTTCGAGCTTCCGATATGCTGGAGATGCGCGTGAATCAAGGCGTAAGAGATGTGCTGTCTCTGACCACTGTAAAAAAAAAAAAACTAAAAATATTCGCACGCGTGTTTGTTAAGCCATGTTCTTTTTCTTTATCTTGGAGTCTATTTTTGTGTTTCACTTATTGTATATTTTTTTTAATCTCTCATTTGGCCCTGAAGTTGGAACTTCCTTCATTGCACTTGGAATAAAATTTGCTGTCTTGAGTATCAAGAATATAAATTAGTGATGTGAATGTTATTCATCTGAAAAATGAATGCGAAGTATATAAACTCTATTTTGAGAATGCCATATTAATACGAATTCATAATTCAAGTATTGTCATCATTAAAGTGTTGATCTAGTGATCTTGGGTGTTGTCTAACACCTCAAGGTTCTAAGTTCAACGCTTAGCCCGCAGTGAGTATATATGTCACTATCAAAATGAAATGAGTGTGCGGTCCCCGGCCACCGCAAAAAAAAAAAAAAAAAAGTATTGTCATGCTATAATAAAAATTTAATGGTGATGCCTGGCTGTGATGATGGTGATCACATACAAATATCTTCAATTTATGATGTTAATGTTCACTCGATTGAGGGTGAGATGTTGCGACACTCCACCATTTCTACGCCACAATTTGATAAAAATCTAGTTATGACAACAGCTAATGAATAAATATCAGTGTCACTTGTCGAATGAGATTTGAGCTTATAACTAATAATGTTTTTCGATTTGTTAAGTACACGAAAGTAAGTATCAGATTCGAAAAGGGTACCTGAAATTAGGTGTCAATCCAGCTCCGGTCATTTGAGCTCTTCTACTTTAGGCTTCAATTTTTGAACTCATTGGACACAGCTCAGCCGCTTCAAGCTTCATTTTTGGGATGAAGATCAATAAGCTTTGGACAATATTTGATAGGTAAAAAGTCTAAAAGGGTCTTTGAACTATCACCACTTATCCAATTGCAGTCTGAACTATTACGATTTTCAAAAAGGGTGTGATGAAAAATAATTGAACTGATTTCGAATGTCGCATAAGATTAAATTTTTTGATTTCTCAAATAAAATAGATTTTATTACATTTGTTGAGGATTATGATTGATTGAATATGAAAAAGATGTCTTTTTATTTATGTGCGCAAAACGATATTATTTATTTTGATATTCAAACGAACTAATTTTCGCATATAAATCTATATCATGTGATAATATTAGTTTAACAGTGTAACGGTAAACTTTATTTTAGAAATCAGTCCATTTTTTTTTTCATTGCACATTTTTTTGAAAATCGTGATAGTTCTGACCGCAATTTGTTACGTGGTGATAGTTCAAAGCCCTTTTGAGATTGTTCCCTATTTGACATAGCAGCAAGATAAATGTAATTCGTATAATAAATTATTTGTATAATAAATTATTTAAAATTATTATTAATATATATAACTATGTTCAACCATACGATTGAACCCTTTCTAATTGCTAGAGGTTCAGCCTAATCTTTAAAACATTGATTTTGAGCTATAGAAACAAACACTATTTAATTATCCGGCAAAATTATTTATGAATTTAATTTAGATATTTTGTGCCAATGGCTGTTTTTTGAGGGGTAAAAATAACTACAATTCAATTTATATTACGGCAAGATTTTCACCAAAATTATATTCTCTAAATTAATGCATTTCACACTTCATTTAGTTTATAGAAAATAAGATGGAAAAATGAGAAAAAATTAATTGAATTCATATTTCAAAAAAATTGAGAGAGAATTTAAAATAAAAAACTAGAATAAAATTTTGATTAAATTAAAGGGTTCTTAAATTTTTTTTATAATTTTCATTTCTTATCCAACATAAAAAAATAAAAACTTATAATTAATTTTCCAAGAATATTTGTATTTCTTCATCGAAAAGTGTAATCAATGTCACGGGATATGAAAAAATTAATACGTTATTGCACAAATCGGATTGCATATACAATTACAAAAATTGCTCACAGGCGACAAAATATATTCCATCGCTAATTTTTGCTTTTTAGAATCGAACAGTGCCGTCGATAATTCAATCTCTCTAGTAACGAACCATTGTCTCGAAGCAATTAACCCCGTCCAGCTCCGGCGCGAACCTCATGCTCTTCTTCTTCGCTTCCTGCCTGCTGGGCTTTTGTACCCGCGGCGGCGTGACCGTCTGATTCGTCGGATCACCGCCGCCTCCTCTCCGCGCCTCCTCCGCCACGCCCGTCGAGGATGAAGACTTCGGCTGTAGCTGCGGCTGCGGAGGAAGGCCGAACTTGAACCCGAACGATTCTGCTGAAACGGCGTCGAAGAAGCTGAACACGGACATGTTCATGGCTGTACGTAAAAATGAGAGCTTTGACTTTGTCTGTCTAGTCTGAGGATGTTTTGTGAGGTAAACTGTTGTTGTTGCTGATGATGGTCGTTTGGGTGCGCATTTATATGCGTGTATGTGACTGATTGAAAGAGGTTGTGTGGGTATCGTATGGCGCGAGAACTGGCGAGGGGGAGATGGATGGTTCTGGAAGTTAGCAGGCGGACGAATTCGGTTGAATTTATTAATGCAGACACGTTGTGCGAACGCGTGTGGATAAAATCAATGATTGGACCGGGTGGGCGATCTGATTAGATTATTCGGTTTGGTCGGCCAGAAGACGAGGATGACGTGTTGTCTTCCTATGGAGACGACGTGTCACACATCGAACGGCGTCGTTAGAGTGGAGTCAAACTTTTTCTAACAGAAGTCAACGATTGGTAACATTTAGCACATAAAAGTCAGAGTCAACATAACAGATAGCTGTTCAATGTAGAAAACAAGTGTAGCGCAACAATGTCGACGAAACAGGGGCAAGATTTTGGGTGCTGTTCTAACAGGACGGTTTGAAATGGAGAAAGCCTGAGCGCTGAGATATCACAACATTTCCTCCGCTCTTTGCCTTGTCGATGCTGGCCAGACGGGCATCACGGGCTAGCGGAGCGCACCTGCAGACAATATGGCATACGCATGAGTACGCTGGCAAAAATATTATTTCCCCAAGACCAGCGAAATGACTTACCGGGCCAGGAGATGCTGACTCAGACTTTGAGCGAGACCTGGACCTGGACCTCGATTTTGCACTGAGGAATGAAATAGCTTGGCGTGATGAAAATGTGTATATAGCAGAGGATGTTGAGGATGATGCTGATGTAATATCCATACCTGGTGGGTTTGACAGGAGATGCAGATCTGGATCTGGACCTTGACCTGGAGTGAGACCTTGATATAGATTTGCTGCAGGAACAGAAGCGAGATATGCTTAACCGAGTTCAAAAGAGCAAAAGATATTTCGGATGAGTTGCATACCTAGGGCGCCCGCCTCTCGGACTACGGCTCCTGCTGCGGCTCCTGCTGTGGCCTCTGGGGAGGCTGCTTTCATACTGCTTCACCTGATAATACACAACAGTATGACACAAGCTGATTAAGCTTAGAGCATTTCAAACTAGAAACTAAAATCAGCCCCATATCCTTTTAGAGGCCACAAAAACGAATGGAATTAAATGAGACAATCACGATTACTAAAGTTTACACGTGAGTGTAATCTAATGAGAAACTTTACCCGAATGTATGACCTGGCCCAAGGGTTTTTAAATTCAGTATCATCGAGTTTCCTGATCTGAAAGAGAATTTCATGTTAAACAGGAATATAAATGTATTGACATTAAAGGAAGCCTGAGGACAGATGCCAAAGAAAGCCTACAGCATATTTCATGTCTTCATAGTTAGTATAATCCACCAGACCAAAAGTCCCTGAAAACAAAAGGAAAATTAACACGAATGTAAAGTCATACACAACCAACTCTGAATTAAATGTATGCAAAATTGTATATATGTTGAAATGAAATCAAGAATTAATCATTCTAAAATCATGCCAAATTGTTCCGCGCAATCAAATAAAAATGCTGGTAATGGGCTAACCATCAGAGTCACGGGAAACTTCAGCAAAGCACACATCACCAGCTTTGCGCATATGATCCTGAAATAATTATGAACGAGGGCAGCGATTTGAGATCCACATAAAGAGGAATGTGACGGCAAAATCAGCTTTAAAAAGTACAAAAAAAGGGAATTCAAAAGTACCTTCAGATCTTGCCATGATGCAGATGAGGGAAGCCCACGAACAATGACTGAGTATCATGCACCAAAAGTGTTGGTCATAGAAGTCATGATGATAAACAAATAAATTTGAAGAGGACATTATAAAAGATGATTACTTCAATAAATACATACCTCGATATTCAGAATGCCGAGACACTCCAAATCGAGCACCTCCTCCACTACCACCTCTGCCCCCATCACCACCATACGCACTTCTCCTATCACTAGATGAAGACTGTCCTCTACCACCATGAGCAAGTTCAACCTGCATAGCACAGTTGTCGCTGAAAAATAAACATTAAAGGGATGGATACCAAAAGATTGGTCTATCATGGTAATTACCCTTAGACGACAACGATCAAACTCATATCCATCGCGGCCTCTGATAGCATCTTCAGCATCTCGAGAGCTCTCAAACTGTTCATTTTCAGTTAAAAAAAAACTGCAGTTGAATTGTATTCTTTGAAAATTAAAAGAATAAAAAATTGAAAATAGAATAGACACCTCCACGAAACAGTAGCATGGAGGCCTCGGCGGAATTTTCAGTTCAATGTCCAAGATCCTTCCATACTGCAGAAAACATGATCAGTGTCAGACACAAGCAGCGTAAATGTCACTAAAAAATGAGCAAGATGTTGCGGTGCTGCCCAAAATATTTCAATGGCATATTTAAACCAGGGAAAACCCAAACGAAAGCATACATAACAAGTATTTGGCCAGCAAATCAATCACTATAAGAGTGACACACTAAATTGAAATACAATCTTTTCAGAACAGCGCAAGGAACATGTGAGTAGCTTAAGATGGTATGAAAGGAAGGGTTGTTCCAGAATGGTAAGCATTCACTTGGTAAAATGTAATGAGCTGCAGACTCAAGTAACAAAGCTCCAACCACCAACTAAAGGTTCAACCATGATCATCAAGCACCACCATATCATCTCTTACCTTGTAAAACAAGTCTTCAATTTCGGATTCCCTTATATCTGCGGGCAGATTGCCAACATAGATGGTACGAGAAAAGCGCCCACTCATACTTGCTCTAGAAAGAGTTTCTGGACCGAAACTTTAACTGCAAATCAAAACTAGCCTCATCAACAAAGAGTCATCAGAGGTCTCAAAAAATGAAATTTAAGCATTGCGGTATTCAACTGACGCCAATACTCTAATTGGGAGTGGGAAAAAAATTATCCAAAGCCAAAAATGAGGCAAACCAATAGAGCAATCCTTGAGCAGTGCTCCATAAGATCCATAGCTCAAATGCTCCCAAAATGCTTCCAAGCTATAAGCTCCAAGATTAACTAATATTCATAATAAGTTTTCCATTCCTCATCCAATGTTCCATATGCATACCACTTCCAGTGAGACCTCCAATTTTAAAAACAACACATAACAATCCAACAAGATTTCTCCCATTCCCAATCTAGTTCCCTATTGTATGATTCCAAAGCTCATCCAAGCTCCAGTAATCTATCATAAAGAAAGCATCTCTGTCATCAAAAAGTAATCAAATACATACCCCACTTGCCAATCCACCTCACCAAGTTCATGTTTTATGTTAAACACTCACACAAACGCCCAAAATTGAAATTAATACAGCTCAGGTCATGTTCGTCAATATACACCGATCCACTGCAATCAGCTCCACAAGTGCCAACCAAGCAAGCTGAACTATAGAATTATCACGAAAGAATAAATAGCTTCGGAAATCACCTTATTCGGGCTTAGATCTCCTAAATGAAATCGGCCACAGGGAAAATATTCGACAGAGAAATTTCGGAATTGTCAGAAATTGATATGCTAATTTCTGATAAAACACATACCGGAATTGTTTTCTATCCGAACGGAGCTCCGGCTGGAAACGCTGCTGTCACCTGTGATGTCGAGTTCCGCCTACCGATCGACTCGGCTAGGGTTTGGTTGGTAGATGAAAAAGGGGCAGATGGTAATTGGGCCGAGCCGGGTGCTTATTGGGCTTCTAGATGTCAGCGCTTTGGCCCAAACTCGATGGCAGCTTTCACTGTTCTTGGACCACCACTTAAGCATAATAATCTGCCTTTCCAGAAATTGAATTCAACATTTTCTTTTTGTTGATGTGGAAAAAAAGGGAAAAATTGAAAGGGGTGTGAATTATTATGGACTGAATCATTCAACTTAAAATATTTATAATTATTGTAAAAAAAATTATATTTATAATTTTGACTAAATTTTAGTTTTGTCCCCCTCAAATTTCAAATTTTTATTTTTATCCTTCTATTCCGACCTAAATCATGTCAATAAAATCCAACTGAAAATTTTTTTTCTCCCAAATATAAAATTATGAAATTGTCACTGGTCTAAACTATCCGAATTGCCAAAAGAGTGCAAGAAATAAAATATAAAATTACAATCTAAACTAATATTATTATAACATACAGACCTGTGTGCAAAAACAATACTGTTTGGTCATAAAATCAATTGATATTGTTTTGTTCACATAGATAAATACATCTTTTCATACACATAATCAACCGTATTTCTAAACAAATTTAATATGATGTCAAATCAATTAATCTTAAACAAAATCTTAAATTAGTTCAAAATCTTTTTATCTACAAAACATAATTCCCATTGTGATTGAGGAGGCTCTAACAGTTCAACCTCTTTTACTTTTTTTTTTTTGAAAAAAAAATATTTTTTATCGTCAATTCTAATCCAAATCATTCGTTTTCAAGATATTAATACAATTTCAAAATTAATTTATTCTTGTAATCAGGCCTTGTTAAGAGCTAAGTTTATTTTTCGTGTATAATTGATTATGTCTCATCACTCGCTAATTAATTGATTAATTCACATTTCTCTTGTATAGTAACATTTATTTTCCAAATGTCTACTATATTTAATCAAAATTGTTGTAATATATGAACTGCCCATCTATTTAACTTTTTTTTTATTAATTAAATGCTTTTCCACATTAAAATTAAGATAGAAATGATGGGTCAAAAAGGGCATTTTTTTGGTAGCACCACTCTAGTCTGATAAGTCATCAGGGTCCTCCTTTATATGATCACTAATCACTGACATTAGGTGCCTTAATCTTTAAGGGTATGTGCCATAATCTTAAAGGGAAAGTAATTAATCGAAATAAAAATACACAATCATGGTGGTTAAGCTTGTTTTACATGATTAAGATATACAATTTCTGAATATTGTAAGATTTAAATATTGTTATTTACACAACAATTCAACAATTGTACTAAAATAAGTGACTAATTGACAAATTCAATGTGTGATTACATGTTAATTAGTGATTTATATTTTGAGGTGTACAGTATGCAAACAAGGATGGATAGGGTTTGTTAGGGTTGTCCCTATCTCATATTTTCTTAATCAATGCTCAATTAATTAGTCTGCTACCATGTTGCTGTTTTATAATGCACCCAAATTAAACATATGATTAAATTGTGATTAATGTGAGATATTATATTTGATGTTTTGGTCTTTTGTGTGTGTGCGCCTGAGGATTGATGTTTTGTGGTCCAACGTCAAATTGTAATTTTCAATTGGGTTTTTTTATTACTATTATATTACATATGAGTGAACCTTCAATGACATATTTGGAGATAATTTGTCTGTAGACCAACTTTCATGCTCCTCTACTCAAATTCATCACGTATATTTCCAACAATTGAACCAACTCTTATTGGTTCAATTGGATTCTTGGGCAAGTAATTAATCATTATAATGAATGAACAATTCTGAGTGGTAAAACAAAGTCCATAATGATGATTTCTGATCAGCTTGCACATATTTTAACTCTTAATCAATCAAATTGTTTGTAATTTTAGAACCTCAAAACTTATGTTATGAAACAAACTCATAAATATATTCGAACTTCACCTTAGAGATATTTAGAAATCATTCCTTATTCAATGTCACGCTATACTGATATATTAAATTTATTTTTACAAGTTACGATATGGGAAAAAAATCCTATAGTTATCATTACCTTATTGGAGGCTAAGCCAAGCATGCCATTGATTTTTAGTTTACCGGTAATATTAGATAAGCTCATCAGTTTGACCGTCGCCAGTCTAATTGAGAGACAAATTATAATATAATTTAAGTTATCGTGATCATGTGATATAACAGACAATTAAGATAACCATGTGATGGGGTTTCAGCTTGGAGATATAGTGGGCGTGACTTTGATTCTTAATTGGTACAAATTTTGATTAATTGAATTATAATTTTATATTTATTACATTTTAATTAGTTTTATATGAAATCAATGATAAACCGGTTCATAATAAAATTGTTTTTTTGGATGGTTTAGTGTCAAACCGTCTTATTTACTCCGGTATAGTTTGCAATCCGTTAAAGATTATTGAGCTAGACTGAAATCTGTTTCGGCTCCCGATCCAACCGATTGAAACAATCAATCCTGTTCAATTTTAATAACTATTGAAAATCCGAATCATTATATATAGGCTGTCATAAATTATCATTTTCTTTATTGCCAAACAAACATTTAGGATGAGCTTATAGACCTAATTGGGTTTGTGCGGGCTTAAATGCAAAGTTAGGCATGATTTACGGGTATGTTCACTGACTTTTTGATAACTTCATGGACCAAACCCTACTTCATAAGAAAGTCGCAAGTTGCCATCCTATGTTTTGCCTATTGAATAAATGAATGTAAGTGCTTAATATATATATATATATATATATATATATATATATATATATATATATATTATTTTACTGATAATGATATAATAAATACAAAAATTAAATATATAATTACGTATGAACAAATTCAAGGATCTATTACATATTTTCATTTATAAGAGCAACGACATTACAAACGACACATACAAAATTCATACTTAAGTACCCGGGAATATAAACCCTCACACCTTCTCCGTAATTTAATAAATTATATTTCGTTAATAGTTCAATATTTAATAGTTAAGGTAAACTATAAATACATATTTTGAACTATCACACATTTTCAAATTCAATATCAAAATTTTAAATTATTCAATTTCAATATCGAACTTTTTAATTATTCAATTTTAGTACGACTTAGAAATAAGAAATTAGCATAAAATCATAGAATTAATTTGGGAGTCCAATTCGGTAGTTAAGCTTTTGAAATTTGCATAAACATGTTGGGCATATAATTTATTTTTTTATATAAATTTCATGCTAAATGATTAGTTCAGATATGCTTTTGTAATTTACCTTAATATTTAAGCACATTTTTTTCTAAAAAAATAGAGCACTTCCAATAGGTCATTTTAACCAATTCAAGACCAATAAAAAAGTGAAAAATATTGATAATAGAGATAATTTAATGGTGTAATTAACACATTTTCTTGACCATCTTAATTTCTGAATCAAAGATATATCAAATATCAACGTACTAGTATTTACATATATATGGTTATTAATTAAGGGGAAAAATCAAAAAAAG
This sequence comes from Kalanchoe fedtschenkoi, assembly GCA_002312845.1. Taxonomy (NCBI): domain Eukaryota; kingdom Viridiplantae; phylum Streptophyta; class Magnoliopsida; order Saxifragales; family Crassulaceae; genus Kalanchoe; species Kalanchoe fedtschenkoi. The sequence goes on from NQLW01000008.1 coordinate 5,729,527, forward strand.
TTTCTGAACTATCATCGCTTACCCTATTGCGGTTAGAACTTCCATGATTTCTAAAAAGAGTGCGATGAAAAAAAATTTGAATGATTTTCTAAAATAAATTCATCATTACATTCCAAAACTAATATTATTATAAGACTTAGATTTGTGTGTGAAAATTACATCGTTTGGTTATCAAAATACGTCATTTTCATATTCACATGCTGTTCTTTGGCTACAAATTGTAATTTGGAGAAAAACAATCTATACATTTTTTTTTAATTTTTTATATATTTATTACATGATTGAAGTGTATATTTCTAAATAATTGAACAACTCTCATTATCTATATATATAACAGAATAGGATTGGGATCGTCGCAACGCTCCCGGTCGGTTCGATTTGGTCTCAGTCGATTCGGTTCGATTTGAAATCGGTCGATTCGGTTTGGTTCAGTTTGAAATCGATTAGTTCGGTTCGGTTTTAAATTTTTGATTTCAAATTTCAAAAAACCGATGACTAATAATTTGATTCGATTTTTAATTTTTTTCGAACCGGACCGATCCAAACCCGTCGGTTCGACGGGTACTCTACCGTATATAATAAAATAAAATGAATGTTTGATGAGAGAGCATGCGATATTTTGTCAAGTAATTTATCGTAATTAGATATTTTGTTCTTCGTTTTTTCACTATAAATAATTTTAAAATTAGTTAATACAGAATTTATCATCAAGAATTCGAACTCCCGTACGTGTTAATTGTAAATAATCACCCTGATTTTCTTCACGTCATGCCACATCCTGATAGCATAATTAACCCATTAAATAGATGTTATTCACATATAACAATCATTGTTAATTACTAGTGCTAATTACTGGTCATGCCTGAGAAATAAAATCACACAATAAAATGACTAATTACAGGTCATGCCTGAGAAAATAAAATCTCACGATAAAGCAGCATGTCATTTAACATGCAGAGAATCGAGATAAGCTCATAAATTAATTATAATTAATTTTTTTTCTTATTTTTTCTATAAAAAATTAGAGTAATCTAGTAATAATGCACTCTATTGATTGATTACCACGTTATTAAAATAATAGGAAATTTTTTAATCTAAGATCTAACCCTTTAATTATTTATTAATCAAATTGAATAAATCAACATTGGAATATCTTTTCCTCTTTCTAAGAAATGAGGGTGTGTGTTCACGCCAATTTATTGCATTATTTAATTAGAAGTTGGATTAATGAAATAATTTAATTCAAAAAAAATATCATGTCTTTACTATTATTTTTATTTTTAACAACACAATAAAATAAAAAAATTATTTTACTCACCATAAAAACAATGTGCGGGCCAACTCTTTAATAATCTTATTTATAATTACGCTTTAGAACTTGTATTAACAACTTTTATTTAAACATGTTTAGATTAACATTGTCAATGTAATTAACCAATTAATAAACCGGATTTTAATACAATTATTATAGTTCACTCCATCTTCTAGATTTTTACAATTCTCACGTGTTCTTCAGTTTTCAATTCATTCAATTTAAACTCAATTTAATTATAATTTTATAATAAGTAGTTAAGACTATCTAATAAATTATAATACTCTATTAAAAAAATGCATTTGAAAAGTTTAAAAAATATTATTTGATTATATGATAATCAATTCTTGATAATATAATAAATATTGACATTTCAGTAATTCAATTCTACTCAAAATTTAATTCGATTCCTCACTATCAACCTTGTCATGGCTAATTAAAATACGACAAAAAAAACACGAACTAAAAGTGACAGAAGACAGGAAAACTAGGCAACAAAATTTGTCAAATTATTTAATATATTATAAAATAAAAAACAGACCTATCAAATAATAATACATAAATTTAGGTGCCGTAAAAAATGTTAAAATAATACACCAGAAACGGACAATCCAAAGAGCATCCATCTCACTTTCCACCATTAATTTTTTTATTTTTTTATTCCCTCAAGTATTTATTAGATTCTTAAATTTATAGAATTCACTATTTTATTAATACTTTTTATTCGGTTTGTTTTCTATTCTTCGCATAACAACTTTCTAGAATCATAGCCTGAATTAGCTTTTACTGGATTTACATCATTTTTTTATTTACATTTTTTATTATTCATTTTCGCCAGCCCGAATTAATTAATAATTATTCATTTTGATCGAATAAATTAATTAATAAACAAAATCAGAGAGCGTATAAAAGTTCCATTGCTGTTCTCAATTCTCTCTTTGGCTTAGTAATCCGCTGATCTTAAGCTCTCTCTACAACTCTCTGCCTCTTCATTTCGATGAAATCCGCCGCACACTGAGAGACCAGGTACGATGATTCCCGATTTAAAGATTGCTAATTCGTGATTATCCGATGTGGGTTTTATGTAAAGGTTGTAGCTTGATTGTGTTGCAGCGGAAAGGAATCAGCTTTCGGTGAGATAGCAGTCGGTTTCGATCATGGCGGTGGTGGAAAATGTTGAATCGAAAATGGGTTCATCGGATCTCGACGCCTCCATCCAAACCCAGGGCCTCAAGGCCGAGACCAACTCGCCGCACCGCAGTGACGGCGACGCTGAGTTGAAGTCCGAGGAGAAGGAGGATCATCAGATTAGCGGCGGCAATTCTAACCAGCTTGAGGTTTCTAAAGCTGCTAATGGAGAGAGTAAGATGGATCATCAGAGTAATGGGGTGGTTGCTAATGGTGGGTTTGATTACAGTAGAGAAAATGGGGGTAGTGAGAATCAGGGTTTTAAGAGGGACATGAAGGAGCTGGAGGATTTGCTGTCTAAGCTGAATCCCATGGCTCAGGAGTTTGTGCCCATTTCGGCTGTGAATGGCTTTAACTATGGAGTAGCTGTTGGTGGAGCATTCGGGTATCCTAATGGCTTCGCAGTGCCCCCCAATTCTGGCGATTTCAATGGCCATATGGCTCGGCGGGTATGCGTTTTTCGATAATCACTTGACTCAGTTGTTGGAGTGTTTTCCTTAGTAAGAATGAGTTTTTTCGCTGCCGGATCATTTTCATGCCTTGTTTTACTGCTGATGGTTGACATGTGCAATGCTTTCCTGAAATTGACGATGGGGAACGTGGTGGCCTTTCTATTTAGACATCTATAAAGATGAAGTCTTCAAATGGTGAATTGTTTGTTGAATGCCTTCCTGCCTTTTGTTACTAGCGTTTTGATGGTTTACAGAAGAAGAACGGCTACAGCCAAGGGAAGCGGAGGATGAACAGCCGCACAAGCATGGCGCAGCGCGAAGATGTGATTAGGAGGACTATTTACGTATCTGATATTGATCAGCAGGTGAGCATGTAAACCTGTCTGGATAAATTCTCCGTCTTTCTTGCTCTGATTAATTTCGTAATTTCGTTCCCTTTTACTTCAGGTTACTGAAGAGCAGCTAGCAGGTTTGTTTCTTAACTGTGGACAGGTATAAGTATAATCCTCTTTAACTTAAGCCGGTTTTTATCAAGATGGGTGATTTGATTGGCTGACGCCTGTTTTCTTCGTCAAGGTTGTCGACTGTCGAATTTGTGGAGACCCTAATTCTGTCCTCCGTTTTGCCTTTTTGGAGTTTACTGACGAAGGTGTGCTCATGGACTGTGTCTGAATTTTTTTTGACAATGGTCTATTCTTAATTCGTAATAAAGTACCTACGTTCGCAGAGAGCGCGAGGGCCGCCTTGACCTTGTCGGGGACTCAGCTGGGTTACTACCCTGTGAAAGTGATGCCTTCCAAGACGGCAATCGCGCCTGTCAACCCCACTTTTCTTCCAAGGGTGAGAAAAAGCCGTGTTTTTTTTAAGTAAGCTGAATCTGATAGCATTTGATATCGCGTTTTGAGCGATGACTTTGGGTTCGTTTTTGGGCGGTGTTTCAGTCCGAAGATGAGCGCGAGATGTGTATAAGAACCATATATTGTACAAATATCGACAGAAAGGTATGTAGACATTAGCAAAATATCACAGTTGGGTGCATGCATTATTTTTAAACTACTTGTCCGGTTGATTTTGCGGCAGATCACTCAAACCGAAGTCAAGCTCTTCTTCGAGGCCTACTGTGGAGAGGTCTGTGGATTATTACTTCGGAACCTCCCTTTGCTGTTTTGTGTTATTTATCAGTATGTGTCTGTCGGGTTTGCAGGTTCATCGGCTGAGGCTTCTCGGGGATTACCATCACTCCACTAGGATTGCTTTTGTTGAGTTTGTCACGGTAATGTGCTGTAAATTTCTTTCGTTGTGCAAACGTTGCTTGAATGCGTGTCTGTCTGTTTACATTCGGTTGATCTCTCCAACCTTCAACGAAAACACAGTTTCCGTTGATTTTTTGGAGTAGTTATTCAAACTGCATCACTAGAGACCGTTTGTGTCTACGGCTGCTGACTGGTCGAGTCTTCACTGTCTTACACGCTGGAAAGTTTTGCATTTTTCGCACAGAAGTTTGTGTGTTAAGTGTTTGCGGCTGCCGCCTGATCATATCATTTCGTAGCTGTTTGGCGTGAAATCTTTAATCATGAATTGCGAATTTAAGCGTGGCTGCATCGGATATCTTTGAACATGACTTTTAGCCGAAAGTGGATAGTCTCGTTTTTGTCTACCAACTGAGTTTTCTTGCTTGGGCTTTTCCATCCGGTGAAATAACGGTTTCCACTTGCGGCCGTATCTTCTAGATTTGACACTTGTCGACAATTAGCTGAGAGAAGTAGAATTCTGTGGTTTGTAACTCTTCCAAGCTCAGCTGCCGTTATTGCCTAGCCTAGCGGTGGGTGTTTTGAGATTTTGTTACAAGAAAAAAAAATGCAAGCAACTCGAGAATGTGATTATGATTTTCGTCAGACTTTAAATTTCAAGTCAAAGGCGCACCTGGGTATTCCGCTTTTCCATTGATGATCAGCGTATTCGACTACATGGCTAGTCGTCTATTGGGATACGAATCTAGTTTGATGATAAGACTACGGAGATTACTTTCTGCGCGTTTCTCAGTTTCTTTCGCGCAAATCAGTTCTTTACTCTATGCATGAGGATGCTGTCTTCTGGTGGCTGATTTATTCATCTACATGTGCAGGCTGATAGTGCAATCGCTGCTCTTAACCTGAGCGGCAGCGTCTTAGGATCTCTCCCGATCAGGTTCAACCAAGTTTCTAATTCTACCCCATTCGACATTATTTCAAAGAAAATGAAAATCTCTCCCTCTTCTCATTCACAGTTTCTGTCCCCTTCTTGCAGGGTGAGCCCGTCAAAGACACCAGTGAGGCCCCGCGCCCCTCGCCCGCCCGCTCACTGAGCCAGCAGCGGCCAGGCCTTCTCATATTATGAGTTATCTAGCAGTTCGATGAATATATATATATCTATCCTATCTATCTATACATAGAATCAGCATGCTTTTTTTTTCCCTCCTCTTTAACGACTCGCTCGTGGCTTTTTCAAAGCCTTGTTTGCCGTTGCATCAGCCAGGTATCTGGTTAGACTGGACATGGTTTTTTTCTCGATGTCGGTATGTTGACTGACTTCCGTTGATGGTATCTATGAGTCTGGCTTTCGGCCAGCTCGCTAGATTTTAACTTTCTAGTCTTGCGCCTGCTCTTTGGAGCCTCTCGTTGATTCGACGAGCTTCTGAGTTGTAATATCAGTTAAATTATCTAGTTGGCACTTCGAAACTTTTCTGGTATCCTCCTCCTTGTCAGTGTAGAAAATTGTTCTACACAAGCAGGTTGAATGTTTATTGTATTCTCGTAGTCAGGTGAAGATGCGTTAGTGAGTGACTGGCTCGAGCGAGCGAGGGAGCTCGGCTTCAGGCCCGGTCGCTCGTGGTGTGTTTCGTGGTTCAATTAAACGGCGTAGTTTTGACTTATGAGTAAGGATTTTAGTTAGACTTATGAAATTAAATTCAATAAAAAATTATCATGAGGATCAGAATCAATGGTGGCTCAGGAAGGTTTGTTTGAGTATACAAAAATTACATAATAAAAATGTCTATTTAAAGTTTAATATATGATGATTTGAGTTCAAAATATATTTCAATTTAACGTAAGTGTTTGTTTTTAAATATACCTTTATTAGTTTTTATTGAATTATTATTTATTTTTTATTGAAATTTAATACATGAGTATTTGAGTTAAAAATATATTTCAATTTAATATAAGTATTTTTTTAAATATACTTTTATTAATTTTGATTGGATTATTTATTTTATAGGATGATGTGTTTAATTGAGCATATAAATATTAAAAATATATTGAATTTTAACTGGTTTGAATTGATTTACATTATATTTGGAGCCGCTGCGAGTTGGTGAAATCGCAACTTATGTTTTTGTAAACTTCAATAGTTAAAATTTAGAAGGAAAAAAAAATGCTTTCTTTAAAATAAAAAACTCAAATGCTTATTTGGGCCGCGATAGGCTTTTAATGTATTTGGGCCTACTCAACTGATGGGCCTCAATCCTTCAATTGGACGGGGCCTGAAGTTTACTAGATGATGGTGTAAACGCCACTCTTTAAGTTTAACTCGACCGTGAGTTGATATTTGGAGCAATACTTCTTAAAACCCGGATCAGTCGGACCGGATACTGGATCCGGTTTCACTCGCGTCCATACATGTATATAATATCATAATCTAAAACAATTTAAATTGAACAAATTTTATATTGAAATGATTACTTATTAATTTATAATTAATTTGTCATTAATTAATAATTAATGGAATTAAATATATATATAATTAATAACTGTTTATATAAAAAATAAAACCACTGAGTTTCGAATAAGCAACCCCTTTTCTCCGGAGAAAACACCTTTGGCTATTGATTACTCGCTTGTTTATAATTATTTACTTAAATTAAATAGTAAAATAGAATAAAATTAATCAATTAAACTGACAGTCAAATTGATTAAATTGACTTTAGCTGATGAACCAGGAGCGGGAAGCATGATTGGTTTAATTTCCAGTTCAATTTTATTAATAACTATCATTTGGAAAGGAAAAGAGGAATTGAAAAGAAATGAGAAGAAAAATATTGATTCTTAATGAGTCGATTCGTGTTCATAAATCATGATACTTTTTCCGTTCTCCTTTACTTGTCATTTAACTAATATTTTTTAATCTATTTTTACTTATTACTTAACAATTTATATGCACATTTAATACTATAACATATCTTAAAAAGTTTAAAATTAGTTACTTCATCATCTTAATCAATAAAGAAGTCTTTACACACCAATAATAATACATTATATTCGATTAGTTTGATATACACTCAAAATTAATTGTTAATGACTAGTGGAGTCTAACTATATATGAGAATCAACATTAGAATTTTCATTAGATGATGTGAGAATTAAGTCACGGTTCAACATTCATATTTTATATTTTACATAAAATATCAAAAAAATACATTAAATACATAATATTAAATTAGTTCAACCGCGGACATCAATATCTCTTAATCTACTACATGTAACTTTAAATGACTACTATTAGAGAACAAATGAAGCCTAATCATAAGCTATCGAATATTATCCAATCCTTGCTTCTTGGGTGCGCACTGCAACCGACAAACACTACCAGATTTTAAATTTTTTGCGGATCATATTTTCACCGTAAAAGATCCGAGAAAGACCCGAAAAAGTATATTTTTCGGGTCTAAATTTGACACACGAAAACTGTCTTCAAATAAGCCCGAAAAATAAATTTTCGGTTTTGTTATCGGATTTTTTTCGGGTCTCCAGGGACGGGATTAAAATACCATAAAATAGAGGGTCCTTAGAGGGTCCTTTGCGTACTTGTTTCGGACAACATTTTTCGGACCATTAAGGGACCAGATTTTCGGGTCCTTTGAGGGTCATTTGAGGATCATTTGAGGATCATTTGAGGGTCATTTGAGGGTCATTTTTTCAGATTTTCAGATATAGGGGAAAATGATCCGAAAAATTTCGTCAACCCGTTACACATCCCAAGAGCATCCAAAAAGAATCCGAAATTTTGTTTCGGGCCATTTCCCACCCGATGATACTAATCCGCAAAACTTTTAGAATCTGGTAGTGAAATACACACATGCAAATACAACAAAGATTTGGAGATGAAGAGTATCTGGTGAGACTGGACGTGGTTTTTTCTGGATGTCGGTATGTTGACTCGACTTCTGTATGCCTGTTGAAGATGCATCAGTGAGTGACTTGCTCGAGCGAGTTCGAGTTCCTGCTCGGTCATTCTGATGTGTAGCGTGGCGCATTCGCATTCGCATTCGCATTCGCATTCGCATTATGTGACAGCTCGGTCATCTAAACATCAATGACATGATGTGGACCTCTAAGCAAACCCTATCAGAAAATATTTGTGAACGACATGGGTGCGGAAGTATTGGCCGTTTCTGAATTATTTATGATAACTTATTTACAAATTCTTATCTTCTAATTATTTGTTTGCCTCCATGACCAATCACTCTTAAATGTTTTGGAGTAGGTATTCTTATTTGTGACGTCATTTTGATTTTGATGAAATATGGCGTCGTTATTACTCGTTTTCTGTCTCAATTGATGAATATAAAAGCACAACTGATGAATATTTATCAATATCGTTTGCCTCCGCCCGAATCCGTTGTGGTCATCGGCTTAGCCCCCGACGCGTCCGTCCACGATTTGAAATCAAGATTTGAGATATACGGCGCAGTTGCGCGAATCAGAATCGATGGAGATGGAGTTGAATATATCACTTTCAGATTAAAAGAAGCTGCTGAATCAGCGGTCGCCGCATCGCTCGATCCATCGTTCAACATCACTATTGATTCCAAAACAGTAAGCAGCGCCTTCATCGGCTGGAGATTAGGGTTTACAAAACTAATTGGTTTTTCAATTAATTCACAGATTTGAACTATTTTGTGAAAGTGTGATAAAACAGATTTTAATTTTTCAGTTAATTGATTTTATGGATAAACATGTTAGTTTTCTTGGCTGGTTTTGACATTGTTAAGTGCTTAGATAGTGAGTACGCCATACATTCCACCAAAGTCTGCAGGTCTTGTCATATACATGAGTAAAGGAGGTGGTACTGCAATGTTCACACGCATCATCATTCCAGCCACAAGATTAGGGAGAAATAGAATTGTTATTGTGTTAAATACACTTTTGTGGCATCTTCAAACTACTTCCTTTTGTGATTTGTGAGTCATCTTTTGGGTGATATGTATCGTGAAAGTCTCACAGTTTTGTAATACATTGAATTTCACAGGAATTGTTTATCGATTCATGTGGTTCAATTATACAATTATGGCATTCACATGAAGTGTGGTAATAATATTTTTGAAAATTTGTGGGGTAAAATTGATGGATCAAATGTTATTAAGGTAGGGACTGATTTGAAAATAATAAAAATATAGTTGAAGTTAGTGTTATTACAAATGGGAGGCCAAAAAGAAATATCTTAGAATTGTAAATTGAGGATAGTAATGCGTTAAATTTGCAAGTGGTGATAGTACGCGCCCATTTTCGTACTTTTCCCATAAATTAATTTTAAGAAAGTGACAAGTAGTAGAAGTGAATGAAAGCAGTATATTATGTTATTTACCCACTTAATCAAGTTTTCATTCTCATTTTGGCACAGAATCTCTAAACCAAACATAAAATTTCATTTTATTTTTTCTCTCATTTTCCTTTCCGTCAATTTTTCTATATACCAAACAAATCGTTACAGATCCTCTATGTGAGAATGTATCGTTCATCATATCAACAACAGTGCAAAGAGAACTGAATGCCTCTCTTATGGCAAAAACCCTCTTCTGATTTCAACTGTTAAAGTGTATTGGAATTCAGAGAGAGAACGAGAGCTAATTAACACCTTCCTTTTATTTTCCATTGAAGCTTGGAAGAGAGCTTCAGTCATTTACAAATACGGATCGAAAGTCTGGAGAAGAAAGGTGCAGTACAGGGAATATAAATAGAAGAAGCAGGTAAGCTTAAATGGCAACGTGCTAACCAATACTGCCTTTACCAAAATGCTGTGTTTCAACCAGCTATTCATTAATTCCAAAACGAGGCGTTGGGAACAGACTCATATTCTCCTTCTCGCTCTCAACCAGAGCCGTCGACTTGTTGGTCGACACACCGACTTACTGTCACAACCACAATAGAGACCGGAGAGGAATGGAAGACACCAACATATATATCAGAGACATTGAACCAGATGTACTTGGAAGGGATTTGGTGATATTTTGAGCAGTGAACAAATTGTGGTTTTGGTTAACATATATAGTTTTGTATAGCTAACATATATAGTTTTGAATAGCTAACATATATAAGTTTGAATTTTTTTGACAGTGAATATACATAGTTTTGAGTTTTCTAGACAATGAACTTACATAATTTGGGGATTTTCTAGATTGTAAACATACATAATTCTATAATTTTATTGAAAGTGAACATTGTTTATAATTTTTTTATAATTTGCGTTATAAATGTTCACCAGTTTTAATTGTTCATTTTTTGGGTTTCTACCATGTTTTGATATGCACACATGTGGTTCATAAGTGGACGTACACAAATTGTGCACTGGAATGACATCAACAGAATCAACATCAAAGAATCAGCGCACATTAGAGTATGCAGACTAAAAACAATAAAAATTGATGCACAATGTGCACTATACAATATACAATGGTAAATGATAATAAAGAAAATATTTTAAAATTTTTAACAGAAGATCGGACTAAAATTTTATAACTAATAGTGAAAATATGATATATGGAATATAAATATGAAAAAAAATAGAAATTCAATTTTAATTCTAACGAAATATGGTTCTTTACGTTCTCAACCAAACATGATTCTCAACGGATGCATGCCCTCCTATGTAATCATATATGTAATATATATTCAACTAATTCAAAATTTTAATTTAATAATTCCTACAAAGTATAGATTTAGTATCAATAAGCGTAAAATTCAATACACTAAGATTGTTCTACTTTTACAATTCAAAAATTTAAGAATTGATGAAAGCCTTATCTTCATAAAAAAAATGACACCTGAATATAATGTGTCCATGGGAAGGTCGACAAGAATGTCTGCTTGCTTTGCGTCTAAAGGTTCTGTGAGGTCTTCGTGGCACTCGAAGCATGAAGCAACATATCATTGTCAAATATATAATTAAGTGAGAGGGTGGTTGTGATTAAGTTTGACTGAGAGCAATAATATTAAGGGTTCGTTTGGAATTTAGGGGCATTTTATAGATCCATTGCTTGCTTCTGAGGGTTCATATATGTCCCATAATATTAAAGGGTCTGGATTCAAGATTTTTTTTTTTATTTTCGTGAAGCGTATGCGATCGCTCCACCTGCATATATGGTAGGGCCTTAGCCGGACCTGGTAAGTGGATTCATATACTTTTTTTCAAATATGTTGCCCTACTTATGGTTCCAGAAATATACACATGGGCATTCTCTTGTGAGCAGATCAATGCATCCATTTCTATCCAACTCACTGGTTAAATAACCCTCTCCATTAGTATCTTACGTGCATTTAGAGCGATTAAAATACAAACCTCAATTCAAAAAGAAGTGAATAAAAACAACTAACCATGTATATACTTCATTTTTCGTCTTTTACGGGTCATTTAATTAAAATTATTTATTCTATTTTATTTATCACCTAATAATTTTCACGCACATTTGATTCTCACAATCACCTTAAAAACTCAACATTAACTAACAAATTTTAATTTTCCAATAATAATTCAAACTCCCTCAATCATCCTCATCTTTCTTTTCGCGCTCTCATTAACCACTCTATTATTTTGTCTCCCTCGTTAACTATTCTCTTAATTTTTGAACTTTATTTTATTGGGCGTGGGCGACATGTAAATCTAGACTGAGAGAGTAAATACAGAAAAGGTGCACCTGTTGCAGTTCTCGGCCATGAGGAAAATTCTAGCGAGTCTTATATGAACACTCAGACATATAAAAGGCTACCACCAAAAGAGACCCCCCATCTGCGAATCTAACAAGATTTTTTTTGCAATCTATCCATTCTTTAAATTTTATTATTCTTTCTATCCTCCCATTTTTTTCTATCTTCAATTCTATTCTACTTAAAGAAAATCGCAGATATAAATAAGATTTTTCTCAAGAAAATCGCGATTTTAAACCGGTGGTTTTATAACAGAGATTTAAAACAATATATTTTTTTAAAAAATTACAGTTATGAACCGCGTTTTTTAAAGAAAATCGTAGTTTTACATGTTTGAAACTGTGATTTTTTTGAAAAAAACCGCGATTCACAACTGTATTTTATTTCAAGTAGAGTAGAATCAAAAATAAAAAAACAGAAAAAATAAAAAAAATATTCTTGTCAGTTTCTAAAATAAATCATCCAATAATTCAACTACTACACACAAATAATTCAACTACTACACACAACTACGTACAGTTCTTCCATGCTGGTTCACATTTTTTTAAAAAATATTTTTTGTTATGCATTTGAGTTGAACATTCTAGGCGGTTTATACTCCCTAACTCCCTATTTATTGTTGTCTATAACTTACTCCCTCTTTCCTCTTTTACATGTCACTTAACCGAATTTTTTTGTCCACTTTTACTTGTCACTTACCAATTTTCAATGCATATTTAATATCAACAACTACCTTAAAATGTCAAACATTAATCACTGCATTATCATAATCAATAAAGAATACATTCCTCACCAATAATCATCTACCAATTTTACTTTTTGCACGAACTTTTTCAAAAAATTATTAACCACCTACCTATTAAATTTGTTCAACCACTAGCATTAACTTCACCTTAATCTACTCAAATTAACCTAAAACGACATGTATTATAGAACGGAGAGAGTATGTCTTTTCAATAATATTTATTAACACTTTATCATTCAGAATGTACCACATTTCAATTTCTTGATATTTAAGTAATGGGCCAGCTTACTATCAATTATCAATACTAACAATTCAGTTTGGTTCAATTTTTAATAAAAATTTAAATTAAATGGTTCACAATCAGTTTGTAAATTTTGAAATCCAACCGAACGACTAGCTTAAATAAAATCAAACCGAATCAAACTATATGATTAGATTTGGATAGATTTTTCATGAATATTTATTTACTAATTTATTTATTAATATATAAAAGATTTGTATATTAAATATATAGAAGTACTAATTTATACTATATACTCAATTAAATTTATATATAGCTTAAATATAGTGAAATAATTCGGCGGTCTGAATTGACTTAAAACATAGAAAACCAAACTGAACTATTTGTCGTATGTTTTTCAAAATTGAAACCATATAATTGAAACACTAACACTCCAAATCAAACAAAACTATATCGATTCGGTTTGATTTAATTCAATTTATCAACTTTTATCTACACTCATAATCAATAACTATAAGAAGTATGGTTAGATAATAAATGGATGGAGGGTGTTTTATGTTAATTTGGACATGAATTCGAATATTCTCATAATAAGGCAGTACGTTCAAATAATTTATTATAAAAATTTACTAACCATTTAACTCTTAATTTGTTAAAAAAAGAGATTAAATAATAGATATATACCTGCACGTACATCTCCTTAACATTTGCAATATCATTTTAGCAGCTTTTTATTTTTAGTCGAATATGAAATTATATATTATCCTCATAATCATCTCATTGATGTAACATGATAATGCCGACGCCCAACTCAACTTTATCTATATTAAGTGTTTTCATGGTATTTTGTCATCACTTGTCTCTGCTAAGTGTAAGTACGCAGTGCATCTGTTTGCCGATCTATGAAAATATATTGTTGTTTGCATTTGTTTGTTTCCTTGGTTTGTTTGTAAGTATATATATGTTGGAGCTGGCAACCCATATATTATTAGGAAATCAGGGAGGCCATCAAAATGCCACAGGCAATGGCTGCTCATTTCAGTTCAAGCAGGATGATCGTTGCATCATCTGGTGGAGGTGTCCCTCCTCCTCTCCCAAGAACAGCCATTTCTCCAGTCCGCCCCTGTGCGGATTTCCATCCAAGCATATGGGGAGATTTTTTCAAATCCTACTCTCAGAAGGTAGACGACGTAATCCTGTTCTCCAGTTCTTCACTTTGACACTTCCTTGATATACATGTGGTCGATCCCTTGTTCTCTGTTAGGATGCGGAACTAACCGGCGAGCTACTCCAAATACAAGAACTAAAGGAAAGTGTGAGGAAGAAGCTGGAAGCAGTTGCAAAGAAGCCTATGCAACACCTGAAAATGATTGATGATATAGAAGGGTTAGGGTTAGGGTTTCACTATGAGGAGGAGATAGAAGAAGCTCTTGACTCCATGTTCAGCAAAGGCACGGACGTCATCGACGGATATGACTTGTATCACACCTCTCTCTATTTCAGGCTTCTCAGGCAGCATGGCTATAATGTCTCATCGGGTATGAGCTTTCGATATTTAATTTTGACTTCGAAATATGTTCGCCTGAACTATCAATCGTATCACAGAGCTGATTTTGACAATTTGTGTAGGAGTTTTTGATAAGTTCACTGATGCAAGTGGCAAGATAAAAAATGAAGTGGTGGATGATTTGAAGGGCTTGCTGAGTCTGTATGAAGCTGCGCAACTGAGAGTCCATGGAGAAATGATACTCGACGAGGCCTTAGACATGTCTGTCTCTCGCCTCGAGTCAATTGCGCCTACTTTAAACCCCACCCTTGGCGCTCAAGTCACCTCCGCCCTCAAAAACCCCATCCACAAAAACATTCGTCGGATAAGAGCGAGAAAATATATTTCAACCTACCAGGGTGACAGATCTCATGACCCAATTCTGCTAAGATTAGCCAAACTCGACTTCAATTTGCTCCAAAAGCTTCATCAACAAGAGCTCAGCCAGCTGTCAGTGTAAGAAATCTCCAAATTTTACCCCTGCATTTAATTTCTTCACAAATGTCAGCTAAAGGTTTCATCACAACGTGAGAGTGAGTTTCATCTTGTGTTGTGCTTTATTTTTAGCTGGTGGGATGATCTGAAAGCGTCATTGAACTATTCCTACGCGAGGGACCGGATGGTAGAAATATACATGTTCGCTCTGGCTATATCGTACGAACCTCAACATAGCCTCGCTAGGAGCTTCTTCACAAAAGCAATGGCTATCGCCACCATTTTGGATGACACATACGATGCATATGGAACAACTGATGAGATAGAACTACTTTCAAAAGCCTTTGACAGGTTCGATGATATAATCTATCTCACATTCTATATTTGATCTCTTTGATGCTAAAGAAAAATAAAAGGCCTCGCTTAATAAATATACAATGCAGATGGGATAAGAGTTTGATTGAGCAAATGCCTGATTATCTGAGAGCATTGTATCTATCTTTCGTCAATGCCCATGAGGAAATGGAGAAAAACTTGGCCCAGGAAGGGAGATCTTACCTGGTGCAATATGCGAAAAAATCGGTACGGACATTAATTAATTAAGATGTTTAAAACATGAAAACTATCGCAAAACTAACGTGGTTGTTGCATGCGTTTCTCAGTACCAAATCATTGCAAAGTTCTGGTATGAGGAACACAAATGGCTAATAAACAGCCAGATTCCTACACTGGAGGAGTACATGCAGGTTGGAAGAGAAACGTCAGGAGCTCTGTTATATGCAGCTTATGCAATGGTTGGTATGAGTGATGATTTTGTATCTGAGGAGACCTTCCAATGGCTATTCCGAGTCCCGAACAAAATGCGTATGGCTGGTTCACTAATCTGCCGTCTAAAGGATGACATGGTCTCCCACAAGGTCAGCTAGCCACGGAGGCTAGTTTATTAAGCGTAGATTAATAAACCTAGATGGCTGGTTTACTCTCCCAGTACTAATTCAATTCTCACATTTATTTTAGTTTGAACAAGAGAGACTTCACGCCCCATCGTCGGTGGAATGCTATGTGAACCAGTATGGTGTTTCCGAGGAAGAGACATACAAAGAGTTCAACAAACTAGTGTCACTTGCATGGAAGGATATGAATGAGGAGTGCCTTAAACCGACGAAGGTGCCTTTTAAAGCTCTAGAGGTGATTCTCAACATTGCAAGGAGTGCGGAAGTGTTCTACACAGATGAAGACCCTCTCACCATTGCTCATAAGCTTATAAAAAAGGAAATCACTGCGTTGCTGGTGGATCCTGTGCCCATCTGATCGACAACCAAAGTCTCAATTATAATAACCTTATTCACCATGCATGGAAGGCTGGCTCCTTCATATATTTCCTCTTTCTATGTGAAAATTAAAAAAAAATGAATTAAGTGCTTTTAATTAAGTAACAAATAAAAGAAGTTATTAGAGTGCATACATACATCACTAATATTTCTATTTTTTTTAAATTATTTTGGATTAATGTGCATTTAGATTGTTGAAACGAAAGTGAATAAATAAATTTTGATTAAGTGACAAATAAAAGTGAATAAAAAGTAAATTATGTTATTTATCCACTCATTCTGCAGGTAAACCATCCAAACCAGTTACAATATTGATAAACTAGATTAGTTTAAGCTGTTCATGTAATCAATTGCATCAAAATTACAAAATAATTAATTTTTTTTGTTGATGATATAATTTAAAGGTTGAGTTTTGTGGTTGAGGTCCGTCATCAGTTCTCTTATATTGTGTTTGATACAGAGAAAATTTAAGAGAAAAAAAATGAGATGGACAATAAATTTTTCATAAATTTTATTACAAATTTTTCTAGACCAAACATAGAAATTCATTTGATTTTTCCGCTTATTTTACTACTTCTCGATTTACACAATGCACCATATGCAGACATTCTAGAACTCTGATAAGCCTTTTTAGTAATCAAGTTGGGGCACTGACATATACGAGTTGGAAGGCAGGTGAATGCTTTATCCTTTTAGAGTTAAGATAATGGAGTTCGTGTTAGGGTTTAGTTGGGAAAAAGATCATGGAGCTTTGATCATTTGCTGCCACATCAATTCATTAAAAAGTGTGCTGTTAGTTGCTCATTTACTTTTGTTTCTAGTCTCATGTCCACTAGCTACTTTAATATAATACTCTTTCTGTCCTCTTTTACATATCACTTAACTGAATTTTTTTATTCACTTTTACTTGTCACTTATCAATTTTCAATGCGTATTTAATATCAACAACTACCTTAAAATGTCAAATATTAATCACTTCATTATCATAATCAATAAAGAATACATTCCTCACCAATAATCATCTACCAATTTTACTTTTTGCACGAACTTTTTCAAAAAAATGTTAACCACCTACCTATTAAATTTGTTCAACCGCTAGCATTAACTTCACCTTAATCTATTCAAATTAACCGTAAACGACATGTATTAGAGGACGGAGGGAGTAAGTGACTCGGTTGAGGTCTTGTTTTAAGCGCTAAACTATATGAACAGTTAGAGCCAGAGAGTAGGCAGGTTATATATCCATTTCGCTACCCATCATTTGATGATATGCTGGGTAAATTTCTTTCTACCATGAATTTTTGATGATTATGTCTCTGTTAAGACATAGGATTCCAACCATTTGGTGGATTTTACAGATTTTCTTTGTCTCCCAAACATGAGTTAGAAAACCTGCTTATATATAGATTGTGCGTGACACTACCAAACGTAGTGGCCACTCTTTTTTTTTTTTTAATATATTTATTTTATTGATAATGATCCAAAGACCTAGGGCTCAAAGAGCCTACAAGGGTTGGCACGAGGCCTAACACGCGGTGGCACGAAGCCTACGGAGCAGCGGCTCGGAAGCCTAATACGCGGTGGCACGAAGCTTACAGGTGTGGCACGAAAGGAACGGCGGCTCGGAGAGCCTACATATGTATGTCGCAAGGCCTAAGAATTTGGCTCACCCAAGGAGCTGCGACAGCCTGCAGGGACGCCAGGCGGAGCGCAGAGGGCGCAGCGACTGATGCCCTGGTGCTGACACCGCCTCGGGGCTTAAGCCTGCGCAGGGGAGACCGGTCCGCCTCGAGCCGGAGGATGGGTGAGGGGCCGCTTCAGGCGACCTGCTAGAGCCGGATCTGCTGGGGGCTACCTCCACGCCGCGAACCGGATCTGCTAGCTGGAGCCGCGGTCTGGCTACCTTGGAGACGACCACCGCCGAATCAACTGGTTAGGCGCCTCGGGGACGACGAGTGGGATGCGGCTTCAACGGAGGCCAAACCTTGATGCAGCGGTGGCAGATCTGGACGAGCGGGGGGCTTGCTGAGGGTTCAGCCGCTCGATCTGGGGGCCTGCGGCACAGCCGCCCGATCTGCGGCTCGGTGGTTGGGCTGCGCTCGCCGAGCGGGATCTGGCCTGGTTCACCGAGCGGGAGGAGGATCTGACCGCGGACATGCTCGACCGGCTCGGCTGGGGATTCAGGCCGCCTAGCCTGTGCTCGCAGTCCGGGGAGATCCAGCCGCTCAGATCGCCCAGCAGAGAACCCCGCCGACGGCGCTTCGCCTGAGGGGAGAGGTGACAGCGGGGGTGTCTGTGGGATGGGTTGGTTGAGGGGTGGGATGGCTGCGGGCTGTGTGGGTGGGGTGGCTGTGCGGTGGCGGGGCAGGGGTGTGCGGGGAGGAGCGCCTGCCCCCGCCCTCTTCCTCCACCGCCGGTGACTTCTTTGGGGAGAGTTTTTATAGAGAGGATTTTCTAAACCCTAAACCCCCTAGTGGCCACTCCAATATAAAGTTTATAACTTCCATCTTGCTTCATTTAGCCAAGTCCATTGGCATGCTCAGATATAATTTATTAATATGAAGTTGCATTTGAAAATCTTATTAAATACACAATGGTGCGAACTAATCCCTTAAAACAATTAAACAAGTGTTTCATTCAAACCTAGTGTTTTCTACTAGGTTGAAAAATAGTTTAAAATTTTAGTATAGCTCAATCTCAATTCACCAAAAGATTAGTCCAAATTTGAAAGATTATACAAATTCTGATTTTATTTTAATAAAATCAACGTGGCCAAAAATGTTTTGCTTTTTACTTTCCAAATATTGCAAATATATTAGATGGTGTGATTTATAAGTAAAAACAGTTTGCTTGCATGCCACCTTAGGTCTATATAAAACTTTAATAGTTCGAGTAAAAATCAAACCCTAAATTCTAACACCCTATAAATCTAAAAAATATTTAGTGAAAAGGGTTTGCTCTCATGCTACCTTGGGCATTCTTTATGTCATCCACACTCGTGAATGATGCAATAATCCACATTCATGCTCTTCCCCGTCAAATAGAAACAATGGCAGAAAAAACAGATAGACAGCTTCCTCCATCTTCGACCCTCCCTTTTGACCATAGGGGTGGTCGAATGTCATGCTCGCATGGGCCTTCCAGCCTATCAAAAACAGCCACGTGTCCAAGCTTGTCCAAACATCATGGCTGGATCTACTAGCTAGGGCATTTTGATTTGAGCTTCCAAGGAGGGGTAGGGTAGGGGAGCAATTGCCCACCACCGCCACCCACTAGACCGACCCAAGCTCTCCTCACTCCCTCGTCTCCCTCCATAGCATGCTTGTTGACGTTACATGGTATATATTTTCAATCACAAACAATTTTCTCTATGCTATATATAATTGAGATTTTATTAAGTAGCTTTCATAGTGAATCCTCATTTTCATAAAAGAATGATCAATAAATAAAAATGAGAATTAAGGTTGAGATGAGCATATAATGTTCAAATTCATTATTTATCAACTGAGAGGAATCTTATCATTTTTTATGCGGTGAAAATAATAATTATGTAGTATATTTTAAGATTAATTAGACTTTCTATTTGAGAGAAATACTCCAATAATGGAAATGACTCCATCAACTATTGCATATATAAGTTCACATTTTTACTCAGATATGATTTTTTTTTTGCAATAATAATAATAATAATAATAACAATAATAATTATTATTATTGATTACTCTTGACTTATTTACCGTGGCACTCTATATAAGCTAGATACACAAACAGACTATAATACTTCTTAAAGATTTTAAAGATTTTTAAAATATCATAATTCTATAATTTATAATATTTTAACAATTTTAGTCTTCTTAAAATGTTTTTAAAAAGAAGGTGCAACACGTGCTCTTCTCAGGTCACCCTGGTAGTATTATTTCATTTCAGTAATTTTAGGGTATTTTAAAAGACATAAAATCCTAAAACCTAAGGAACCATGTATGCCAATCACCATTTTAGTGAGATTATTTATTCTATTACTATTAATACTCGGATTGTTACCAAACGTGCCTAAATGTATATCTAATTTTTTTTATTGATTAAAGATTATTTTCTAAATTTAAATAACGATAAATGACAAAAAAGGGAGTTTGTACTATTATCATTTATCAATTAGAAAAATAATAAGCAGACGCTAAAAATAAGCAAAAATAAAATAAATAAAACTAATAACTGTTTAACTTCCATTTGATTTAAACACAACGCATTTCCCAACTAAAAAAACATCCCATCACCTTTTATCACCTCCTCCTATAAAACACGTACTCTGTTTCCGCCACTACACAAACATCCCCAAGCTCCAACCTTTCTCCTCCCCACGCATCGCAATATCTCCACCAATCTTCACCCAACCATGGGAAACTGCCTAGCAATCCGCCACCCGAAGTGGCCCCGACCTCCACAAGCCGCGAAGCCCGACGGCGAAGTGTTGACATCCGGAGCACCCATCTCCGTCACAGCCTTGTCATCCAGATTCAAAAATTCGCGAGTCGGGGCTTGCGGAGACTCGTCGCGGCATCCGTCCGAGGATTCCCGGCTTCAGGATGGGAAGGTTTGTGACGTTGTTGCGGCGGGTCGAGCGTGCTCTGTTTCTGCAACAGCTATGGCGGAAACAGAGCTGGGCGGAGTGAATAGGAATAGGCAGAGGGTCAAATTGTTCATCACGAAAAAGAAGCTCCAGGAGCTTCTGTCGGATAACGTTTCGGTGGAGCAGGTGCTGGCGGCGATCGGAAGCCACGAGAGCGACCAGGTAGCGGATTCGGCTAAAAGCTGGAAGCCCCAGCTCGAGACAATCCCAGAATAAAAAATGTTATCAAATTAGTTATGAGCCATTTTGGAAAAACAGGGTAACTCAAACATAAACTCTCTAGCCTCTCTCTACAATTCTGCCGACGGTTCTACTGCCCCAACTTCAGGACTCCAGACAAAAGTCAAGTCTCCGATCACCCCACTCAGACCCTGCCCCACTTTCAGGGAAAAGTCGATCCTCCGCCTCGCTCGTGCAGCCACCTCAATTCGCGAAGGTCTCAATCTCCGTCTGTTTTGCCTCTTGTCTGGCTCTTGACGCAGTTAGGGCCCCGCCCCGTAACGCCTCCCCTTTGAAGACCTGCTTCATCCTTGATCGCCCTTCCCTCTCGTCTGCCCCGTTCCTGCCTTGCGGCCTTCAGACTCCAGATCGGATCACCCCAGCCGCCACTCTGATGATCTCGCTACTTGTTGTGTAAGTCTCCCATCGCTCGATCTACCCCGTGGCTCCTGTATCTCCGCCATATCCAGGCACCCAAGCCTTCAACGCTTGGCCGTCTCTAGTGTCCGAAAAATCTGGTCGCCAGAGAGCCCATAAGTCGGCCCTCGCGGCGCAAGCTCCTTTAGTCCGTCGACAGCTCTTCTTCTCCGGCACAGGTGGCCGCTCAATCGCAGCGTGCGGGCCGCCTCAAGATGACCCAGGCTGCGCCAGGTTTCGGATTCCAACTACATCCTGCTGCCTAGTTTCGGATTACTACGCCTATGGCCGCTTGTTTTCATTGTTAAAATGTAGTATGTTTGTACAAGCACTAGTCATGTTTGTTCCTATGGGAATGGAAAAAGTCCCATTGGCTCTTTACGGGGGAGTGGATAGTTCAGTGTTGTAGTTGGGCTACTCCACTCGGATAAGGTGCGTCCTTCGAGTCCCTAATCTTTGTATAGGCGTGCCCCCGTGCCTACTTGCGTGTAATCTTTCCGATATTAATGAAATGTGCCTTTTCATTCCGATTTACATGATAGCATCATTTGTGCCTCTTTTTACGAATACCTTACTTATGTGATCCTTTGTTGCCTTAAAGGTACTCGAGAGCGCGATAAAGGCTGACTTGCGGATTTTTGCGTGCCAACAAGTGCCGCACGAGCTGGTCCTAGACTTAGCCCGTGACACTTTGCACTCCGCCCAGCACCAGATCTAGCCTCGGGGTTCAAAGGTTTCCTGAGTTTGAGTTGCTCTCGCCCCTGTTCGTGCAAATCCGTCATGCGCCAATCGTTTTGGGGCCCGCGGCCGCTGCCAATCCATCTTCTTCCGCCCCCTCCTAGCCGCTGCATCTGGACGTGCATGCGCCTCAGAGCGTCTCGAGCGCCTCGAGCGTATTGCCCACCTCGACTGCTGCACCATCAATCGTCACCCTTTACGTCGTCTATAGCGTCCCTTTCCTCGAACGCCACAACTCCACGTCACGTGGTCTGTATTGTGTCTCGCCCTCACTTCTTCGCTTCGCCCTTTCCTTCCTCGCCTTTTCCTTCCTCAGCCCAGTCGGCCAGTGAGGCAAGCCCATCCAGCCCAGCACAAGCAGGCCCAAGAACTCTATCCAGCCTAACAGCGAGATCTGATGAGTCAGTGGTTCAATGCTCTATAGGCTCTCCAAGTCATCTACCATGTTGGCTCCTCGAGCCATCATTTATCTATGTAGGCGTTCTCGTCAATAAATTCATTTGAACCATCTTTCAATAAAGTAATTTTTTTAAAAAAATTAGTTATTGTAACTATAGTTATCAAATTCGGTTTACCAGTTAGATTGACAGTTTATTTAGCTAAGCTAATTAGCTTAAGAGAAGATACAATAAACATAAAGAAAATATAAACGCTTTCAATCGCCATTTTTATTTGAATTCGAGACCTTATATATGACAAACAGATCATCTTATCTCTTAGACACATAGCCACATTGTTATCAGAATCGGACCGGAGGTCGGATCGGAGGCCGAACCGATCAGAACCCCGTTTTCGATTATCTAGTTAGAATTGACGGTTCCGACTGGTTTAATCTCCGATCCAATTATATATAAAATTATTGTCATAGAATTATTATTTAAAGGAATAACATATGTAAATAAAAAAAGATATCCTGCAGTGGTAGAAGCTGTCTTAAGTTGTTCAGCATCTAGTTCGAGCCTTTTCATTGGCATTTTTTTGACATTATTTAAATTATAAATTAAAATTAATTGGATGGTATTTTTCAGATAAGTCTTCCAACTTATTCGAATCAAATTCAGACTGATCTGAATTTCTTTAATTTAGCTCTTGATCATGTAAATAAGTCAAAATGGATCGAATCCAACCTTAGAGGTGTGACACTTGGCCACCACCCCTGGCTATAATTACATAACTGATCAAATCTTTATAATAAAAATATGAGCGAGACTACAAGTCTTAAATATGAATTTATTCCCGTATTATAATAAATTAAGCATTAATTATTTAGCTTCACAGCAATATCCATATTGTTTACGTAAAATAGTTCTCTCTATCGAATCACACATACTTCAAGTTTTATTCAATTCTTGTACAATCAGTTAAGTTAAGATTTTTTATATATTAATAGGTGCCAATGTATTAATTATCTTATTTTTAATTTTTCCGTCTAAGAATTTTTAAATATAATTAATAAAATACTCATTTCTAATATTCACTCCCAAACATGGTAGAACATAAAAGAGGATTATTAGTAAGATTATCAATTATTCACATTTTATAAAGATATTAAAGATACCCATATTATATTTGTTCATACCTTGCATGTTTGCTTATGTATTAATTATGTCCATATTCAATTTTCTATTAAATAATTTTTAAACATAATTAATATAATGCTCATTTTTAATGTGGGTCTATCAAATGTGCAATAAGTGCGAATAAATTGGACTGGAATCTCTTAAGGCCATCCAACCAATCAAACTTATTAATTCGATAAGAAATTTTAAAATAAATTTACCAATTTCTAGAATTGTAAAATGATGATTTCTACACGGCTCGACAAAAGCATCGAATGACTCTAATGCTCTATTCATCTCAATGTTTTAATTAAAAAGCCAGTTAAAGTAGAAATTAATTACCATGATTAATCAGATAATTAGACGAAATTATATGTATTAATAATATATTTAATAATTAATATTAGTAAACACTTATTTAAAAATTAATATTTTTTAACTAAATGATTTAAAATATTTAACTTATTAGATGTTATTTGTGTTCTTTAACGCCGACTAGGGACTTATCGACCACTTCAATTGCATTTCAAGCCATATCGGAAGCTCAATTTCATCCCTGGATCTCGACGTCGACTACCTTCCTCTCTCCACTTGGACTTCGGCACCGACACGAACAGCACGCCGTTTTTCAGCTCCGCCTTAATCCTGTCGTGACGTTGGCCAGCAGCTGGAGGCGCGTGTGGAACAAACTTTAGCTCCTCGCAATCCACGCGTCCTCCTTCTTGGGTTAATTTCAGGCCCATAGTAGGTCCGTCACTTAAGCCTACGATCGGTGGGAGTCTTTTCCAACAAATAGGATTCAGTCCTCGATTGCTTAGCACCTGCAAAAATTAGAAAACACAACAGATGTTACTCTCTGGAAAAAAAAAAGAAACGTTAGTTCCAATTCCGATCATTAGGTGGTGCTGAAGTATTTGGAAAGCCTTCACCGTCTAAGAAGTTGCGTCAAGACCACATTCTCACCATCTGCAACAATCTGAAGAAACGAAGCAGACAATCACTACCAGAATTATTATTTTTTGCGGATCAAATTTTGACCGTAACAGATCCGGTTTTCATCCGAAGAAAATAATTTTTCGGGTCATAACCAGGAATCTGAAAACGTACCTCAACAAAATCCGAAAAATATTTTTGCGCATTAGTTTTCGGAGTAATTTCGAAATGAGATTAAAATATATTTAAAATAGAGTATCATTGGCGGCTTAGTTTCGGACTTTTGTGTGTCAAGTGTTTGGAGGACTATTTGTGGACTTTTTTTTAAACTATTTTCGGATCATATGCAGACATGGTTCGAGATATGTTACGTTTGAAGATCATCCAAAAATGATACAGGTTCACCACAATATTTAAAATAAAAAAAACCAAACCAAAACAAATACGAAAAAAAAGAGAAGCAGCCCGAAAAATTCAACTAACTCCGATAAATATCCGATAATAAACCCCAAATGATCCGAAAATTTTGTAATAAAAAACAATATTATAATTCCGACAAAATACCTGTAAATCAGCCGACAATTGTAAAACTAAATAAAATAAATAAATTCCGAAATAAATCAGAAAAGGGTCCGATAAACAAAAAAAATCAGAAAAAATGTCCAAAAAAATTCCGGTAAATACCCCGAAAATTTTAGAATAAAATATAATAACATAAATCCGATAAAAATCCAAAAATGTTCCGACATATAATCTAAATTAAATAAAATAAAAAACAATAAAATCCGAAAGAACATCGAAAAATAATCGAAAAAAATATAATTAATCATTATAAATCCGGAAACAACAATATTTAATATGAACCATGTCCGATATATGTTCGAACTTGGTGTGAACAAACCCCTACATTCAGTCATCCGTGTTTGCTACACTACCGGCCCGAAAATTATAACCCCAAATAGATCCGAAAACATATCAAAACCATTCCGAAACACACCCGGTCTAAGTTTTTTATCCAGTGTAGTTCCTTCAATTAACCGAAAGTGATCCGAAAGAAATTTTCGGATCATTAAACATCCGAAAATACTTGTCTGCAAAACATATGAATTCTGGTAGTGAATATCTTCCTCATCTAACACTAGTCAGTTTTTATTTTCGCAAATAAGTTAAAGTGTTGATGTTGTTAAGCTAAGTTAACGAAGTATGATGTTTTCTTTGTTAAGATTCAATGCCTAATTAGGCTAAATCCAAAAGACAAGAGCCCAAGAAGAATAAAGCCCAAAAGAGAAGGTGTGGGATTTCTAGAGATGGTAGAATAATTTGGAGTATTCTAGAACTTTGTGGAGTATACTTGCGGAGGAATATTCCACGGAATATGCTAGGAGTTTTCTAGAGTCACAATTATTAGCCGTTAGATTAAACTAATTTCAACCGTGCATTAGGGAGGTGGAGTAGTATAAATAGGGATGTATTGTATAAGATGTGTGCACTTGAGTTGAGAGTGACACACTAGAGTGAGAGTGAGTGTAAGAGTTTCTTCCATTATAGTTTTGGTCCAATAAATAAAATCCGTCTTTTGTAAGTCGGAAACTCAACATTCTTAACTCTGATGTATACTCAAGTCTAACACTTCTCCACCGCCACCTTCGCGTCCTCTCCCTCCCCAGCCCCGGCATCTCGCTTTCGTCCTCGTGCGCATCCCAAATAGCACCCGCATGGGCGGAGCTGGAATGGAGCGGATGTGGCCGGGATGATATGGAGGTTTCGAAGAGGCGGTCCATTGTTTCTTGCATTGATCGCATTCTCTAGTAGTGGAGAAAACTGGTCGAGCAATCCTGAGGATCAAGAATTAATTAAAATAAATTAATTTGAACTGAAATTTTTGAAAATTTAAATAAATCTAAATAGTACACATATAATGACATTACACGACAGATAAGGAAAACAAATTGAACAAAATTATAACTCAAGAAAGCTCAGAGCCAAAGCTCTTTCAATAATTATACTCTCACGACCAAGCTATTTTATCCACTTACAGACTTCCAAAAAGCATGAGCTTCATTGACATTAGACGATAATATATATTGAAAAAAACCTTACTTTTAATTTCATGAATAGTTCTTAGTTGATTTTTAAGAACAAGACTAATATCATCTTTTATCCTTGGATAGATTCAGCGGCCATTGCAATTGAACCCATTCTAAATTAGAGTCACTGTTCTAAACCTATTAAGCATATTAAAGTGGCATTGTCTCATGCCACCCAAATTGAGCTATAAAGTGATCTTAATACATAGTTGTGCTCTCAGACTCATTATCTATTGATTTTGAGTGTGGAATCTAGCCAATCTTCATGGTATAGAACGAGTTTTGAACGCACCTTTAAAACATGTCTGTTGACATTCTGCCTCCCACTTATAGGCTATGTATGGTTATATGGAAAATACCATGGAAAACAAAATTAAAAGAAAAATAAAATGAAAACAAAATCTTTCATTGAATACATTTTAATTCTCATATTATTATAAATCAAATTTTTTTCTGAAACTTTTCATACATTTTTTTTCTCTTATTTTTTCATCCAAACCAAACACTGTGTTTGCCTACTGATTTCATCAATTCATCAGTGATTCATTTGCAGCTCGGTAATGTGGTATTGTGGAGTGCCAGTACTGCCATAATCTCATGAATGGCATGTAAAATGAGAAAAAGTAAATTGGTTGATGTATACTCTCTCCTTCCACTTCTAGATATGGTATTAGGTAAATTTTTAAATATCAAAGAAAAATAATCAATGTGACCCATGTTTGCACAAAACCATACATGTGAATCTTGTATTGTTGAACCTTAATCATTTTAGAAAAGAACAAAGGCACCTTTTATAAGAAATATTCTATGGTATATGTGTTTGATATTTTATGGGTCCTTTGTTCCTTGTTTCATGTATATTAAACATTGTTGGCATTAACAAAGATTAGGTCATTTTCTACTCTCTGGTAGATTGAATCTATCCAAGTCTGGTAGAGCTATTGCTCTTTTGGCCTTGTTGTCAACAATAAGATATACAACAGTGATCATGTACATATAATAAATCAACAAGTCATTAACAAAATGATGATGATGATGTTTGATTTACATTAAAACACATCAACAAGTGTGACATGCAATTAGTGGCAAATTATTAATTGGGTTTGGTAAAAGCTTTGGTATACTAATTAATTGGGGTCAACAATCATTCATGTATAGTATGTAGCTCTCCATCAAGAGATAAAGAGTAAGCATTTTCTTCATCACCTTGGTTGCCAAACCTACTAATGGATACTGTAAAACTAGTTGAACGTGCATTAAATGTATACTTCCTCCGTCTTGATATATATAAAATTTAAGGTTAAATTGAGCAGATTAAGATGATATTTAATGCTAACAGTTGGACACATTTACGTAAGAGGTAAGGATTTAATGTATACTTTTAGAATTTTGTGTAAAAGGTAGATTTGATGGATTATTACTAATGTAGAGAATTAATTTTTTTATTGATTATGATAATAAAATTATTATGTTTGAATTTTTACGTTAGTTATAGATATTACGCATTGAAAAATGTTAAGTGACAAAAAAGTGTATAAAAAATTCGATTAATTGACATGTAAGAAAACATAGGAGTAATAAAATGCAACAAGGGGTACGTTAGCAATTTGTTTTGGTTATGATATTAAAGAGAAATTCCACCGTCAAAAAACGATTGAGATGGTATACACAACCATATAGTGTTCATTGTATCATATGTCCAAAGAACATATAGACACAACACCAACCTAACATCATCTTAATCGGTAGGATGATGAGATTGCCATAAACACCTGAAACACAACCATAATAGACCACACACAAACACACAACAACTTTGTTTTCTACGCTACCTCAAACCCTAAAACAATTGTTAGGTTGTAGGTGTTTTGGACATTATTATAAAATCAGGGCGGCCAGCTTATTATAATCGGAGATTCTTTGTTTGGTGGAAATTTGTTTTTTCTTGGCAAATTATTGCCAAATTTCTAAAATTTTATTCTAAAGAGATGATATATCAGCACGGTCTATAGGTGTAATATTTTTCGCACAGTTTGCGAGCATCAAAAAATGTGAATACACGCAGAATTGAAATTATCGAGAATGACCCCTTTTACCATTAGATCATGTAATAGATATTCTGTTTCTAGAAATGAATACTTCCTCTAACTTTTTTTAGTCAGTTAAATTTACATGTACTGAATTTTAAGTGATAATTTTTCAAATATAGGCAGTAATAAAATAAAATATTATCAAAGTACGCTTCGGTATGAATATATTGGTATACATTATTATTTTTATTATTATTTTAACATGCTCTATAATCTTTTAGGTGAAAATGACAAATTAAACAATATCTAAAAAGTTGAGACAAATAAAAAACCACAAAAGGAATAAATAAATATATAAGACACGTGATTTAAAATCCATACCCGTTTAACGGGCTCCCGAGAGATGTGTAACCTCACAAATGTTAATGAAAACCTTTTGGATAAATTGGAGTGGTGTGTGAGCGTCAAAATAGCATTGCTATACGACCATTGATCCCTCTCTCTCTCTCTATAGCAATTAAGTCATTGAAATGTCACAGGCAATAATGGCTGTTCATTTCAGTTCAAGCAGGCTGATCGTTGCATCATCTGGTGGAGGTGTCCCTCCTCCTCTCCCAAGAACAGCCATTTCTTCAGTCCGCCCCTGCGTGGATTTCCATCCAAGCATATGGGGAGATTTTTTCAAATCCTACTCTCACAAGGTAGACGACGTAATCCTATTCTCCAGTTCTTCACTTTGACACTTTCTTGATATACGTGTGGTCCCTTCTTCTCTGTTAGGATGCGGATCTAACCGGCGAGCTACTCCAAATACAAGAACTAAAGGGAGGTGTGAGGAAGAAGTTGGAAGCAGCTGCAAAGAAGCCTATGCAACACCTGAAAATGATTGATGATATTGAAGGGTTAGGGTTAGGGTATCACTATGAGGAGGAGATAGAAGAAGGGCTTGACTCGATGTTCAGCAAAGGCACGGACATCATCGACGGATATGACTTGTATCACACCTCTCTCTATTTCAGGCTTCTCAGACAGCATGGATATAATGTCTCATCGGGTATATATATCAACTTTCGGATATCTTTGACTTTGAAGTATGTTCGTCTGAACTATTAATCGTATCACATAACTGATTTTGACAATTTATGTAGGAATTTTTGATAAGTTCATTGATGCAAGTGGCAAGATAAAAAATGAAGTGGTGGATGATTTGAAGGGCTTGCTGAGTCTGTATGAAGCTGCGCAACTGAGAGTCCATAGAGAAGTGATACTAGAGCAGGCCTTAGACATGTCTGTCTCTCGCCTCGAGTCAATTGCGCCTACTTTAAACCCCACCCTTGGCGCTCAAGTCACCTCCGCCCTCAAAAACCCTATCCATAAAAACATACATCGGATACGAGCAAGAAAATATATTTCAACCTACCAGGGTGACAGATCTCATGACCCAATTCTGCTAAGATTAGCCAAACTCGACTTCAATTGGCTCCAAAAGCTTCATCAACAAGAGCTCAGCCAGCTCTCAGTGTAAGAAATCTCCAAACTTTACCCCTGCTTATTCTTCACAAATGTCAGCTAATTAAAGGTTTCCTCACAAAGCGAGAGTTTCATCTTCTGTTGAACTTTATTGTTAGTTGGTGGGATGATCTGAAAGTGTCATTGAACTATTCCTACGCGAGGGACCGGTTGGTGGAAATATACATGTTCGCTCTGGCTATATCGTACGAACCTCAACATAGTCTCGCTAGGAGCTTCTTCACAAAAGCAATGGCTATCGCCACCATTTTGGATGACACATACGATGCATATGGAACAACTGATGAGATAGAACTACTTTCAAAAGCCTTTGACAGGTTCGATGATATAATCTATCTCACATTCTATATTTGATCTCTTTGATGCTAAAGAAAAATAAAAGGCCTCGCTTAATAAATATATAATGCAGATGGGATAAGAGTTTGATTGAGCAAATGCCTGATTATCTGAGAGCATTGTATCTATCTTTCGTCAATGCCCATGAGGAAATGGAGAAAAACTTGGCCCAGGAAGGGAGATCTTACCTGGTGCAGTATGCAAAAAAATCGGTAGGGACATTAATTAATTAAGATGTTTAAACCATGAAAACTCTCGCAAAATTAACGTGGTTGTTGCATGCGTTTCTCAGTACCAAATCCTTGCAAAGTTCTGGTATGAGGAACACAAATGGCTAATAAACAGCAAGATTCCTACACTGGAGGAGTACATGCAGGTTGGAAGAGAAACATCAGGAGCTCTGTTATATTCAGCTTATGCAATGGTTGGCATGAGTAATGATTTTGTATCTGAGGAGACCTTCCAATGGCTATTCCGAGTCCCGAACAAAATGTGTAAGGCTGGTTCACTAATCTGCCGTCTAAAGGATGACATGGTCTCCCACAAGGTCAGCTAGCCACGGAGGCCAGTTTATTAAGCTAGATTAATAAACCTAGATGGCTAGTTTACTCTCCCAGTACTAATTCAATTCTCACATTTATTTCAGTATGAACAAGAGAGACTTCACGCCCCGTCGTCGGTGGAATGCTATGTGAACCAGTATGGTGTTTCCGAGGAAGAGACATACAAAGAGTTCAACAAACTAGTGTCACTTGCATGGAAGGATATGAATGAGGAGTGCCTTAAACCGACGAAGGTTCCTTTCAAAGCTCTAGAGGTGATTCTCAACATTGCAAGGAGTGCGGAAGTGTTCTACACAGATGAAGACCCTCTCACTATTTCTCATAAGCTTATAAAAAAGGAAATCACTGCGTTGCTGGTGGATCCTGTGCCCATCTGATCGACAACCAAAGTCTCAATCATAATAAACTTATTCACCATGCATGGAAGGCTAGCTCCTTCATGTATTTCCTCTTTCTATGTGGAAATTAGAAAAATGAATTAAGTGATTTTAATTAAGTAAAAAATAAAAGAAGTTATTAAGAGTGCATGCATACATCACTAATATTTCTATTTTTTTTAAAAAAAATATTTTGGTTAAATGTGCATTGAGATTGTTGAAACAAAAGTGAACAAATAAATTTTGAGTGAGTGACAAATAAAAATGAATAAAAAAATAAATTAATATTGATAAAGTAGATTACCTTAAGCTGATAAAGTATTTATCCACTCATTCTGCGGCTAAACCGTCCAAATCAGTTACAATACTGATAAAGTAGATTACCTTAAGCTGTTCATGTAACCAATTGCATCAAAATTACAAAATAATTAATATTTTTTGTTGATGATATAATTTAAAGGTTGAGTTTTGTGGTTGTGGTACGTCATCAGTTTTCTTAGATTGTGTTTGATATAGAGAAAATTTAAGGGAAAGAAAAATGAGATAGACAATAAGTTCTTCATAGATTCTATCACAAGTTTCTCTAAACGAAACATAGAATTTCATTTTATTTGTTCCGCTATCAACAACAGTGCAAAGAGAACTGAATAATGCTTCTCTGCGCGACAAACTTTATCTGTTTTCAACTGTCAAAGTATGCCCCATACTTGTAATAAAGTATAGCGCAGCGAGAGTAATCACACCCAGAAGGGGGTGATAAACATATATGTATTAGAGGAAGTTTTCATATTCTTAAACTTATCTGAGCTATCTCTTTTTTCCTCAGATTTTGGCGTGTTACTGAGTTTCAGATGAAACTTTGAAAGGCTCACGCTAAGCTTTTTATATGGTATTAGAGCAATTAACGCTCCCGGTACGTTTGTTTTGTACTTATTTCTTGCTCTTTCTTGTTGTTCTTCGTTAGCAATTTCTCCTGGATTACAGAGTCATGAATTCTACTATTCGTCCGATTACATCAACAGTTTCGTTGGATAAAGATCCATATATAATTTGTTAGTAGTGGGGAAGTAACTGGTCATAGCATTGTTAGTGAAGTGTTCATAGGCTCTGAGAAATGAAGGAGGTCAATGGAGATCGCATTATAAGCTAGGTCAAAATTAGGATTTGTTCTGGGTGAATACCCTAAGCCTACTGATTCTGTGTTGCATTTAAAATTGCAAAAGTACAATGATATAGTCACTACTATAGATGAACAATACGACGATAGTTATTTTGTGCATAAAAAAACATTTCAAAAGCGTCGTCTAATCTATTGCCGTAGTAAGACAGGAGTCACAAGCGCCATTCAAAATCAAACATTAGACACCGCTTTCATTCAAAAATCGTCGTCTTAAGATTCACAATAATAGACGGCGCTTTTCACTCAAAAATACAGTCTTAAGTTTCACAACAGACGACATTTTTGGTAAACTAAGTTGTACATAATATGATACTTTTTATCCAAAAGCGTCATTGTAAATTTCACAATAGACGGTTGACATTGTGTATTTTTTACCCTATATAGATATCAATGAACGTTTTAAGAATCACTACAGTCAAATAAATCGATAAGTACCGAGACAAATCAAGAGGAGCACAAGGCTTGCTATACGCACACGGGCGGGGCTGGATGGAGCGGATGTGAGCATATCGATATGGAGGTCTCGAAGAGGCGGTCCATTGCTTCTTGCCTTGATGATCTCACTGATCCATTTTCGCGTAGGTGAGAACTGGTCTAGCAATCCTTAGGATCAAGAATTAATTAAAATTAATTAATTTGAACTGAAATTTTTGAAAATTTAAGTAAAAATAGTACACATATAATGACATTACACGACACATAAGGAAAACAAATTGAACAAAATTATAACTCAAGAAAGCTCAGAGCCAAGCTCTTTCAATAATTATACTCTCACGATCAAGCTATTTTATCCACTTACAGACTTCCAAAAAGCATGAGCTTCATTGACAATAGACGATAATATATAAATTGAAAAAAACCTTAGTTTCAATTTCATGAATAGTTTTAAATCGATCTTTAAGAACAAGACTAATATCATCTTTTATCCTTGGATAGATTCAGCGGCCATTGCAATTGAACCCATTCTAAATTAGAGTCTCTGTTTTAAACCTATTAAGCATATTGAAGTGGGATCGTCCCATGTCACTCAAATTGAGCTATAAAGTGATCTTAATAAATAAATAGTTGTGCTCGCATATTCATTGTCTATTGATTTTGACTGTAGAATCTAACCAATCTTCATGGTATCAGAACGAATTTTAACCGCACCCTTAAAACATGTCTGTGACATTCTGCCTCCCACTTAATTATAGGCTATGTATGGTTCATGGAAAATACCATGGAAAACAAAATTAAAAGAAAAATAAAATGAAAACAAAATCTTTCATTGAATACATTTTAATTCTCATATTATTATAAATCAAAAAATTTCATAAAACTTTTCATACACTTTTTTTCCTTTTTTTTATCCGAACCAAACAATGAGTTAAATGCCAACTGATTTCATCAATTCACCAGTGATTCATTTGCAGCTCGATAATGTGGTATTGTGGGGTGCCAGTCGTGCCATAATCTCATGAATGGCATGTAAAATGGGAAAAAGTAAATTGGTTGATGTATACTCTCTCCTTCCACTTCTAGATATGGTTTAAGGTAAATTTTTAAATATCAAATAAAAATAATCAATGTGACCCATGTTTGCACAAAGCCATGCATGAATCTTGTATTATTGAACCTTAATCATTTTAGAAAAGAACAAAGGCACCTTTTATAAGAAATATTCTATGGTATATGTGTTTGATATTTTATGGGTCCTTTGTTCCTTGTTTCAATTATATTAAACATTGTTGGCATTAACAAAGATTAGGTCATTTTCTATACTCTCTGATAGATTGAGTCTATCCAAGTCATGGTGAGGTCATTATTATTGGTGGAGCCATTGCTCCTTTGGCCTTGTTGTCTACATTAAGATATACAAGAGTGATCATGATGATGGTGGAATATACATATTTAATAAATCAACAAGTCATTAACAAAATGATGATGATGACGTTTGATTTACATTATATTACATCAACCAGCGTGACATGCAAACTAGCGGCAAATTGTTGGGTTTGGTATACTAATTAATTGGGGCAAGAATCATTCATGTATTGTATGTAGCTTGCCAAACCTACTAATAGATATTGTAAAACTAGTTCAACGTGCATTAAATGTGTACTTCCTCCGTCCATCCTCATATATAAAGTTTAATGTTAAATTGAGTAGATTAAAATTATATTTAATATTAACGGTTGAACAAATTTAATAGATAAGAATTTAACGTATATTTTTAAAATTTTGTGTAAAAAGTAGAATTGATGGATTATTACAGATGTAGAATTATTTTTTATGGATTATGATAATAAAATTATTAACGTTTGATTTTTTACGGTAGTCGTAGATATTACGCATTGAAAAATGTTAAGTAACCAATAAAAGTGAACAAAAAATTCGATTAATTGATATATAGGAGGACTAATGAAATGCGACAAGGGTTACGTTAGCAATTTGTTTTGATTATGACATTAAGGAGAAATTCCAACGTCAAAAAACGATTGAGATGGTTACACAAGCATATGGCATTGTTCATTGTATCATATATCCAAAGAACATTTAGACACCACACACCAACCTAACATCATCTCAATCGGTAGGATGATGAGATTGCCATAAACACCTAAAACACAACCATAATAGACAATCACACGCAGACACACAACACCTTTGTTTTCTACGCTACCTCAAACCCTAAAACACCACACGGCGTGGTGGTGGGAGGACTTTTCCTGGTCAATCAACTCGTGAATGTTCCGGAACTCCGCCACCGGGCAAGGAATGGTGATCGGCCCCTTCTGGCGAAAACCGTATTCCTCCTCGGCCTCCTTTAACAGCCCCTTGAACAGCGGATGGTTTAGGTACATGACCGGAATCACAAACCGTTGCTCCTCCTCGCCTTGTCCCACCATCACAGCCAGACACCCTTTCGGAACATTCCTATTATCCTCCCCAAACTTCTTTTCATGGTGATGAAGCATGTGGAACCTCATCATATGGTGATTAATATTATGGTGGTGATTGCTTGCCATCCAAACCTCAAACCCCCCAACAAGTGAAAACCTAGTAGTACCTGACAAAAGAGGCCCAACACCTTCGGACTGAAACGGCTTGTTACGCAAGGGCTATGAAGAGGAGCTCGGAGGGAATGGCCAGGGATCCGATATGGCTAGGTCGACGAGGGTCAAGGAGAAGTTTATCAAGGAACTAGTGGGTATGTTGGTCATGGTAAATTTTGAACAAAAAAGCACATATGAGAAGATCTAGAGAGATTATGTATTCTCCTTTTCATGGCTTTTGAGAAGTTTTACTTTGCGAGGTATTTATACCAAAATGGTAGTACGTACAAGGAATTCTCGATTAAGAGAGAATATGATATTGGGATGAAAGTCAGCAGGTAAAGTGGGCAAGTAGTTCTATAGGAAGAGTTGTGGAAGCCTATTTAATCTTAGTCGTCTGCTCTCCTAAACAGAAACCGAGTTAGGTGAATTGAACAAAAATTTTATATAAGATCAACAAAAGAGGAAATATAATTTTTTGTTATATTTAAATCAAACTTTCTCTAACCCTAAACTAATTAAAATAAACTAACCCTTAGTCACGCGAGAAGGTATTTTCTAGACAGGGCTTTTGTTTGAAGCACTCTTATCTTCATTTGTGGCTCTTGGTGACGTCCAAAAAGTAGGATTTGTCATAAACTTCCTATGTTAAGGGTTTTGCGATTGTTACTAAAAGGTTAACCGTTTCCAGGCAAAATCTGATTCTTCAACAGAATTCGTGTAGAGATGGGTTTGTTTGGAAATTAGAATTATGTTCTTCCTATTCTTATTAAAATCGGATCAGATCGGTGGGTTGGACCGGGAATCGGACCTGGTTCCAGTCTAATTTGGATGTACTTACCGTCTCACACACTAAATCGGGTTCAACTGGATCGAACTGACCGGTTTTGTTAAGAACTGATTCATTGACAACAATAATGAAGCTATTTGATTATTAAAACCTATTAACTAATTAATAAGTAATGATGATAAATATGTCACCACATGGATTCAAACTCATTATATGTTGAATATTAGACAACAACCTCACCACTAGACCACCTTATTAACTAGTTATTAAACTCAATATCATAAGTATAAAACAAAAATTACAAATTCTGTATCTAATTGAACCAACGGTTGAACCGATTTGGACAACGAATTCAACCGAAAAATCGGGAACAAAGCCCCGACCGGCGATTCGGTCTTCCAATTATGATAACTATGATTCTTCCACAGTTCCACACTTTCACTCCTTCAACAAAGTTGTCAACATGTCATTTGCTGGATTAGGATTTTTTTTTAATTTGAAAAAAAGGATAATATCATTTAATAATTTTTTTTGTTTGTTTTATGTGACGAAAAGGATGAAGTAAAGCGGAATTCATTGTGAATTAGAGTTGACCAACTTTTTTGCTTACCTAGATGAAAAAGAAAAAAACAAATATGAATTTCTTGTGTCTTATTTTTCAACTTTTTACGTAAAAGTTTATTTTTATTTAAGAAATTTATCAAAAGGCTAACTTGCTTATACTAGATTAGATTATATATCATTTAAATTCTTCGTTCATACATGAATGGCATACAAAAGTGAACTAAGATTCACCTACAAGCAAAGTGAAACTGGCAATGAACTAAACAACACAAATTCCTAATAAGTTTCTGTTTATGAGGGCCTCAGCCTTTGAACAGCACGCAAGGGTTGAGCACTCTGCAATGCAAGCCCAAACTTATCATCCATGTCGACGTCATCTGCTCCAACTCCATCTTCAAGCTTCCAGTCAAAAGTGTTCAAAAGGGACCCCAACATAAGATGCATCATCTTAAACGCGACTAACTAACAGCCCAGGACATATCCTCCGCCAAAAACGGTACCATCACAAAATCTCCACCTCTAAAGTTTACGTCCGAGTCCAGAAACCTCTCAGGCTTGAAACACTCACTGCTCTCCCAAACACTAGGGTCTCTGCCTATGGTCCACGCGTTGACAATAACTAGGGCGCCTTTAGGGACCGTGAAACCGCTTAGCTCTATGTCCTCCAGCGTCTTGGAGTTGGTGGGTGTAGCCTTAGGGTTTCGTTGACGATCGGTTGCAGGTAAGGCAAGCGAGGTATGTGGGCGTCTTGGATAGGCTCGCCTCTCTGCCATACGACGTGTTGGAGCTCAGATTTAACTTTGGATAGAACTTATGAACTTTTTAGGGTTTTGGTCATGGCCCATTCTAAAGGGCTTGATTTTGTGTCTGTCCCGGCGACAAACAAGTCCTATTTCACAAAACCCTAACACAATATTGAAGTGTATCAAGACTTCAAAATGAATGTATTTAGAGATCGATGATCATTTTCCAGCAACAGATGGATGTCCTTTCTAGTGAAATCTCCATTGCTTTCATGCATGATGTTCAATAGTGTGTGTAACACATAAATTTTCATCCGGAGATTCTTGCTGAGCTAATCTTTCACCCAACTACAGAATAAAATGCCGATGATCATTCTTGAATCTTGCTGAACTCCATTCCTTTCTAATCTTTCACCCTAACACGGCCCTTGTCTGTTGTTCACTGGTTCAAATAAAATGCCTTTGTGATTTTACAAAAATATATAAATGGAAAACAAATAATTAATTTGGATATCACTTTTATTCCATGGATTTGTTGATCAAGATCTCATCAATTAGTGTCTGCCCCCTCACCAAATTTAAAAAGCATTTTTTAGAAGGTTTGGTTTTAAATTGTTTCATTTTCATTAAAAATTTAAAAATATTGAAAAATATTTATGCTTGAACCTGATTAGGCTAAGAATTGATTGATAAATATATATAGACCCAAATAAAGTATGGACCGATTTACCAGTCAAGAATAACACTGATTGTCGTAATTAGCTGACTGACGTAGCGATTTCACGCACATACCATTAAGTGATGAAAAAAAATGAGGATGTTTTGATCTGATGAAAAAGCATGGAAGAAAGAGTTGAATAAAAAGTATCCTACATGTGAAAATCTTATGGAAGCCTACAGATGACTTCAGAAAAATTGATGGATATACTGCACCAGAAGGACAATCATATATAAAAATTCTCAACCGAAAAGCTCGTCATATATAGTAGGAAAACAATCAGTAATGAAAATGGTATCCTTTTAGGCTTTTAGCACTGGTCTTCTTTGTACAGGTAAATGTTAGCAATCAAACTAACAAAAAATTCAAATAGTAATATATATTTAGAGCCTGAACAACATGGGTCACTAATTATAGCTCAAATCAATCCGAACACCTGCTACAAAGAACACGATTTTTTTTTCTTATTTGGCCTCTTTTTGTAGTTTGTTTTCATTCCTTACCCTCTATTTTAGTTTTTTTTTTTTCAAAATGGCTAGTTTTTCAAGAACTATTATTTTAAACATCCGACAGTTATCCTTCCGCTAATAAAAGTTGGGAGAAGGCAGTTTGTCTATATCCTACAGCTTTCTGAAGTGGACACTTTTCAGAAAAACTATGTGAAACAGCGAACAGCTCTTTGGAAAAATTCCATAAACTGCTCTTTTAGGCTGTGTTTGGTTTATGGCAAACTTGGTGGAAAAATAGTAAAATTGTGTTTTTGGTTTAGATGGAAAATATGAGGGAAAGAATTAAATGAAAAATTGGGTGCAAATTTTTCCATCATTTCTTCCTAATTTTCCACCAAATTTTCCTTAAACCAAATGCACCTTTAAAATGATATGACAAAAATAAAGATCAGGAAAAAAATAAATTTCAGGAACAGGCGAATCAGGAAAAAATAGGAGGAGCCACATCTCAGCCATAGCGGAGACCTTTGAATGTTAGTTCAATCGAAGCCTGAAAATGCTTACTGCGCGGCTGCGCGCTGATCATTCAGGACTATATTATTGCTTGTGCTCAATATCGAAACCAGCAAGTTTTTTTCAGACCGGAAAAAGACTGACCTTCCAATTGTTCTCCCAACAGCAAAAAGATGATTTCGACTTCAGAACAAGATTTTTTTTTATGTACAGAAATTATGAGAATAGCCGAAAACACAAGAGATCAAAACATGAACGGCGCCGCGGTGGACCCAGCAAAAAAAGCAGCAAAAGAATTACACCTGCAAAACACATTCCACATAACCGAACACCTCCAAAATTCAAAACCCTTAAATTCAACCTATACTCAAAAACGCACAAATTCAAAGAATGAATTGAAAGCGGATGAAATTAGTAATTCATGTACCTGCAGTCGATTGACTTGCCACTCCCGCACCTCTTCATCGTCTCCTGCCGACTGCTGCTGCGCAGCTGCTTCTGCTGCGGCCTCCGGCCTCCGCGGCTGGACGAATCGGGCGATTCCTCGGAGATCGCGGAGAGCGAGGGATGCCAGTCGGCCGGCGCGGCGGATCTGAAGCGCCTGCGCCGGTAGCTCCGGTCGAGCGACTGCGTGCGCGTGTAGGTGCGGCGTGCGAGTGGCGTGGCCGCGTCGTCGTCACCGCGCGATCTGGCGCCGCAGGAGATGCACTGGAGGAAGGCGTTCATTGCTGGAGCGGTTCGAATCGATATCCAGCATCGGCGGAGGCGGAGATCGATTCTGCCGCGAAAATTGGATTTCGCGGATAAGGACGGGAGTGGTTCGATGGATTGGGAAAGGACGCGCGAGATTTGAGTTGAATTTTGTGAGGTTCAGAATAAAAGGGTGAGGTGTAAGGGACTGTTTGGTTGGATCAGCACGATGAGGGTGCTCTAGGCTTGTCTTTGTCGAAAAGCCAAACAGGTCACTGGACTCTGTGTCTGGAAGTTGCTAATTTAGGCAAATGTCCCCTCTCAGTTCCAGCTTCGTAAATTCAAATGTAGCCTAAATTTTCAACACAATTTAAATGTTATCAATAATTTATAAATACATATCATCATATAATTGTCTGACATTTAAATGATACAAATTTAACAATGCAGATATGGAATGCGGCTTTGATTTAAGAGCTCCAAGCATAATAGTGCATTTTGATATTCGGCTAGCCATCAACCAACATACAAGGCTCTTCCTTTCCCAACCACAGAACAGTCAGTAGCAGCTGCTATAGGTGCTTCGGTGGACAAGCATATTATGAATAATACTTTATCCTGAGCAGTTACCGGATCACTGACGGCCATATGGGGAGCCTTGATTATATGGAGATTGCTGATTGAAACCCGGTGCTGGAGATCTTGGTCTCGCATATTCAGCAAATATAACCCAGCCTTCAAGATACTGCATGATGGGAAACACTTCGGTAACCAACATAGAAATTTTAAAATATGTGTATACGTAAGAACGCTTCACCTGGTTAAGACTACTAAACTTCAAACTGGCAGAGCTTCAATCAAGCATGAACGTTAAACTTAAGAGTATGGACTGAAACATGGATGGCTACAGATAAATGATGACTGGACACAGAGAGTAGAGGAAACTCACGAAAGAGTGGAGGAAAACTTACTTTACCGTCCATGCCCTCGATGCCCTTCGCAGCGTCTTCCAAGGTGGCATACTTTACGAATCCAAATCCCTTGGAATACCCGGAAACTCTGTCTGTGACCACTCTGGCTGAGAGGATATGGTTTCAGCAATCATCAAATCAACTATGATAGCGAAAATAGAAAAATGAAAATTAAATATCAGAAAAACTGTCGACGATCTTGGAAAATAGCCATACCACTCACTACTTCACCGAATTGGGAGAATGCTTCATGAAGCTTTTCAGATGTCGTTCTCTTGTTGAGACCTGCCAACATGTGTCAAAGATCATATAAATCAGCAGCTTTCACAATGACAAAAAAACTGTAGAATATCCAACATAATGCAATGAATCTTATAAGAATAAATAACAACAGTGCATAGTTTCACAGAAATAAATGAACTGAGCATAAATAAACTTCACTACTGATTAGCGGAAATTCAAAACTCATTCCAACTATATTTCAAACACTAGAATCATAACTTCCCAAACATCTTACAAAAAAACACCAAAAGGTACTGTTACTGATTTTCTGTTTTCGCTCACAAGATTGCAAAGTTAACCAATATAATCTCATATTAAAAATATCACAAACCACAGTCTATTGACAATAAAAAAATAGCCTGCCACTTGCATGTCATTGTCTTCAATGAGTCATTCTTCATGGTGACAACAACAAAAAAACTCTAGTTTTCAACAAACAGCAAATATTTCACACATCAACAAGCAGCCTGAGGTATTTGGAGAGCCATTGAATGGTGTGGTTCTTACTTTCAAATTAATTCATGGAATGAGGTTCCTGCGCTTATTAATGCCTATCGGTTCTCATGTAAGAAGCAAAAAGAAATTACTTTGGCAAATATCACTGAAGTCATCTAATAAACATGGAAGGCTAGAAGTGAG
This sequence comes from Kalanchoe fedtschenkoi, assembly GCA_002312845.1. Lineage (NCBI taxonomy): Eukaryota > Viridiplantae > Streptophyta > Magnoliopsida > Saxifragales > Crassulaceae > Kalanchoe > Kalanchoe fedtschenkoi. Next base: position 5,771,724 of record NQLW01000008.1, read on the forward strand.
ATGATTTTCAGGGTGAAAAAATTTCTGCAGATCAAAGATTTTAAAGAGATTGTGGAACTATAAGACTCTCATTGATTATAAATCTGACCCTCCATGACTGCAGATGAGTTATGCGGATTGCTCTATGTGATTGGCTTTTGCTTATAGCTGTTGTCCGGGGTTCGACCAGTTTGATCCAGGAAGTGTCAAATTGTCTTCTTTGATTGTGTTGTTCCCTAGTTAGGCGCTAATGTTGGTTTGTTCCCTGAGGTTGCCCAATTTTTTTGTTCCATCTCTTCTTTTTGAAATCCATACATATTTTTTAAATAAGAAAAACAGATTAAAAAACCTTGATATTGGCACAAAACGAGCATCTCAAACACTCATCGATCTACCTGTCCATCACTACTCTAAAACCATCCATATAACTTATTAACCAGAAATGGAAGGGGAAAAACTGGAAAAAAATTTCACTTCCATAAAACGCGAATTCAAAGCTCGGTTCAACACGAATGAAAGACGGAAATAAATTGTGAAATGAACATCAGTTTGAAGACGCCTACCGGAAATGAAGAGGTTCGTGTTCGGCTCAGCTTTGGGTACCTGCTCAGCTGTCGGATTGGGCGGCGGCATGAAGTTAGCGATGGAGAACAAACGCCGGAACTCACACGGCTTGACGGATGATCTGACGGCCGCCGACGCTGCTGCTCTCATCGCAATCATGGCTTCAGGAAGCGTCTCGAATTCGCAGAAGCTATCCGATCGACAGAGCTTAAACCCTAAACCCCAAAATATGTATGAAGATATTTTTTGGGAGAAGAAGGAAAAGTTTGGCTTACTTTTGGGCTTGGAGGAATAAAGCCCAATAATGAACGGTTTCATTGGCCCGTTAAGATATGGCTCGGCCTCTCGGGCCTTTTTTCGATTCAATTTCTTCAGATCCGGTCCTAAGAATTAACGGAGCCCTAGCCAAAGTTTAATTGGGGCCATGTGAAATTTTTTTTATATTTACTAAGTTACTAAATAGGAGAAAAATTTAAAAATAAAGCTGAATTACCACCGCTTATCTAATTGTGGTCAAAATTATCACGATTTTCAAAAAAGATGCAATGAAAAAAAATAAAATGATTTTCTAAAATAAATTCATCATTACATTCCAAAACTAATATTATTATAAGACTTAGATTTGTGTGCAAAAATTACATCGTTTGATTATCAAAAAACATCATAATTTTCGTACACAAATCTAAATCTTATAATAATATTAATTTAGGAATATAATGATAAATTTTATTTTAGAAAATCAGAGTAATTTTTTTTTCATCGCACCTTTTTTGAAAATCGTGATAGTTCTGACCGCAATTAGGTAAGTAGTGGTAGTTCATGACCCCTTTTGAATTTTATCCCTAAAAATATTATAAAACTAGATGAATTAAATTTATGGAGTTGGATCTCATGTAGCCAAGCAATTTGTTGCACACACAAAACGATATAGTTTTAAATATTATAAATTACTCATAAACTGTAATGTGTACAATTAATAAATTTTTTATATTTCTTTACACATGTCAGTTTAGGAGTGATTGACGATACTGAAAACTATGTTGTTTTGAGTGTATGGATCTATTTACTTCCTTTTAAACACTTAAATGAATGAAATGTCCTACCCATGAGCGACATCAATCCTTGTCATAGATGCTCCTTGCTCATTTCTTTTCTTACTTGACGAGGGCTTTTTACTAATTTGGCTACCTAACGGAAAGATATTCAACAGAGTATCACTTCAAACGTAGGAGTCCGATAACAGTAGTGGTAGGAGACTCAAGATAGCCTTAGGACAAGAGAGAAGACATAACAAGAGTAACAACTACAAGCAAAGACTTCCTGCTCTTTAGTGGCTGATACTAGTGCCAATAAAACCCCTTCTACGAGTTCCATAAGATAAGAAAATGCTACAGATTTCCTTTGTCATAAGACAACCTATCATGTGAAGTTTTGATTTTTAATATTCATTCTTTATATATCACGATTTTAAAATATTTAATTAGTAATAATATTTATATTTTAAATCACATGTGTCAAAACTTAATTGCTCTTGGTATTCAAAACCATTCAATTTTGACCCAAAACTACCTCATTTTATCTTGTACTTTTTTTGGTTTGGATGCATCCGATATCGATCCAAATTTGAATGGAATAAAAACTTATTGCTATTAGATTTATGACACCTAAAAATTACTTCTCTTATTTTATTTTAATCCAAACAACTCAGTTTCAATAACGTAACATTTAGTTTTGCCACTAAGATGATAATTTAGTAGTTGGTTGATGAACATTCATCTTTTAAATTTCAATTTCGAGCTTTGATGGCTGTAATATTTTTTTGTTAAAAAAAATTTTTACTATGAGCCACATGCTTCCTAATTTTGATTATCCAAGCAAAAGTGATGGGAGGTTGTGTCGTACACAATTTTTTTAGGCTGTGTTTGGTTTAGGAAAAATTTGGAGGAAAGGAAAATTTAATGGAAAATTAGTAAAATTTATTGTTTGGCTTAGATGGAAAATAGGAGGGAAAGAAAATTATGTGGAAAATTTGATAGAAAATGTAATTTTTATCTCTAACAAATCAATCCAATCAAATTCAATGTATCTCAAACAAATAATCAATTTTTAAACAAATTCAATATATGAATTGATGAAATGTTAATATTTTTAACATATTTTTCCATAAAACTTTCCATGATCATGGAAAATGAAATGAATTTCAAACAATTTTTTTTGACATTTTCCTAATGAAACCAAATAAAAAAATTAGATGGAATCTTTCAAAAATTTAATTTCCTTATTTTCCACCAAATTTTTCTTTCCACCAAATTTTGATTAAACGAAACAGAGCCTTAAAGCATGTTATTTTGCCTGTGAGTAAAGAAAAGAAATTCTCAAATGTGTGCAAAACGCATGATCAAAATCTTAAGTGAGCTAATATTTTCGCTGTCATTATGACAGTTAGTCTGATTTATAAATATTTATATAACTGAAATCACATGATTTTAATGATGAAATGATATTATTTGATTCTCCAATATTCTATTAAAATTTTATAAATTCAACAACCTTTCAATTTACCATTTCATGTCACATGAATCACTGATGACTCCCAATCAGCCTTGTTTGCTTGTAGAGCTTATCATTTAAGACAAAAGCGAAGATATTCTACGTGTAGATCCCACATATTGATAATGAGATATAATAATTAATATCGATATAATACATTTAGTTCAATATTAGAATAAATATTAATAATACATATTATAAATTTTACTCTTTTTAAATTAGAATTAATAATTCCTTCAAATTTTATAGGATTATTAATTAGTCCCGGTACTAAATACTAAATGTAGCCTAAAAGATGGTAAGAGGTTTGTTTGGCAGACCTGTAAGATAAGAGTCGATTACTAGTGCCGGAAATGAATAATATTATATATATGCAAGAGATTATTAAATCTGGTTTGAAAATATAACATTTATTTATTAAATTATATTAATAATTATATTTTCGTTCAACTAAACACATTTCGTATCTTACAATTATCTTCTAAGAATTGAAATCATAAAAGTCTGTTGAGATTCTCAACCGAATCAAATTATTAATTAATAATTATACTCCTACCAAATGTTTGATTATTTTAAAGATATCCAAACAAATTTTAAATGTGTGATGACGTGGCAACCCAGGATGTTTACAAGTAAACCAACTACGTGATAACTCTTCAAGGCTTCCGTATGCATTTAAAAAACAATCGACTTACTGAGTTCTCTCGTCTTTTTCTATTGCAGACGTGCACTCAAACCTCTCCACAGCCACCCAGAGCCAGACGCCAAACAAGCTGTCACCGCCCCAGCCTTTCAAGAATCTCACTCTCACCATCTTCCCGGCTATATCCACTCAAGTCTGCAAAATTGGAATCACCCAGAAGCTCATCTCAGCTTCATATAAACGCGTACAGTATATATATAGTAGCCGACAACCTATTAAAAAGAGAACATCTGCGTACATGAGGTAAAGATTCCAATGGTGGCAGCTGGTGGATGTCCCGTCACCATCCGGGTCTTCTTAGTGTTGCTGTGTTGCGCAGTCTACAGGTGCTGGGGCGGTTCCGTGTCCAGAGATGATTTCCCGGAAGGGTTTGTGTTTGGGACGGCCTCTTCGGCTTTTCAGGTAGAGTTTCGGGTTTCGCCAATGCCTCGCATTTTTCTGGTGTGACTGTGTCTTTGTGATGCAGTATGAGGGAGCAGTGAATGAAGGGAACAAAGGAGAGAGCATATGGGACGCATTTACTAAAAAACCAGGTAACTCCAAGCTTCTGAATTTAGAAGAAAAAAAAAGGATGCTTACATGGGGCTTTGTTATCTGAGAAGATGACTTGTTTTCTGCTTGGCCGTTGTTTTTGGCCTCTCAGGGAAGATCATAGACCTGAGCAATGCGGACACGGCTGTTGACCATTACCACAGGTTCAAGGTGAGGATGCTGGCTGAGTGTTTCGCTGGAGAAGCATCTTATCTGGACTCATTCACCTACTCTGAGTAGTTCAATATACTGCTTTATGATAAAGTATTAGGAAACATTAGAATATTTCCAGGATAATATGTGACATTTATAGAACTGGAAGAATGATGTTTGCTGAAGTTGACGTCTCACCAAGCAATGCCACTTTAAATTCCAAAATCTCAGAAATTGACATGGGACTGGGACTAGATATTGCCTATGTTTTATATGCAGACCGATATTGACCTGATGAAGGATCTGGGAATGGATGCTTACAGATTTTCAATATCTTGGCCGAGAATATTTCCAAGTAAGATATGAGTGATGCATGACAGGATTTGTGCCATTCTGATCCTGGTAACTTTTCACCAACGGATGACTGAAGTTGCTAACCGTGCGTTGTTTCCTGTTTCCTGTAAAAAAAAGACGGAACAGGAGAACTGAATCAAGAAGGAATAGACTACTACAACGACTTAATAGATTCTTTACTTGAAAAAGGTTGGACCAGGAACCATATAAAATCAATGGAAATTTTGTGATTTTTTTTGTGTGATTCTGATTATATTTCCGAATCAGGTATTCAGCCATACGTCACAATCTACCATTGGGATCTTCCTCAGGCACTCGAAGACAGATACAGAGGATGGCTGGATAAACAGATAGTGTGAGTTTTTTCAGACAGAAGAACAAAAGAGAATGAATTTGAGTTGGTATAAATTTAGTACAGACACTTGATTTCACCTGCAGGGTGGATTTCGAGCATTATGCATCCACTTGCTTCCAGGTGTTTGGGGATCGAGTTAAATACTGGATAACTTTCAACGAGCCCCACGGTATGTCGATCCAGGGATACGATACAGGGATTCAGGCTCCGGGGAGATGCTCCATTGTAGGCCATTTGTTCTGCAAGGAAGGAAAGTCGGACACTGAACCGTACATAGTTGCTCATAATATTCTCTTGGCTCATGCTGCTGTATACCACAGCTACCAAAAGAATTTCAAGGTACTTTTCATTTCCAAAGTGAGTTGTAATTAAAGGTCGCGAAGATTATGAGACCTGCAACTGTGTTTGACCTTTGCAGAACACTCAAGGCGGGCTTGTGGGGCTGGCTCTGGATATGAAATGGTACGAGCCCTTTAATGATTGCGATGAGGACAGGGATGCTGCGTCCAGAGCTATGGACTTCACAATTGGCTGGTATTGTTACACTAGCCCTTATGAGTTTGAACTTCAAGGACTTGTAAGATACGGAATTTGAATTATTTAGCTTGCATGAACTGATTCAGGTTCCTTGATCCCCTTTTCCACGGAAAGTACCCTTCGTCAATGGAAGAACTCGTGAGCGAAAGACTACCAAATATATCTTCCATAGATTATGAACTCTTGAAGGGGTCGCTAGACTTTGTTGGGATAAACCACTACACCACATTGTACGCCAGGAACGACAGGTCCCGTATCAGGAAGCTAATGTTGCAGGATGCTTATTCTGATTCTGCTGTCATCACTACCGGTAAGAAACTTCATACCAGTTTATCTACAGGAAGCAATATGCTTATCCAGAATCTTAAGTAATTTCGTTCCTGATTGTTCCCCTTGTCCGTCTTATCAGCTTTCCGAGGATTCAAGTCCATTGGAGAAAATGTAAGCTACAGTTGACGAAAATGGGACTCCGCCTTTTATCTCCTTCAACTCAGCTTAGTATGAATATGTAAATTTTTCCAGGCAGCTTCGAGCTGGCTGCACATTGTGCCCTGGGGGATCAGGAAAGTAACAAACTACATAAAAGAGAAATACAGTAACCCTGTCATGATTATAACAGAGAATGGTGAGCGACCCAAACCTCGAATCTTGAAAATATCTCTCAGAAGTCTTCAACTTAAACCTGTATGTCCCTGCAGGGATGGACGATTCAAACAGCATTTTCATCTCACAAGAAAAGGCGTTAAAAGATGAAAAGAGGATAAATTTCCACAGGGACTACCTCTCAAACTTATCAGCTGCCATAAGGTCATATGAATTTTTTGATCATTTTTTTCATGTCTACTGAAGCCATCAGCGTTTCACTGACGGAGACAATTGCAGGGAAGACGGGTGCAATGTGCAAGGCTACTTTGTCTGGTCACTGCTGGACAACTGGGAGTGGAACTCAGGCTACACTGTCCGATTTGGACTCTACTTTGTCGACTTTAAGAACAATCTTACCAGGATCCCTAAAGCTTCAGTTCAATGGTTCAAGCAAGCCCTGCTGCCGAAAGAAAACCTGTATAGTGACAACTGAGCAGTCGAAGTCTCTAATAGCTTAACCTGGATAGTGATGGCTGAGCAGCAAAGTCTCCAATAGCTTCAGATCCAAGAATTCAGAAGGGGAACTGTCAGTGAACATTCCATGTCTGTTCAAGCAAATCAGTGTACACAACAATTGTGTTAGCTAGCAAATTGTTTCATCATATTGATGAGCCTGTACATGACATTTGTTGCAAACATACATACCATTACTTCCATTTTAAATAAATTTGCTAATGATTCGGCAAGGATACACTTGCGTGACTTGGCATTAAGAGTGCGGAGTATGATGAAAATAAACACAATACAAACTGCACATTAGAAGATCTGATAAAAATTCAGAAAATGGGTTCCGGTTTCACACAGCAGTAACACAGATTTGCAGAATTTGGACATGCTAGAAATGAAAGCACCAAGGATACAGATTTGTAGAACTTGGACGTGCTATAAATCAAGGTACAAAGGATGCTGTAAGCTCGGCGAATTGAGGTGATGGCTGAGAAGTCTAGACTCTCTTCAGCACTACCACAGTAATAACCATCACTGCCAAACCCATTATGTAGGATCCAACTGTGGTCATATCCATGACTGGATCACCAGCATCCGATGACTTCTTCTCAGACTCTCCACCTCTGAAAATGTTCTGGAAAAAACCAGACACGCTATTTGCCAGGTCAATCACGGAAATTTTAACGCTATCAATGAAACCTGTGAAGAAGGATCCATTGTCAGTAGTTTGCTGAGACTCAGAGTTTTCAGAGCACTTCACATCACCATTAGAAGGGTGCCCCGAATCCACAACAGATTGGTCATCCTCAGGCTCCTCGTTAGAGATTGCAATGCCTGCACATCAACGAGTACCCCTAAGCAAACACGAACGAAGGATTTGTGTAAGGTAATGAATAATGAATGCAAAGATTCTTACTGCCTTTTTGGGACTCGAGGTATTCCACAAAAGCCTCGTTCTTGAAGACAGCACCCCACACATTTTGGTCAGACACAACTGAAACAACAACTTTCTGCGCCAAAATCAAATATCAAATATCAGAGATTATATCATCTCCCATAATTTATAAAAAATATAACATAACTAAGAGGCGATAGCTAAACAGGACATATCAAACCTGCGCTTCAGGACTCGAGCTGAGAAACTTGAATGCCTGTAAAGCAGGTTTTGCCACAGAACGAGACGCATGCCCTCCAGTCACAGAAGAAACTGAGTGTCCACAATGTGAAAGCAGCGACATCCCATCAACCACAGCTGAGTCAGATGACCCAAGATAAACCCTGATAGCAAAATGCCGAAAAGCTACATCATACAACATTCATATCTGCCCCACTTAAACTCATACGGCTTCAATACACAGATAAATCATCAATCCTACTGAAAATCAAGTAGTCAGGGATATGCAATACTCTTCATTGTCTCTCCAAACTACTTATTAGTAAAACTGAACACATTTATAGGTGAAAAGCATCTCAAGAATCCTATTGGATACTCAATCATAGAGTTGCAAGAATCCAAGAAGAACAAAAAAACTCAAAATCAAAACACAAGACTACTAAAATAAGCAAAAATTTTAGAAAATTCAAGATATCAAACTTTGAGTAAAAAAACAAGCTAAAGCAAATAATACTTTTAAAATGCATCTTCCAACAACAGAAAAACACCAGAAAGCCACAAACAATAGATTGAATACATATTTACAACCCATCCAAAATCAATCATGTACATATACAGATACTCAGCTACTCCACTAAAAAATGAAAATCAAGAAACCATAGGATGTGCAAAAATCTCCATGCTCTCTCTATACCATTATTTCAATATGTCAACTAAAGATGAATTAATTCTAACACGTACCTTTCCAAAATGCTTACCAAAAATCCTGATGACAATCAATGAAAAACAACTATGACTATCAGAATCTAAAAACTAACCAAAACTCAAAAAAACAAAAATTTATACTTTTCAATTGCATCTTTTAACTCCAAAGTGGCAACTTCAGCCTCCTCCTTCGTCGGTGCACCCCCAAACACAACCCTAGGCAGCAACTCACCGACACTCGAATCCTCCTCAACTCCTGCGAATTCCCACTCCTCCAACTCCCAGGAAGGCCTCTGGTAAGACTCAGCCACCGACGACCCGTCCGCGGACAGCACCGCGCTGGAGATCGGAGCGTAGGATTTCCGCGACGCCGAAAACACCTGCTGCTCCGCCGGCACGGAAATCCCGCGGAGGCCTCCGCCGGCTACGACTCCGACGCCGGCGACTTTGGCGGCTGCGCGCATCACTCCTCCGCCCATTGGCTGCGATCGGGAAATTGAGATTCTGTAGTTGACGTAGACGACGGAAATGAAGACGAAGAGGTGAGAGACGGAAATGTGGATAAGGTGGTAGCGGAGAATCGTTTCGGTTCGGTATGATTTTTTACTAAAAAAACAAACCGAGTCAGTATGAGGGTTTTAAACCGGACTCAATTACAACAATCGATTGAAATGAAAATCGAAGAAATCACAGTACTGCCGTACTGGTTTAAAATCGAATCACTCGAATCAAGCAATTTGGCTCACCTTTGATTTCTTTATATAATTTTTTTTAAAATATATTATTTGCATATATAAAAAATTTATTATTTATTTTTTAAACAAAATATCAACACAAGATATATAAAAATATAATTACGCATTTCATAAGTTCATTTAAAATTAAATATGAATTAAACTGATTCGGATTAAATAATTTTTAAAAACTGTAATAAAAATACTTATTAAACTAAACTGAGTTTAACAAAAATAAATTATAAAAACATTAATTAAAATTTTCAACTAAAAAAAAAAACCTCCAACGAACACATCATTGGGCTTGGGCTTCGACAAATAAAGCCAAAACCGAAACAAGTTGGCCGAGCTTGAACCTCAAGCCCAGTAAGTTTTAACTACTTTGTCTAATAACGGGAGTGGGACCTTGAAAAATGAACGATTTGAAAATTTAAGAAAAAATTTTAAAAGGAAAATTAAATTATTATTAGTTCCTCAAGTATGGTTTAAATTATTTAAATTTTAAAAAAATATAAATAAAAAAATTTATATTAAATTTAAATAGTGAAATATATAGTTTCTCTTCTATACTAATATTACTATAAGAATTATATTACTATAAGAATTACTCATTTACTTTTTAGCATCAAATTAAACGATTCTGTTTCATTCACATACATCAAAGACGTATTTTCACGCTTAACAAATCTTAATTGATAAATTTAATAAGATTATTTATAAAAAATTGTAAAAAAAAGTCATGTACAACTACATTTTTAAATTTAACTAGCATTATTATCTAATTTTAAAATTTCAAAGAAAGTTTCTATTTTGGACTTTGTGTAATTAACTTTGTGATTTCACTCTCAACAAATTTTAAGTAATCATCAATTACCCTTAAATTCATGTAATGATATATAATATTCAAGTAATGTACAATTGATAATTTATGTTATGCGAAAACGTGCTAAATTTATAAAGTTTATAATTGCTTAAAAGTTTTTAGGGTGTAATCGTATATTGATTAATTATACAATAGTCCAAATTTTAAATTTTTTTGGAATTGCAAAATTAGATAGCAATATCTGATAAATTTAAAAATATGGTAGCACATATTTTTTTATAAATTTCTCTTATTTATATCTAATAAATTAAATATAATTAATCTTAATTCTTTTTTTGGATTTGTGATAATTTTGATAGTTCAAAGTTCAAACTGAGTAAAAAAATGATGCTAATTTTCTTAGAATTTTCTAAAAATTAAATCAAACAAATGCTAGTTGTTTTATTTTGTATACACCTGATTTCAGGATATTCGAAACCTGTGTAGGAAGATTGTTAGAAACTAATTTTAAATGCTGAACAGTTTTCAAAATCACTCTTCATCAAGTATTAAGATATTGAAATTCTGAACATAAAATTGTCCCAAATCATTTACCATTCTCTGCATCTCTAGACCTTACGCTTAACTATTCAAACAAATGTGATTAAACATGCATTGAGTCACATGCCTCTATAGCATCACTATATTTTATCACTCGATTTGGACAGCTTTGCGTGGTGTGGTAGTAAAATCCTAATATGACACACATTAGCAAGTGATATGAGGAGGTCCCCATGAAGGTGACAAAATCGAGCTGTTGAGGACTACTCATTCAATTATGTAACCAGCCAAGTGGGTCTCATCTCAGTGCATTAATTGATTATATGTGGATGTAAGAAAACTATGAATCGTGTGAAGAGTGAGGTCTCTCAATGTATGTACGATATAGTTGTGATGGTAACATTTGTGGTTATTATGGAATTTGGATTGCTGATATTCAATACATTATTTTTATTTATCTAGAGACTTTAAATAATATATCTATTTCATATATATATATATCCATGTTTAGTAAAGAAAAACACATTTTATGGGGTTAATTAACGGATATGGGGTGAGACCTTATATAAATTATGTAAGGGATCGGACATAGTAACATTATTTAGTTAAAAAAATTAATTTATTATTTTATGATGTTTAGGGCATAGTCACATATATCATAAAATCTTAAAACCCTAAGTGCGCGTTTGGTAGTCCGTATTAATAAGTAGGTATTATTAATACACGTATAATTTATGCTGGTATTACATTAAAGGGTATTACATATACGTTTAATTGTGTTTGGTTGTGCAACGAATATTAATTCATTTTACTTTAGTACCCTTCAAAATTCTTAAATTTCCCTTCAAGTCACCACGTCAATTGCACGATGCTCGACCAAATAGAGCATCTTTGAGGAACGCTTGATTTCCGATTTGATACTGTGGTCCTTAGAGATAGCGCTGCGGCGGCTGCTGCGCGACCGCGGACGGATTGTAACTTGTAACACAAACTAGCAAAGCTTCAAATCCTCCCAACGCAACAACATTTAAATGAGAACCAGTACTGAAATTTTTTGGCAATGATTTCAATAGCTTCTGCTTTGCAAGTTCATAGACGCCAACTAAGCCTCCTGATATAAGTCTCTCATATAAACTGCGTAAGAACTGATCTGGCTTTTCTTCACTAGTGCTGACCGACGTGAATTTTTTTTTTCCTTCAAGAGTTCAAGTGACTGATTGCTCACTTTTCAATCAGTTGCATCTGTTGAAGCCATCAAGTTGCGTTTGGCATCGAAAGCAACTGTAATCGGACCCATTCAGGCTCTCAAGCCAACTCTCCGACAGAACTGCCATGGTGTCTATCGTCTGCTCCTCGACCCCTGAAGTGATGATGAGAAGAGCGACATCGTATCAGATAGAGATCCTGCTGCTGGAGGTGATACTGTGGTCCTTGGATATAGCGCTGCGGCGGCTGCTGCGCGACCGCGGACGGGTTGTCGGCATGGATCTCAACTACATCGGTCGCCGCTGCTAGCTATCAATTTGATGCTGTGAAGCTAGGGCATGGGTATAATTGGAATGTTATTGAATCCCTCTTTTGTTTTTCATCCGTATAAATAAACCCACCTCAAAAGATGGTATTAATAATACGGTAGGTAAAGAGTAAAATATAATCCATGTTTTATTAATACACTAACAAATATCCAACCAAACACAACTGAATAGTATTAGTTATCCAATGCGGATGGATATCCACCTTACCAAACGCGCACTAAAAAACTAACCCCGATACCCTAAAATTTAAAAACTCTAAGGCTGTGTTTGGTTTAGGGAAAATAATAGGTAAAGGAAATTTGATGGAAAGTGAAATCCCTCATGGATTTCATTTTATTTTCCTTTGTTTGATTTAGAATGAAAAATTTGAAGGAAAGTTTCAAAACACCTTTTAATTTACCTTAATTATCCTTCTAACTTTCCACATTATTTTATTTCTCTTATATTTTCCATCTAAACCAAACATAGGATTTTACCAATTTTCCTCCACATTTTCCTTTCCACCAAATTTTCCCTAAACCAAACACACCCTAAACCTTAAGTGAATGAAAACCCCGAAAAACACATAAAACCTTATAAACTCTAGAAAAAAAAAGTGGTAAAATCTTTTTTTTTTGTCTGATCTCTTTCTTAACTTATATGAGGTGTCACTCATAACATTTTTTTCACTTTTTATTTATAAATATTGTTTGTCAGATGATATTCCACGATATTATATATACACTATGTATATAAGTGGTTATACGATGCTGTTTTGGATAATTTTAAGGTTTTATAATTTTTAGCGTCATGATTTCAATTTTTTAATATTTTAGGGTATTTCAAAATTCACAAAACCATAAAACCTAAAAATCCTAACATTCTAAATCCAAAAATATTCAAAATGCTAAAAACTCAAAATCGTGAAATCCTAAAAACTCTTATATACTAAAATATGGAAATCTTAACAGCCCCAAAAACAATCGATCTAAAAAGCGTCATTTAGACTACTTAAATACGTAACTTGTAAAATGTATTATATCTGATTTTCCCTTGTAAATTAAGTCGTGAAATATACATTAAAACCGTCACTAAGTGAGTATGATAATCACAATTGTTCGGATGTCCATATACCCTTCGATTTTGATTTTGAGGAGAATGGGGCTTTGGATCCTTGGATTTGCTGTGAAATGGTAGTGTGGCGTTTTTACAGCGATCAAAGTACGTAATTAAAATTTTTTATTTAACAGTTATATAATTTATTTACGTACATTATTCAAGACTGCAACATTTTATAACCAGACAAATAAAACAACATCACGTTGCTTGTTAGGTAATTAAAATGACACCATTTTTGTCCCGAAGCCCTCAAGCAACGCCCTTCACCAATATGAGAGCAAGCAGTCCCACAGCCAGCATTTACACTTGCATTGATTGTGAGAGCAACAAAACAAAGAGGAGAGCGTATGGAAGCTCAAAGAGGGGTGTGACGCCCTTGGAAAACAGGGTACCCCAATTCTGGGGGTGTCCCCCACCCCATAAAAGCAAGATGGCATGTGGGTCATGATATGGTTTTATCACACTGTGCCCCCACATGGTCGAGTGCTTGAATAGTCATCATCTTACTATGAGTTATATGTCCTTTAAAGCATGAATTTACTTCAATTTTTTTTTTTTTTTGGAATATGAGAAATTACATTTCTTCGAGGTGGAGAGATTTTGAGATGAAGTAGATTCGAACCCGAAATCTTTTTCACCGTTTAATTCTTGTTTAAGCGATGATAAATTATCTTAGTCAGAGTTTGAACCCGAAACATACAATTTTAATTTTTTTTCTTAATCTGGCACCACCGGCTCGACTACCTATCTATAGAGGGTCATTTTCTGCTAGAGCTACGTAAATACACATCATGATATGAATATATGATTTCATTTTGCAGCATTTTAGACCTAAAGAGGAGCTTCCTTCATCAATATGTTTCTTGAGCCTTGACACATGCATCCAGTCTCCATATTTATGAAGAAAAGATGAATCATATTGTTCACACTTGTAAATCAAGGAAGACATATATGATCTTATGTAATTATATGTTAATTTCAGCTATTAGATCTTTTTTTAATTCAGCAAAAGTGAGAATTATATAGAATTGAATAAGCACAAATGTTATCTATATATAATACAAAATCAGGAAACATCAATCCACTTCGACTTTACACATTTCCTGATTTTACTTCATAGCAATGGCAATAAGGAATATCTAATGAATTTAAACATGAATGAGAGTGCAATCATGCAAGACCAAAGAAAATGGAAATGGAATAAATTTTTGCCGGTGGTGAAGTAAAGAAAATAAGAACTGATTTTTAACAATTCTCATGATCAAAATTTGAATTGATCGAGTGTCTGTATTGTATTATTATATTAATAAAAAAAATAACCTTTTGCTAGAAGCATACCCAATTCTTTTTAATTAGAACTTCAGCCCTAAAACATTCACTGATTAGACACACCAAACACCACCTTTTTATTGATTATCATCATATGCCATTATATATATACACACATATTCTTTCTATCTACAACAAAATAGAAAAAAAAAGACTCATTGTATTTTCATGAAATTCCCATTTAAGTAAAAAAGGAAAAAAAAAGAAAATATAAAGCTAATATCTCCATGGAAAATATGTGACGTGTAATAGCTAGCTGGACTCATCTCTGAGCTCCAAATCCCATCATTGGCTTCCTCATATTATTCACCAAAACAACTGCAATAGGTTCAAACATTAGAAATTTGGGTAGATGTGGGACACATAGCACACAGAGATTGAAAGAGAATAAGGTGAAAGATTAGTAATAAGAAAGTGTGCCAACCTCTTGGCTTGCAATCCGGTGGATCTTCGAAGAGCGAGAGTGAGAATTGCTTACGTGCAAGGCCGATATCGAAGAGAATGAGGCCGGACCTGGGATCATCAACTATGATATCCTTAACAGGAAGCCACAAGAAGAGCTCCTCCTGGGACAATCCATCAACCCCAGTCAACCCACCGTAGCTGAGGTTGGCCCTAACCACAGTCTCAAAGTAGAGCCTGTTCTCTATCTCGGCCACACACGGCTCGTCGAGGTAGACCTCTAGCAACCCGCTTTCGGACAGTGTGTAGGACTTGATTTGCTTGGGGAGGAGGCCTGGTGGGAGGCCTCTGGACTGGAGGAGGTCATGGATGTTTGAAGAGAGAGTTAGAGAAGGGCGGAGAGACAAGGTGAGGAGGAGGAGGAGGGAGAGCGACAGTAATAGTGAAAATGGCTTGGAGGATGCCATGAGAAAAAGTCTTGAGAGGCTTCGGGCGTGTGTGGAAAAGTGGGGAGTATAAAAAAAAGAGGGTTTTGAAGTTCCATGAGAGGACATGAGGGTTGAGGGATGTTAGGAAAAATTACAGTCCTGCCCCTGGTTCCTCATTTCATTGTTTTGTTTTATACCACATAAATTGGAGTATTAATTAGGGTTTGAGTTTTTTGGAAGCATGCATCTAAAGTTTTCCCGTCTGCTCCCAACTAATAATTTCATCCTCCCGTGATTCCAACCATATGATACGCATACACATATCTCTTATCACGATGCAGTGTTTCAAAAATTTCCGTTTCATATTGATTAATCACTAGGCGATATTGAAACGTTTTATCTAATTGATTAATTGTTCAAAACTTATTTTTTTATGAAAATAATATTTTTTAAACATATATATGTTTATAATTTATTATTAATATATATAACTCTGATTAACTATCTGATTAATCATTTCGATTAATCTCTGTCTAGCTAGACGATTAGTCGCTAGGTGTTGTACTCACCGCCTAGCGCTTTTTAGAACATTACTTATATGTTGTATTTATAAAGATCAGACTCGTTACATCAGTAAAATTCATTTTATATATTCCAAATAAAATTTTAAATGGCATATCTTAATTGTCCGGCACCTTGTTGGTATTACTTTACTTGCCTATTAGAAGATGTAAGTAGACTTAGAGTGAAGTTTCAGGGGGAGAATACATGGGGAGGATTCCTTAGATTTGGGAGGTAGAAGGAATTATTATGTCAGAGACCAGATAATTATCTGGGAGTCTAAAAGAGACTATTCAGTGAGTGAGCCAATCCAAAGGAAGATAAAATGGTCATTACATAATTTGAACAGTTGTCTTTGTGTAGTTATCTGGAAAAGAAGATCCTATGCTTCTATCAATAATTGAAGTGTCCAGAATCCAGATACCTCTTAATCATCATCACCAAGCCATTGGAATAATTCACTATATAAGAATTCTCAGAAACTGCAAGCCCCATAAAGCCAACAGTTAGGGTTTCAGTTGTTTAATTTAATAACCCTAGTTTTCCCGATCAACCTTCATGTTCTTGATTCCTTCATTCCTCTACATGTCTAAGATTCTCAGAATAAGTAAATATATTTTAATACGTCGCAATTTGCAGGGTTAAAGTAAACTTTATTCAGTTGATAGGCTTTAATTAATTATTGATAAAAACGTTCCCCTGGAGCCAATTGGCATCATGTAAGTGTCATTCTTGAAAAATACATCGAAATAGCCAAGAAATGAATACAGCATTTAGAGATTTATGGTGAAAGTATACCAAAGGTGGACCTCATGGAGCGTCTGAGTCCTCATCATTTTAGCTAATAATGCTGCGTCCAAGATATTTTTTTCGTGCCTTCCAGTGCATTCGCTCTTCAGTGGCTGACAGCCTTGAAATGAGAAGAAGACAGAGATACTAGAGTCATATGCATACTACAAAGTCATATGGAATGTGAGAGCTGATCCAACTTAAGCAAGAAAAAAGAAAAGGAATAAGAAAAATATGTGAATCAGGTCGACGGTCATCACATTTACACGTTTGGTAGCACAAAGCACAATCGGGATTGTATTATTAATATCATTGTGATATGTTTGATTTAAAATAAGGATGAGTATTAATAATAAATGAGATAAAATTTATCTTTCACAATCCGTATTAATAATACTTCTTCAATACGTGATATTATTTATACGGATACTAATAATACATTCTTATACTATGACTGTCTGACAAACATATGCTATATTATTTATTAATATCTTCGTAAAGGCTGATTTATATTTTTATTTTTAGGTTAAGCTAGTTTAATTGGGGATTAGAGAGTTAGAACAGAATGACGCTAATCATATGCATACAAAACTGATGCCGGTGACAGACAGCTGGTGGTGCGAAGAAATGATGCCTCTATACGCATAAAGCTCAATTGAAAATGCATGCATTTAGTGTGATAATAATGATCATGAAAAGCAGACAAAGCTGGCTTTGGTATTTAGGTCATGAATGAATGGATGGATGTTTCGAAAGGTCCATATGTCCAGTGTGACAATATCACCACTAAACCTGCAACAGTTCTTTGACCTTGGTGAACTAGTCCCCTTTGGTTTCTGCGTTTTTTTTGTCATTTTGTAAGGAGATTATATCATTCAAGACCCATCTAGAGAGGCTTAGCTAGTCTGGCGAAGTTGCTCTTCTTATACTTATAATTTGAGACTAGACATTTGGATCGATCTTCCTGGCTTGTAAGAATCATCACTCGATTGTCTTCACACCTTATCTTTATATATACTAGACTTTAGGGTTATTAATTAAAATTGAATTGACTGATTCAACCAGTTTTGCTTGGAATCGGATCATAGTTCAGTCCGATTTAATGTTATTTAGATGTCGTTCTGTAAAATGAAGAGTCGAATGCTGTATGAGAATCTGAATGGTCAGACCACTGGTCAAATTAAACCACATCTGATTGCTGAATGATTTACTTCCATTTGGTAATTTATTTTTTAAAGTATCTTAATATATAATGATTTATTAATATAAAATTAAATTATAATTATAATTTTACAACATAAAAATAAAATTAAAATTCATAATCATGTATTAAAAATATTATTTATTTACGAAGTGTGTGATATTCTGATTAAAAAAACTAGTTGCAGTCAGCATTAATGTGATTTTGATTGAAGCACAATTCGTACAGAGTTGATTCCATAAAGGTATGAAAAAAATAAAGAGATAATTATAATAATCATATAGATATTGGTTCTGAATGATTCAGATAAAAAAATTGGTAACAAATCATTCATTAAGAAAAAAGAATAAATCTTTAGTTCACTGAATGTTTAATATAATAAGAGATCATTTCTTAATGGAGCCTAATAAGTGTAACAAAACAAGGTCTTAGTCGAGTGCACCATGAACCAATCAAAACTGGTGAAAACCGGACTAAATCGACTCATTTATTAGTAAATTGATTTAATTATTAGAGCATTTGATTTGAAAGGTGATATTAATTGTTCAGCTTTAATTTAGTTTGATGAAATCAACTCTTTAATTGTTATCTAAAATAATATTGTAAGTTTATTTAATTATTTATGCAATAATATTATCATAAATGATTTATTGCATAATAAAATTAAGCTTCGTCGGATATACCCTGTCAGGATACATAAGCTACATATTCTAACAACTAAAATGATGTCATTTTAGATAATTTTTGGAGTTTTAGGGTTTCTGAATTTTATAATTTTAATGTTTTAAGGTTTTTGAGCTTTTTAGATTTTAAAATTTCATATTTATAATGTTTTTAGGATGTCTCAAAATCGCCCAAAAAATGACGTCATTTCATGGTCATAACTCCCTAAATCCTAAAACCCTAAAAAACACGAAACAAACAAAAGTCATAAATCCCAGAAACCCAAAAATACTAATACTCAAAAACTTAAAAACCTCTTAACACAATTCAAAATAACATCATTTTAACCGATATAAACATGTATACCGTGTGATAATGTATATCCATTTTTTCCCTATAATTAATTCCAAATTAATAATTTTTTGTCAAATCGATGATTAAGCCAGTCATATCAATTTAAAACAGTCGATTAAATCAAAATCTACACGATTGACATGTTGGAGTCTTGATTTTAAATATTCTTTGTAGTGGCTAGACATTTCAAAAGGTGTCTCACCTGAGGATTGCATTGGGCTTCTTTTTTGGGCTTTCGCCTATATTGGGCTTCTTAGTTGGGCTTTCGCCTGTGTTGGGCTTCTTAGTCTTACTTATGACACTAATCTGCATTATCTCAGCCCACTCAAAAGCTCTTGTTCCAGCTTCTTGGGTCCCATAACTTCTATTGTTTTTCTCTCAAAAAATTGTTCGAATTGAATATCATGGAATAGTTATTTAGTCCGCTTGACACTTACAGTAATACTTATGAAGGGATTGATATGCACGTGGCAAGATTGTCCAAAACACTGAAAACTTTTGAACAATTTGAAATGAAAACAATTATTTATTTCTATATATTAATCAATTTAATATTATAATCAATCAAAAAATTATTTCTAACCACTACTAGTACATCGATTCTATTTCTTACATAAAATTTAAAAAAAATATTAAATATTTACCTATTAAATTTGTCAACTATTAATATTAAATATCACATAAATTAACTTAATTTAATCTTAAACGATTACTATTTTAAGATGAAGGGAGCATGCGACTAGGAGTGTAATTATTCAATTCAGTTTGATTGATCACCAATATCTTTCGATTTTAATCATTTCAAACCAAATGAACCGTTTAGTTTCAGAAGTTGAACTGAATCAAACAGTTTGATTTTGTACAACTTCGATTCAATTTGATTATAATTTTTTTTATTCTAGATCATTCCAGGAGTGTTCACAAAGTAAGTCTTTGAGGAAGCTCAATTCCAAATTTACTTCCAAATCGTGCTGATCGCGGGTCTAAAACGAATTTCAGATCGTGCTGATCTGAAATGTTTACTTCCAGATCTTTGTCAAACGGATCTGACCAAGATGAATTTCAGATCATGCCTCACTGCAGTTGCAGATCTTCTAAATATTTGAACAAGCTCAGTTCCAGATATGTTTCATGAAACAAATTTTTGAGAAAGCTTTGTTCCAAATCAACTTTCAAGACGATCGTGCTTGACCGCTGTACGGGGCAACCACTTATGTCGTGAACAACTCGAAGATCTTTGTCGGAGGTGGAGTTCATGCGACTGGATCTATTTAACAACAGATTTGGATGACGTCGCGCATCTGTCCCCACTTTTCTGCAATGTTTAGTGGATGAAGTCCTCGCACTTGTTCTAAATGTGAAATGAAAAGATGAGAAGATGATGTCCTTTCAAATATCAGCTCACAAGATTAAAGAGACGGAGAAATGGAAAAATGCGGTGAACAAATAAGAGATGAATACATATTAGAATTTTCTAATGTTACAAGATTTTAATTGAATTTTAGCGGGAATGGGCTTGGGTAGAATAATTATTAACAAAGTGAATGGTATTATATGATTTGGTTTGACTTAGAATTTAAAAATTCAAACCAAACCAAACTAATTGGTTTTCTTTCCATACTAAATTGTAGCCGCCTAATTAATAAATAAAACTAAACCGAACCGCGCAGATTGATTCAATTCGATTCATTTTATCGATTTCAACAGGATCTTTCACCACATCACTCCTCTTGATATAAGTCTCCATGGCCCAATGCAGGTGCAAGTAGAGCACCTGCACCGGGACTCCATATGAATAGAGGCCTCCAAATTTCAGCACATCCAATTTTCAGCCTAATACTAATATATAACAGCTTTTGTATTTAATTATTTGAAAATTTTATTCAAAACAAAACCCTAACAACAGTAAAGCTTCATCCGTCGATTGCTTCGTCCGTCGTCCGCTTCCGCTCACAAGCTTACATTATTTTTCTGTGCTGACAACGAATTGCTCTATCCGCTCAAACCTTTCATCAATTTTTCTGACGAAACATTGCACTTTCCCTTTCCCGATCTTCGATCTGTGGTCACTCGCTATTGAATTCAGTCTTCAAATTCAGTCAGATAGGCGGTTGATTATGTATTTTCTAATTCGCTTCTTCCTTCAATTAGGTAAACTAATTTTAAATTGTTAATTTTTTTATTTTTATGTTTGCTGGATGTTGTATTGTGAACATATATAGCAGATTTCTCCCATAGCTTTCGTGGATACATATGTATCTTGGCATCCTTAGTTCTTTGCTCTTTTCAAATCCATTCATTTTTTATGATACCTGTTGAAACTTATACAAAGAGCTGAGAGCTTAAGCTTATTGGTTGTTGCACCTCTTAGCAAAAGTCATCAGGTTATGAGGCTCTTTCATAGTGATGCCTCAAGAAATGTCATATCTACAACTCCAAAACCCATCATAAACCAATTGTATATATCTATAAGTTGGAGATGTTGTGTTTTATTAATGTCAATGCCAGATTGAGTATCTAATTACTCCATTACTGATTGTTAAATTTATCACTTTATTAGTTGTATTGAGATTGGATGGAGGAGGCAGACAGGCTGATTGAGGTTTATTTGTTCTTTTTATTTTTATTTTCTTTGTCATTTGATATGTCTTCAAGAATTAAAAAATTTGAGTCTGGTAATGAGAAGTTGAAAAAACGAAAAAGGTAGAAAATTTAATTAAACCTCAACAAGGAGCCGTTGATAAATTTGTTGTGAAAAAAATCGCAAGCTCCTTTAGAAAGTGAAAATATTAATACAACATTGGGTGCTAATGAAACTATTGATGAGGAAAATATATTATTTAGTAGTGATGGACATTATTTTGTGGATGATCATAGTGATAGTAATGATAATAATAGTAAAGATCACAATGAGGATAATGTTTCCATGCATTCTATTGATAGTACAGATAACATTGATGATTTGAATGATGATAATAATGAGTCTTTAAATTTTCATATTGATATTTTTGATCCAAGATGTTGGAATGTTCTTGATTCTAAAATGATTGATGTTTTAGCGGTAAAGAGTCTTAAAAGAGACAAGTCTATTCAAAAAGGGCCTAAAAATAAGTTTGGAAGGTGATTTGCATCAGATTTATATATTAGAATTTTAGATAATGATGAATTCCATGATAGGGATTGGCTTGTCTATTCAAAAGAGCTTAATAAAGTGTTTTGTTTTAATTGTAAAATATTTAAAAAGGGATATGTAAAAGGTGGATTGGTAAATGAAGGTTATGATGATTGGGCTCATGTAGCATTTCGACTTCAAGAACATGAAGTAGGCATTGAATATTAAAAAAATTGGGCTGCTTGGTCTGAGTTGCGTTCAAGATTAAATGTAAATAAAACTATTGATCATATGGCTCAAAAACAATTTAAAAAGAAAAAGATCATTGGAAAAATATTTTATTGAGAATAATCTCTATTGTGAAGTTTCTTACAAAACATAGTTTAGCATTTCGTGGGACTAAAGAAAGATTGAATGAAAATAATAATGGAAACTTTTTAGGTTTGATTGAAATGTTAGCTGAGTTTGATCCATTTATTCAAGAGCATGTTCGACGTATCACAAATGGTGATATTCACATTCACTATGTTGGTCATAAAATTTAAAATAAATTGATATATTTGCTTTTTTCTTCTATTAGATCTGAAATTGTTAAAATGATAAAACAAGAAAAATATTTTGCTGTTATATTAGATTTAACTTCTGATATTAGTCATCAGGAACAAATGTCTATGGTATTGAGGTATGTACATCTATCATCCAGTTCTATTATGATTGAGGAACATTTTTGAGATTTATAAAAGTTAATGATGTATACTACAGGACAAGGACTTTTTGATGTTTTGTTACAGGAATTGAAGTCTCTTGATCTTGATGTAGACAATGTGCAAGGGCAAGGATATGACAATGGATCAAATATGAAATTAGGACGACATCAGGGAGTTCAAAAAAAACTTTTAGATATTAATCGTAGAGCGTTTTATACTCCTTGTGGTGCTCATAATTTGAATCTTATGTTGTGTGATATGACAAATACTTGTAGTAATTAAAGCTAGGGATTTGTTTGGAGTTACACAACACATTTATACTATATTTGCAAATTCAACTAAAAGATGGAAAATCTTAAAAGATAATGTGAAAGGTGTGTAACACTTAAATCAATGTCATCTACACATTGGGAGAGTCGTGTCGATAGTGTTATAGAAATTAGGTTTCAAATCGTGGACATAAGAGAGGCTTTACTTTAAGTATCTGAAAATGATAATGACTCTAAAATAAAAAGTGAAGCTAAATCATTAGCTGAAAATGAACTTGGAGATTTTGAATTTTTAGTTCCTATAGTAATATGGTATGATATGTTAAATTATGTGAATTCAGCTTACAGTCTGTAGATATGCTTATTGATGTAGTCCTTGATATATAATTAAAGGATTGATTTCTTTTTTTGAGAGATGTAGGGATGTTGGTTTTTCTAATGCAGTTGAAGAAGCTAAAAAAATTGCAATTGAATTAGATGTTGATCCATTATTTCCTCATAGGCGCCAAATACGAAGAAAAAAACATTTTGATGAAAATTCACATGATGAATCATTGATTGTTTTACAATCTCATGAAGATGCATTTAGAGTTAATTACTTCTTTTATATAGTTGATCAAGCTATTAGTTCGCTTAGTAAGAGATTTGAGCAATTTGAAGATTATGAAAAAAATTTGGATTTTTATTTACTTCTACAAAGTTGAATGCATTGGATGACATGCGTTTAAAGTCTTCTTGTGATGCTTTAGAAGTTGCACTTAAAAATGGTGAGTGTAATGATGTTGATGTTAATGAGTTGTATGTGGAACTGAAGTCGCTTATGAATCTTTTGCCTAAGAAAGTTATGCGTGCTATTCATATTTTAAAATTTTTGAAATATATGAATTGTTTTTCTAATGCAATTACTGCTTATAGAATACTACTCACTATTTTTGTGACGGTTGCATATGTGGAAATAAGTTTTTCCAAAAATGAAATTGTTAAAATCTTATTTGCAATCTTCAATGTCACAAGAGAGACTTAATGGATTGGCGTTGCTAGCAATTGAAAATGATTATTTGGAGAAAGTTGCATATGAAGATTTGATTGAAGACTTTATTTCGAAAAAACAGAGAAGATTGTTATTATTCAAATAGGTTTTTGTATGACTTCTATGTTGTTTTTTAAAGATTGAGCTTTTTAATTTTTTTGTATTATTTTAATTTTCAATATGTATTTGGAAGTCAGATACATGCCCCCTTCCAGTTGTGTAATTGCCACGAAACAGTTTTTTACTTTTTATTTAATAAAATAGAGACCACCGTCCCTTTTTTATAAAATTAATAATATTTTAGGACTCAATTTTTATTTCGCACCGGAACTCCGAAATATCGGAACCGGTCCTGATATATGCTCGAGCAGAATATTTCAAAGAAAGTACTATGTTTGCATTTTGTTTCTCACTTTCTAAGTTTCACTTGATTGGTTTGCTCTTGAGTGTAATTGGGAATTGCGACACATCATGCAAAACAATTCAACCATGTTTTTATTAGACTTAGTAAAATTACTTAACTGGTTTTAGAGTTTTAGTGGTCTAAATAATGAAGGGTCAACTTTAATCAATGTGCAACTAGGAGAATTAATTAAAGCCATATTTTAATGTAGGATTTTCTATAGGAGCAATGATAGGTCTAAATTAACTAGACTTAATAGGTGTTTGGTGAGGATTACTAGGGTTTTTGACAAATGAGATACACCTACAAGCATCAGATTTTAGTGTCCTTCGTCCTCCTTTTTGTTTACAAAACAAGCCTAATAATGTATTTCCATCAAATGGCTTTTTGATAGAAATAATTTGATTTAATAAAAACCTTTTTTATAAATTTATTTTCATAGGATGAGGGAACCATTTTTTTAAATACTTATTTAGGATAGTCTAAAGAAAAATTAATTTTTAATAACTAAAATAATATATTTTTTTTACCTAAAATTAGATAGAAATGCATATAAAAAAAACCTCATCAAAAGAAAAAAAATTGGTTAATGATATGATCTGACAAAAATAAAATAACGTCACTAGCTATGTTGAGAATTCCGGCTAACTAACAAGAGAGAAAACAGTAAAGAGCACACAAGATTTAACGAGGTTCAACAGTGTGCCTACGTCCTCGGGAGCAAAAGAGCGGTTGTGTATAATTGAGAGTGTCATCGTTGTTGTACCTTATTATGTTACAGTTACATGTTATTTATAATAGAAACTCTATTCCTATACCATACCGCGGGCCTTTGGCCGCGCAACCCCAAACTCACTTAATCCTGACCCACAATTATTAATTTTGTTGTCACCATCCACTGAGATTCAGCCCTATGTCATTTCCTGCTCCACTTTGATATAAACTATTTATCAATTTATAAACTATACCCAACACTTGAGAATTGAGATTATTGTGACGAGGATGTATACCCTTATGACGCAAACATGTTTGGTTTTACCTTTAGTTAGTGAATATTTACGATTTTATTAGTTTTGCATAATTTTCAATTATATTTTCTGATGGGGGTTGACCTTGCTCTTCTTTTCTGATTTTATTTGAAAGGGAAATTCCACATTATACTCATCCTATATTTAAATGTAGGAGAATGTGTTGAGATTGGAAATGTATTGTTGTAGATCCCACTAGAACTTGTGGATGATGATCAACACTAGTTTGTTGTCTAAAATATAACTTGTCCCATTCGACAGGCTAACTTTGTGAAAAGTTAGGCAAAACAGTCTTTGAAAAAATTAATATTCTTGTGGGGGTATCTTATCTAATTTAAGGAAGTGGAATTCTTAGTTGGATGATGGATACCAAAGGGAAATATGCATAAATTGGAGGACAGAAGTGAGTAAGAGTTGGTATTGGGCAAGAAAGAAGGGTTTCTTATTTGCTAGATAATGAACAATACTTAATTAAGTAGAAATAAAGTACGTGAGAGATTAATTAATCAACAAACAATGTTTTTTATTATTAGTAATTAATAGTTTTTATTATTGATCAAGTAATTAAATCAATACAAATTATCAAGACACGGAGCCAAAATATGAGACCTAAATGAGCCTTCGGATTGCTCCTAATGTGAAGTTCTCCATCCATATTAAGTTGCCTTCATGATAAACAATAAAAAAGAAAACTTAAAGATCTCTTATACTAAGTTTAAAACTGACATTATATCTATTAATTATTTAGTTAAAATCACTGCATTCTAGTTGATTTCAGTTTGTTCACAATTATGTTCCTTTTATATATATCGATCAGATAGCTAGGTTTTGTTTTTCTTGTGTTACAAAGAATATGAATTCACTTCAGTAAATTTTACGTTCTCTTGCTCAGAGCCTAGCGCAATTCAATTCATTTCAATCTTGGTAAATGCAAACAAATTCAGTATAGCTAAGACATATAAAATTAATTTCGACTCCGTTAAAGTTGAGAAGAACACGCCCTAAGTGTTAAGTACCGACCCCGAACAATGGTGAACATATGAGAAGGGCGCCACGAAATAAATCAACTTTTCTGTTGATGCTCTCCTCTGGTGTCACACCACCTCTAGCTAGGTCAAAAAACCCTAACGCGAACGAAAGCGTTGAAAAAAACCAAGCCATCAAAGGTCAACATATAATAATAGATTAAGTCGGGTCGGAGGCATGACAATAACATCTCAATTTACATGGACATCTCTTTCAAGTGTACCAAGCAAAGCCGTCCAACTTGCCTGAATGTTTCTCAACGTGTTTAGGTCAATCACAAGAATGATTATGTTTGACTAAATGTGTTCTTCCGAATAGTAGTTGATGGCAAATTATTTGACTTGCGAAAACAATTTTGTAAAGAGCCACATGTGTGGAATATATGTCTAGTCCGGATATGTCCGACTATTGTTTCAATCTTAGTTGGGAATTAATCGGATTATCGACTGCTACATTCATGACATTGTTTTATTATGTTAAAATAATATCGGTTCAATATTTTTTTTGATAATGGAGTTAAACTCATTGCGGGTCAATTCTTGCCCATCTCTAACATATAAATTTTCAATTCTTATGGTATCATCATAGTATGAATTTGAGACTTGAAGATTGTTAGACAATACTCCAAACCATAAGGTCAGTATCTTGTTAGTCTATCAGTTCAATTTTTAGAAACAAATGATGATATAATTTTAAACTTTGACAAAAACGATGTATTTAAACTCATGCAGTACGCTTGTTCTAATGCTTATTTTGTAACATTTTAGAAATTGTTACTTTGTAAAATCTGTTACAAATGTACTATGTTGCATATATATAGCACCTAAAATAGAAAAAAAAAATTGTCTAATGTCTATAGCCACTATAGCTAATCTTATATTTGAAAAAGCATCACCTAATCACACAGTGAGGGTTCTTAATATTTTAATAAAATATTTTTAGTGCTGCAAAAGTCCCCTTTTAAAAAAAATTGTGAACCAAAATTATGTTTAATCTGAGTTGATTAAAGTGTAACATGATAATTAAGGCAGCCAACTGTGGAGGCTTAGATTTGAGATATATAGATGCAGATTTTAATTTATTGCTTAATAATTTTTATATTTAATAATTTTTAATTAGTTTAATTGGAAATTAATAATAAACCGACGATTCACAATTGGTTTGGAGGGTTTAGTATTGAACCTTCTGGTTTACCCCGATCCAATTTGCAATCCGGTAAGGATCATTGGACTGAATTCAACAATAAACCGGTTCACAATGGGTTTCAACGGTTTTGTGTTGAATCAGCTGGTTTACCCCGGTTCAATGTGGAATTCGGTAAGGATCATTGAATTGGACCGGAACCTGGTCCCGCTTCCTGTCCAATCGGTCAAATCGGTTGGTCCGATCTGGTTTCAATAACTATGATTTAATATGACTATCACATTTTCTTATCAGAATAGTATTTAACATTGTTATTAAAATCGAACTGGAGGTCAAACCAATCATGCCTTCGGTTTATCGGTTAAATTGGCCGGTTTGACCACCGGTTCAATAAAATTAATTTTGTTTGTGCATTATTGATTTTAAGTGGTTGCAATCAAATAAGTGAAGATTGACAATTAAGTTCGTGGAGGTGGAGTTACGGATAGAAGTGGACTGAGTTTAAACTCAGTCGGTTCAGTTTTTTATGCTAAGTCAAATTAATTAATGATTACTGATAAATAATTATAGATTATTGTTATAGCAGTTAGTACGAAAATCGGTCTGGTTTGAATGATTTCTTACTGAACTGGCCGATTCTATTCGATTAAACTCGATACGATGCAACGTGATATGGATATCCAAACCAAACCGGAATCTGGTCCGACCAATTGAACCATCTATCTGATCCGATTTTAGTAACTTTTGTATTTAATAGTGTTTCTTGATTCACCTATAAAATGTGCATAACTTTTATATACTTCATATTAAAATTCATATATATGAATTTGAAGAGAACAAGAAAACAAGTAAAATGACACTATTAACCTAGGAACCCTAGTCATACACACATCTATATATGTGGTTCTTTACATCTTTGACATCAATTATCTTTGACCTTCATTAAAATCAACCCTAAAATTCAACCGTTGAACTCTCTCACTCACAATGGAGATGCGTATTTACAGCAAATCTCACCTCCTATGATTATTTCCACTTTTATTTATTTTTAAGGTCAAATGTTTGCATGAACATGCTATGTATAAGTAAATTACTCTGCCTTTACTCAACAAGCTGAGAACGCTAATTATATTAAAATAAATTCATAATCTTTAAATCGTGTTACTTTAATTTAAGTAAAATGAAAAAAATTAAAAAAAATCTCATCTGAATTTTAAACCTTAATATGAATAAAGTGACTCTTGCATTTAAAGTATGGAATATAGTCCAAGTGTGTGTTTCAACTTGGCTCTTCAAATTTGTTTTGAAATGCAGACATAGATTTGTACAAGAGATTGGGTCCACGCTGAGTCCAAGTGGGTCAACTTAGGTTCATTCATTTTCTTACATCATAAGACACCACTCAATGTCTGCTTTGAATCAACATTAATTTAATATATATTCAATTTTGTTTGCTTATGTGCGCACATCAACATGACAGCATCCTGACATCACCATTTCGTTTTGCTAATCGACCACTTAGCTTGCTAGTGCTATAATGTTTCCATAATTAATCACTTCATAATTAACAGAATGATATGTGATTAGTAAATAAGATTTCAGTATTTTAAATTTGTATATATATAGGTTAGTTTATCCCATGAGAAATAATTATTTATCTTGTGAGTATTCATGCTGTTTTTTTTTTCATTTTTCTTCTCAAATCATTTTTGTGAGTGAAATGGACGAAGATGATGTTAATTTCTTGTGAAGAATTAACTTCAAAAAATCTAAAGAAAAATGTTACACACGTTGTAATGGGATATGGGCGGAATAATATAAATACTAAAATACTCATTTTAAAAGGTTCGTCAAATTATTTTGAGTTTTATCAATATATATAAGTTGAAAAGCAATGTTATAAAACAATAAAATTAATACGTATTCATATCAACCAAATCGTGCCAATTACTAAATGATACAAATTCAACACACCGAATTAATTATACAAATTTAATACACACCGAATTTGATGAATAAAAAGTAGAGTATATCCATTTTTTCCTAAAAAATTAATGAAAATCTAAAAAAATCAGTAAAAACCAAATAATTTATAAAAAGTAATCCTGCACTTTGTAATAAATCAATATACATAAAATTATTTTCATTAGTTTCTATTTATTTTGAGGAATGATAAGTAGAAGATCATATTTTCATTTCTAAATACCCTAAAAATACCGTGTTGATACTAAAAACTCCCTTTGCTTATCCATCCTTCCACCCTTGTCAATCCCTAATTTTGACCTAATTAGAATCTGAAAATTAGGGTTAAGAATGTACTAGGAGGATAATGTTAAGAACATGGTATGTGGTGTGGTACCTTTCATGGCTCTGACTCTGATGAGAACATCGAAAACGAAATGGACGGAGGACAAGTCGTGGGCCCCACGTGTCGTCCGCACGCGTGCACGCCAACCTAGGACCCACATAGCAATTAAGTTGACTTTTTTATTTCAATGTAATTTCTACAAGGGTCAATAATAATCATACTCGAACTTAAAGAATTATTAAGCAAATTGGTTGTTGTCACATTTTGTCTTTTTAGTACATTAAAGGGCAGCCACCTACGACCCAAGTGACTCGCCGCCCTACGCCTCTTCCACCACCACTACCACCGTCGCCCGCCGCCACCTTTTAATATTTTATTAGCATATAATAAAGTTTAATTTGGTTGTGAGGAAACTGGAAAAGTACTAGGGTTTTCAGTATAAGTTCCCTTAGTTAATTGGTTTTTGGATGAATTTTAATTTTTGCATTTTTGTATCGAACAAATGCATAATTAGTTATTATAAATTCCTAATGACTTTTTTTTTCAGATACGCGTATTAAAATGTCCTCATTTGAATTCAAATATCAGACAAGAGAAAATAAATAAATCTTTTAACAATGCACTTAATCAACTCGTCTACCTTCTTTATGACACTTTGAAGTAAATTTATTTTTTGTGAGGAATAATTTCATAATGATTTTCACAAAAATTGAAACCCTACATCTTAAATCGATTTCAAAATTTGAATGAATGAATTCCCTGTCCAAATAAAGTGTTAGGGTGAACTTGAATAGGGCTCATTTTTGTTTTACGGCGTATTTATTGTTTTGTGAGTTTAATGGATTAAGTTACGATTCAAGTTCTTTATTAATGTAAAAAGTTAATTAATATTATTTTTAAGGAGTTATCAGAAATGAGGTGCCACATTATAAAAGTTAAGCAAGATATAAGAGAAAACAACATAACTTTGCTTCTTTTTCTTTTATTATAGGATTTTAGTTCATAAATTATAAATCCCTAAAAAACAAACCCTAAATCTTTAATCCCAAATGCGCGAGAACCGTAAAACTTTTGAATTCTTGAATCCTAAAAATCATAAAACAAAAAAAATAATAAAATAATATTATTTTGAATGATATCTTACCAAATCTATACAAAATTTCACCTCATATTTTCTTATTTTTACATAAATCGTAACCAACTCCTAGAACTAAAGGGTTTACAAATGCTTTATGACTTTTTATATTTCATTAGTAAGGTAGAATTTGTACGAAAAAATTATGTGTGTGAATCATCAATATTATTTGTCTACTTGTGCTACAGGTATACATATATGTCTGAGGGCAAACGACACCATTAACAAGATGAAGTTGACACCACTATAAGAGGGTGCGACTTATTAGATGCTAAGTCAATGACATCCGATTAAGTCTTCAAGATTTGATCAGTGACTCATTCTTTCTCTTTGTATTGAAGTTTGCTTATTAGACAGTGCATGTCATATTTCTGTATACCAAAATAACAGTAAACAATAATGTGTGTGCCAGACTCCCACTAGAGTCACGTCCTTGACAACTTACACAAATTCCAAATTTCAATCAATTGAAACACCTGAAAATAGTGATAGTGATTTGATTCACACTGAGAAATGGTTTTTTGATAAATTAAACTCGGATGGGCAATGAAACATTACTAACAAATATTTAACCATTGAGTAAATTAAACTTTCAATTCAATTCAGTTTCAACCAAATTCAGCTCATTAATTTAAATTTCAAGAGGCAAAAAGCTCAGTTCATTTCAATAAAATTAATTTCTTTCTCAATATTAGGTATCTTTTTAATTCAATCTACTCTTCAATTCAATTTAGACAACCAACATGATACTAAACTGATGGTTTGGAATATTGTCTAACAATATTAGGTTTCGGATTCAAGTACTAATGATACCAAATAAATATAAATATGCTGAAAATGTGCGAGATCTCGTTCGTAACGAACTGACTCTACCATGTTTGAGGGAGGCATCAAATAGATATGTTGCTGTCCGCATTAGAAGTAAAAAAAAAAAACTTCAACTATATTGTCTATATATGAAAGGATATTGTGTGGTGAAAATCACAAGACAAAACTACAGGTACATAGAATGAGATGAATAATAAGATCGATGATATGAGAGCCATACGCCCATACGTCTGATCCCTCTGTTATTGGTTTTGTGGGGCTACATCATCTCATTGGCCAGACATAGACCACCACTCAAATTCTGCAAAACATTTTTCTATAAAGTAATGAATAATCAAATGACTTTAAATAAACCTTCTGCAACCCAAAATTATGTGTCATACATATAGTCCCATTCAATACCTTAATGGACCTCTTCTGACATATTCTTCTTAATTCTTGAGAGTATATTTTGTACTCAAATTAATAAAATAATTGTAACCAAATTATTAAATATAGAAAATAATTCCAATAACTAAAGTAACACAATATATTAATCTATATACATATGCAAGTTTGTCCTAACAAATATTACTTAATAAAAAATAGAGCAGATGATTAACTATGTTAAAATAACATATCTCAAGCCCTCACACAACTTTCTTCACATAATACTTAATTTTGTATGTGTAAACTTTACTCTTAAAGGACAAGGAATATATACACTTTTTGTTAAATTTTCAAAAATGTAATAATCTTTTTGCTCCAAAGGCAAGAAATGTCAACCACATTTTACCGATTTGGTCATAAATTTATTCATCGGAGCCACTAACTGACTCGTCAACTTGTTGTGCCCTAATCTCACTGTTCAATAAAAATTAATCCTCTATATATAAACCCCTAGTGACGCTGCAAATCGATTAATTGATCATTATTTTCAAAGAATTAGAAACGCCAAACAAACAATAAATCACACATATAAACACGGCACCATACTTCCCTCAAACCACACAGAGGAACAAGAGAGAGGCAGGAGGAGACACATATCACCAGAGAATCTATCTATCTCTCATCAAGAACACAAAGACATAAAGCAGTTTTTTTCATCAGCATAAAGTGTCGTCTTACTTTTGTGGCTGGCTATGGCTGAGGAGTATCAACAGCAACAGTCCAACATGTGCAGTCAGAACTGGTGGAGCAATACCAATAATCCTTCTGCCGGAAGTGGCAACAGATATGAGAGCGTAGGTGGTGGAGGAGCTGGAGATCATTTGGTGGATCATAATTCGGTTTCGGTTTCTGGCAGCTCCTCCTCTTCTATGATGTTTCTAAGTACCGGTCAAAAGATGCCTGGAACAGCTCCTGGCCAGAGTTTGAGCGGCGGTGATGGAGTGCTGGTTGATCCGAACTTGCAAGCTATAGGATTAGGATTGTCTTCTCAAGGAGTAGATTGGGACCAAGCATTACTGTAAGTGATAATCCTTCCATGTTCTTTCTTTGGGTGTTTAAATTTTAAATTTTTTTCAAAACCTACATCTGAAAATCTTGAGTCACTTACACCTGGTACATGTTCATAAATTCAATTATTGCTTATTGTCCAGAAAATATTTATTTTGATTAGGGCTCTCTTGATTCAGAGAACCCTAATCAACATGTATGATTGCTGTTACTCATTCATCATCTTGAGCTAGTATCTGATGGAATAAAGCGTCTTTTCTCGGTAAAGTTATTTGTCTTAGAATCTAACCTTTTTTATGTTCTTGTAATATTTTTTGTATAGTCGTGGAGGAAAAACTGATCAAAGCAGCTTTAGATCGATGCTGCAAGAAGACCACATGAGTTCGAGCACGAATTTTCAACACGAAATCCAATGGAAACCCGGTAAGATATTCGCGGCACATGGGGAAGAATCCTCTTTAAATAGGGGAGGGTTCTCATTAGATCAGCAACCTCAATTTAGTAGCCCAAATGAAGAGAACAGCACCATAACATGTCATAACTTATCAACTGGAGGAGGCGGATACATCGAAAATTCACCATCAGTTGTTTATGGAGGGAGCCCTTCAAGCATGTTTCAAAGCTTACTTGGATCAAACAACAATAATCAGTCTCAGCAGCAGCAAGCTTTTTTCGACCAGCGAGGTATGGAGGATTATTCTTATGGTGCTCCTGGCTTTGGGATGAACTCGAATGAGAGCCAGTTCATGCCACCTGCTTCCGGTTTCTCATCCAATAGCAAGTTCCCTCAATTTTTGAGAAGCTCTCCTCCAAGTCAGCAGCAGCACCAGCAACCATCAGGCCAAAATCAGTTACAATTCTCAAACAATGCTCCGTACTGGAATGCATCATCAGCTAGGGTTGTGCCTGATTTTAGGGCAAGCTTCATGCCACCGCTACAGCAGCCTCAGTTTCCAACTACTAGCACAAATTCATCGTTCGAGAAGAAACCAAAGGTATCATCATATTACCTTATGCATCTACTTCTTCAATTATATCACTTATTTCACCATAAATGAAGGTCTAGAGTTCGAATCTCTAATAGCAGAGTAAAAATAAAGGATGAGGTTTTGGACATCATAAACAAAAACATATGTTGATTTTATGTCAACTTTTTCTGGACAGAATAATGTAAAGGAAGTGAATAAGGATCACTCATCAGTGGCGAAGAAGAGTGGTGGTGAAGCTTCAACGAAAAGGCCAAGAAATGAATCATCCCCATCAACTTTGCCACCTTTTAAGGTCAGTTTTCAATTTTCATTCATGAGTTGTATTTCATGCGAAACTCCAGACAGACGATTAGTTATCATAATCGAGCACTTCAAGCAACCTTTCTTCACACTTCTCCAAATGATCATTTACAAGTAACTTCAACGAGCCTTATTATTCATTTTCGATTGGGTGCTTTGTTGTAGGTGAAGAAAGAAAAGATGGGAGACAGAATCACTGCACTCCAACAATTAGTATCACCTTTCGGAAAGGTATAATTAATAATCCAATATTATTATTTTTGATACATATATATAAATACATAAGTTTTATGAAACATTGAAATATGTGATCATCGTCTTTTGTCATTCATGCGTTTAATTTGCAGACTGATACAGCCTCAGTGCTCTCTGAATCCATCGAGTATATAAAGATCCTCCACGAGCAAGTTCTTGTAAGCTTTCCATATACTTTAATGGGTACCCCTTAACAATTTTTTACTGTATCCAATTTTTAAGTGATTATTCGATCTTTTGTCAGGTTTTAACTACACCATACATGAAAAATGGGGCAATGATGCAGCAGCAGCACCACCACTACCAGGTTATCTCAGAATCTCATCACCTTACAATTTGTCATAAGTGAATTATGCAAGAACTTTACATTATTCCTATAATTTTTTTTATTTTTTTATTTTTTTTTGGTAACAAGTATTCTACTGATGTACTTTTGTAGCTTAGTTTGATCACTAAGTAGAAGGCTATGATCATAAGTTTTTATAGTTCTAATCATTCTGATATTTAAATGTGTTTGTACAAATTTTATTTTGAAAAATCAATTCATGAAGGAATGCTTATGATATATGCTGTTTTTCACGAAGTATTAACTGCATATCGAAATGTCTCCTTAACAGCATTTGGACAAATCCAGCAAAGACTCCAAGGGCCCTAAACAAGACTTGAGAAGTAGAGGGTTATGTCTAGTGCCTCTTTCGAGCACTTTTCCAGTAACTCATGAAACCTCAGTCGATTTCTGGACGCCTACGTTTGGAGGACCGCTCCGGTAGCCAGAGAAAAAGATCGAGGGACCCTAGAGCTAGCTAGAATTCATCCTCTCCACGCCGGCTGGGCAGGCAAATTATAATCATGTGCTTAATGATATGCGAAGAAGAGTATACACACATATAGTGTCGTAGCTAATATCTTATCATCAAAAAACCCTAGCCAAGTTGGGGAACATATAAATGATAATGTATTAGCTATTTCAAACTCGTATAATTTTCTAGCTTACAAAGCAAGCTTGATTTTGCGTCACAAAAGGGGACAACATGAATCTGTACTTGCACAACAACTGGTGGAGGTCAATAGATGGAAACTGCCACGTACGCCTGATCGCCCGATGCAACTTGACCGATGGCACACTTGCTACGCATGGACTGCAAAGAACTAGAATTTGATTTTCGTAACAACAATTAAGTACTAAATCATTCCGGGTATCTCCAGATTAGGGTTTTGGTCTTAGAACTAGTACTCCAAATAGTCCTAGCTAGCTAGAGACTGTTGTATAATATGCAATTGAAGGTATATGGATATGTGTAGTTTTTTATCTTACAATGGTGCCCTTGAAAAGCATGGCACTAGTGACTACCTTTAGTTTTTTTAAGAAGGAAAGTAGGGGAATATTTTAATTAGGGAAGAAAGTAGATGAATGGAAAGGAAAGTATGGAAAAGGAAGGCAAAGAAAATTTAAGTGGGAGAAGGAGTGTGAGTGATGATCTCATATGTAGAATTGTAGACCAAAGTGTATGATTTCAAATCTCACTTTACACTTGTTTATTGTGTGTTTGGTAAATGTTAGTGGACTGATCCATAAGGCTCCTCCCACCCTGCTTTTTCTATGAACTTATTCTCTATTTAAGTTGAATTTTTCTTGATTGATATTCATGTTAACGTTTTGATTTGTGTGTGAGACAGAATTTCTAGTAAATAAATCGACAAGGTAAATACCTTATCTATCATGTACCTGGGAGGACAGAGAAGTGCCCATTAAAGATGAATTCTCGCCAAGTGACAGTTCGCAATGTTTGTATACCAAATTCTTTACTAGCGATTTGAGGCACATTCACTAACGAGCCCATTTCAAAGGTTCATTCGGTGGAAAAAATGTTCAACTCGGTCATGGTCTATGGTGCTCGTTCGGTTCAATATTCGGTAGATATTTATTGGAAATATATTTGATTATTAAGTGGACTATTTGATGAAGAGAATCTTCTATTCTAGTAAAACTTAATTTTTTTTCCCTGAGTTGAATGTGAGATATTGATTTTGTGTCTAATATCTGATATTAGAGTATGATTTTATGTCTGAATACCCCGATTCAAGACAAATAAAAGAAGTCATCTGGGAGGCAGTTGAGTTGGCAGATGGTTAAATTGTTGACATGCACAAGGATACGAAGGCGAGAATATATTGCATCTTCTCCAAGCACTTACAGAGGATCTCCTCATGCACGTGACAAAAAAAGAAGGCACTGAGGGAGTTTTGAAACTGCCTTATTAAGAAAAGGTTTGTCGGTGCAAATTGCGTCAAGGAGGCGCGACTGTACACATTAAAGAGTGACTTCAACAGCCTACATATGAGAAACGGAAAGACCCTGGATAAGTACGACGGAAAACTAGCTGTCATGTCCTTCATGTATGTCAGTCTGGGTGGAACTCTAAACGACACCGTCGTGATGAAAAAATTACTTGACACTGTATCAGATCGCTTTGCGTAGTTTGTTTATCCTATGACGTGGCTGCATATTTAGGAAATATTAGTATCATCACCCTTTGACTAGTGTATCTGTGAGTTACGAAGATCGAAATTGAGAAATAACAACACAATACGAAATCAATTGTAGTCAATAATTTATTACGTAGAGACATCTGGAAGTTGAACTCGTAGTAAATTGGATTATGCCGTATTATTGAAATTGCATGACACATTGTAGATGATTATTTATACTTTAAGGATAACATGAGAGTTTGCATGCAACTTACGTGAAGTAGATCGATCTTATGATGTTTATCTTCTCTATTCAATTCTATCTCTAGATCGTTGTTTTCAGTTTTAGCTATTAATTATTAACTTTCCGACAACTCTCACTTATTCGTCTAGAATTAAATAGATATTAATTAGGTTATTTGCGCTTAATTAACAAGCCTTGTACTCCTCTTGGTTTGACTCGGTACTTACCGATTTTAGTTGACTGCAGTGATTCCTAAACGTTAATTGAGATACACTACTACAGATTTGGATTTAATATCACGCTTATTTTAGAGCTCTTACCACATTTCTCAAGCGTGGCGAAAACGAGCGTCGTAATAGGTAAAGTACAGAGCGTGGGTAAGGATGAAGAAGTTTGATGGGTGAGAAGAGAGATAGGGGAAGTTTGACGGGTGAAGTAAATATTAATAAAAGAAATGCTTATTTACCACGCTTCAGTTTTTACCACGCTTCGTATTATATATGAATCGTGATAATTGATAGTTAAATTAATAAATGAAAAATAAATATGCTATTACAACGCTCATATATTGAAGCGTGGTAATAGATGATATTAATTAACACACTTTTTTTATAATATTTATATACTTATTACTATGTTTTTTCTATAAGTATGGTAAAAGATATCAAAATTTCATCTATTACCATTCCTGTTACTTAGAATGGTGGTAATAGATTCACCTATTATAAGGGTGGTAATAGGTGGAATGATGGTAATATGTCCATCTATAACCACCCTTCTAAGTAACAAGAGTGATAATAGGTCCACCTACTATTACCACCCTTCTAAGTAACAAGGGTGGTAATAGGCCCACCTATTACTACCTAATAAGGCTGGTAATAAGTATTACATATAAATTAAAAATTCATATTCTCTAATAAATGTGGTAATAGGTATGTATTTTAAAATAAATATTCTTATTTTACACTATTTATTACACAGTGTAGTAATAGACTGATACATGCTAAATTAAAGCGTGGTTAAAGCCCATCCTTTTTTCAAAAAAAAAATGGTAAAAATTCAAACTAAAACATTAGTTGTTCCATAACGAACCTATTATCACTCTTATATCTAAAAGCGTTGTATTAGATTTAATCTATCTTTATGCTTTTAGATATAAGCGTGGTAATAGGTTCGTTATGAAACGAATAATGTTTTAGTTTGAACCTTTTATCATGCTTTTTAGAGAAAAGTGTGGTAATAGGTTCTCGCTGAAAAGACAGTCGTTTCAGCGAAAACCTATTACCACACATTAAACCAAATGAACACTGATGTATAATGATCCAGAAAAAAGAAAAAAATCAAATGAATACTGACCCAATGCCCATTAAACCTACCCAGACACATTTACATAATGATCTCAACCAGTCACTTAATGAGCAACAGTCCCAAATAATTCACAGATGTTTTCACCATCTTTGAAAATACCTAGCATGAGAATAACAGATGACACATGCTGGGTCTGTGCTGAGGATGCTGGTGCACACGTAGGAGACTGATGTGGACACACCTGAATGCCTGCGGCACATTATAAGAATTCATCATCAATCAGGTCTAAGAGCCTTCTTTCTGCCCAAAGGGTCCACGTCTGCAGAAACTCCATAAAATTGCTAGTGCAGTCAGA
>NQLW01000008.1:5812573-5831798 GCA_002312845.1 Kalanchoe fedtschenkoi
CCTGTGATAGCTACATGTTCCGAAAAATAACATTCAATAAGTGCTATAAGCTATTTAAACAATAAACGAACGTACTTTGAACGGTTCTAACCGTTAATTTATTATAATGAAATATCACGACTCTGACCCTCTCTAACCAAAAGAAATTCACTCTTACTTTACCGTGGTATTGCATGGTGTCTATAGCGGTGAGGCCACGGACAATGTTGCTTTTTCATCTTAATATAATGTAATTAATCTGGAAAAAATGCATTCATTATACTCCAATGCTGTGATGGTAGATCCAAACAGTGAATAGATTAATAATTAGAGGTCCAATTATGTTCTTCAGTATGATTTTCAATACTTGAGGGGTATGATTGTATTTGAAGATATTGTGATTGGAACCCAGGATAGATTGATTCAAGATAACACTGAACCCTAGAGACAAAACAACTATTTAAACAATTTAAGACGGCGCAGCTACAGTCAGATCAGTTTCCAAGGTCTTTCAAACAGTCTTCACCTGAGAAAAACCAAGGGTTCACCGCTTAAATCCACTCCAACTTCCAAATATTTCAATCTCAGATCCCTTAGCATTTCGAGCTAGCTAATTAATCATGCATATATCGAATCAGATCGAAGAGTGAGTAATCTTCACAGTTCATCTAAATCTGAGTGCTCCTTCTTGTTTTGGAGTCTATGTGTGCGATTTGAGAATTTGACATTTATTGTGTAATTGGTTTTTGCAGAGAATTCCTCAGGGTTTGCAAAGTATCAAAATGTTTACCTGGAGAGAAACTGTGACGTTCCCCAACGAATTGAATGTTGCAACCTAGCTATCAAAATATTCAATTGCCATTTACATGAACAGCTACACATGCTCACCTCTGGCACTGCTACAAGCCATTTCACCTCGCGGGGGCAATTTTCAAACTCAAAGCATGTGAGGATGAACTGCAGACGTCTGGCCTCTTGCACATATCAATTATGAGCTGCAACATGGTGATCAACGCAACTCGGAGGATTTAAAGAGATTGTTAGAGAGAGAGAAGCCGCATATGTGAGATTCAATGATTTGTTAGAAAACATGTGGGGATAAATGGAAAGATCAGGAGTAGAGGGACAGAAATTATTGATAGGGTTTGGTTTTCCAAACTTCAACACCTCAAACTAGACTAATTGGTGAAACCAATAGAGCTTGACATAATTAAATGACTTAGGCAAGGAATTATTAGCGGGCCATTTGAGCCGGATATATTTGGGTGAGAGTTTTGATTTGTTTTCTCAATGTATGAGTCTCATCACGGGTTTTTCAAATTTTGTCGAGCTCCGTCAAGGTGACGCCTCTCGCCGACTCTATTCATCTTGGGCATTGATTGTACGTTTAAGTAGAATGTTGAACGGTATGGCTGGTATTCCAGGGTTGAGATGCTCGAGGGACCTTTTGTGCGCGGTCTCATCTCTTCTACACCAACGACATGTTATTTTTCTCCTCGGCTATTCAAAGTTCGGTTGCTAGAGTAAAGCAAGTGATTAAGGACTTATGTATTGCCTCAGGTCAGCGATTCAATCTCTCAAAGGCCCGTGTGTTCCTAGGCAAGGGCATCGTATCCCTCAAGCGAGAAGGAGTGCCATTTGAAGCCTCTTCTTGGGTGCGGTGTGGAGAAGGGCACTTTCCCACGACCTACCTCGGGGTCCCCTTGTTTAAAAGCAGAGCAAGCATCGAGGCCTTTGAAGACACGATCAAGAGGATCATAGCCAAACTCGCGGCCAGAAAGAGGAAAATTCTTAGTGCTGGAGGGAAGATCGGTTTTAAGCTCCTTGATGGTACATTGTCTTCAGCTACAGCAGTGCCTAAAGGGGTCTTGAAGCGCATCCTGCAGAAATGTTGGATCCACACTCAAAATCAATTGGCACTGAGTGGGGGAGCCCAACCATATATAAGGATGGCTTAAGAGCTTCCACTGGGCGATGTGGGATAATACCACTATGCTCAACACTCCCCCTCACTTGCGAGGACCTTTGTTAACCTCGACAAGTGGGACCTCGAGCGGACCTAGTTAACCGTCACGGGCATGTTCTAAGAGTGCGGCCAAAACCCGCTCTGATACCATGTAAATTTGTTGGATCCACACTCAAAACCAATCGGCAATGAGTGGGGGAGCCCAACCATATATAAGGATGGCTTAAGAGCTTCCAATGGG
This sequence comes from Kalanchoe fedtschenkoi, assembly GCA_002312845.1. Lineage (NCBI taxonomy): Eukaryota > Viridiplantae > Streptophyta > Magnoliopsida > Saxifragales > Crassulaceae > Kalanchoe > Kalanchoe fedtschenkoi. The sequence goes on from NQLW01000008.1 coordinate 5,814,760, forward strand.
CGATGTGGGATAATACGACTATGCTCAACACATCCAAAGCTTAATGGCAGCCTTCATTTGGAATAAAGGGTTAAGGGGAAGGCGGACTAAATATACAAAGAATGAAATGCGCTAAGTTAAGGTGGAATCCATGCACGCTAAGCTAGCTTGACGTATCTTAAAGCAAGCTTCCCTCTGGGTTAGCTTCATGAGAAGAAAATATGGCAAAGAAGAGATCATCGGCCCGGCCAAGCCAGCCTTTGGGTTTTGGAGAAGACTTCTACCAATCTATCATGACATCATGCAGGACTCTATTATTATTATTATTGGCCGCAGTGATGTGTTCCCCTATGGGATTTGAGATGGTGCAACCCCCGTGCCCCGGCCCTGAGGCGCAATCGCGGATCTTACCGTTAGGGAAACCCTCTCAAATGAGCATACGAGAAGGGAGACCTTGAGAATCCTCCCGCCGCATGAGAGAAGGATCTTAGAATGCATGTATATCTCAGAGGAGGAAGATATGGTTGTTTGGCCTTTGGCGCGAGATGGAGTGGTTTCAGCTGTGTGGCCTATCACAAAACGAGAAGGGGTGAGGTGCGACATAGTCAATCATGAGGTAAGTGTTGACTCTGTTGCCTGCCGAAGTCAATCATTATATATCTTCTTATGGAAGCTCTGGCAAGGGATAGTTCTTGTTGATGGAGAGGTCCAGCGCAAAAGGCTTCGCGCTGGCCTCCAAATGCAGGTGTTGCGTCGTAGATAATATTGAATCTATTGAGCACCTCTTCTTCGAAAGAGAGGTCGCTTCATAGGAACTTGGGTTGCACTGTGAATTTTCTGAAAAGGAATTCTGGTGGGGTGCACACCGGTGGAGAACCGGACCGGATCGAATCGGTTTGGACCGAGACGATCGGATCGGTTTCAAGTCGGTCTCAACTGGACCCGATCGGAAAATTTCGGATTTGGATCGGACCGGTTTAGACTGGATTTATAAAAAATAATTAAATCTATCAAAATATTAATAAAAATATTTTTATTTATATATTAAATAAAATATATTTAATTATTATATTAAAAGTGTTATATTTTATTAAAAAATTATAAAATCAGTCCATTTCGGTCTTATCCGGATTTGGAGCTGACCGGATTAAAAACAGAAATCTATAAAATCAGTAGACCGAATATCAGATCGGAATCAATTGATCCAGTTCAATCCATTTCGATCCGGCCAGACCAATCACTTTGGGAAATAATGATGGAGATTGGGGAAACATGACCGGTTTTGAACCCATACGGCGGTAGGATGAGGGAGATTGCAGCTTCAGACACGCCCATGCCCCACAGAGCTGAAGACATATCCAAGATCCAATACTCGGTGAACTGGACCGATGAAAACTTCGAAGAAGAGGCGGCGCAAAGTGATAAGATCGAGAGCTGTACAAGTTCATGAAGCCATTAGTCGTCCAGGGGACCTTTTCTGAATAATAGAATGACGCAAGCTTCTTCTTGATCGCCATACCCATCTCCCCGTTTGATTTTTGGATAATCATTGAAGTACAGAAAAGTTTCATTTCATACACACATTCGAATAGAAAAGAATTAACACGTTAATTGTTAATTGTTGGTTAATAAAGTACGCTCTTAGCTAGTGCGGTTGGTCAATCGTGTTGGATTTGTCAACCTGTGTTGTTTTGTTCGGTCTGAGGCTGAAGGCGTTCCAGCCATGCACAAAGCACTTTTGATGAGAGACAGACTTAGGTGGACTGTGACACGGTTAATGAGGGGTGCTATGTGGCGCGTTGAAAAATTAAAAAAAGTGTCAAACCAATAACAATTTGTCACGTGTAATGTTGACTTTTCAAAGCGCCATGTGATCATGATACCCTCGCATTAGCCGTGTCCACTAACACGTGGTGGTTGATCATCTTATAGATTCAATGAATGAGGCCTAATGCTTGTCTGCTGAATCTTCCACCACCTCCACACAAAAAGTGGCGAGCCTACCACCTTGAGAGGGTCTGATGTAATTTTTGGTTTGTCAATTAAAAACGAGTTGTGAACTTCAACTATGAGAGAACAGTTTTTCAGATAGCTACACAAAGATAAGTGCTCTTTTGCCTGTACATGCTCCGGCTCCACCATGTCAATTATGAATATCTCGAATGACTGATTATCATCACGTGTTAAATAAATAGTTAAAAATGCCACGTAAAAATGTTAGAAGGTTGTTATCATGAGTGTCAGACACATGTATGAATTGATTATCATCACGTCTCCTTCGTCATATTTATGTTACTTATTTTCTGTTAGTTTTATATTTATGACGTATTTGTTACTTCTACTAATATCATATTATTATTAATATATATGTATAGTATTTCTTGTGCTCTTTGATCATATGAATTGTACAAATCTTTTCATGATAATCAGAACAACTGTCCCAATACACATGTACGTACTACGAGTTAGAACTCAATACAAGGAAAACGAAGATACTATTTGAGACGAGAGATTAGAGAGAAATTCTTACGCACTACAAGAACTGATACATAATGAAGGTAAAAGTGATTGTTTATTAGAAATTTCCACTTCGAATCATTCATTGATTTTTACTAAGTCTTTACTTATATTTTGTGTGTACAATTGCAGAAATCGCTCATCGAAATTGACGAGTATAAGGACTAGAAACAGCAAGCTTTATAAGAAAACATCACGAATTAATTAATGCTGAAGATCATGCATGGAGATCGAATTGCTTCATTCGGTTAAGTCTGTTCTTCTAAACCATCTTTGAAACATGTACATACGATGAAAAGGAAAATATTTTTACAGTTTGTTGTATGTTTTGTGCAGGAGTATATAAGGACCAAATAATTGTCACCATCCTAACGTAATGACTCGTATCCACTATCAAAATCGTGCATTTTTTTGGAGGTTTAATTTCATGAGTGGGAGCACTTGAAATTATTTTTCGGGATAGTTTCGGGTGCATTTCGGTGACCTTTCATGAGCAAACTTTACTTCAAATAGATTCAGATACATTTCAGGACTTTTTGGGAAAATAATTATTTTGTTCGGGGAATATGTTGGGGAATGCGAAATATTTTTTTGAGGAGGGGGAAATTTCAGGGGATCATTTTGATTTCAGGAGGAGGCGGGGAAATTTTGAAGATATTTTTATTTTATTTAATATGAAAGGGCGTGTGTTAGTTTAATTAGATTTGTTATAGAGGCACAGGAAGTATACTTTAATTTTATTAGGAAGGTTTAAGGATGCTTTATAGATTAGAGATTTTGGGTGTAGTGTTTAGGATCAAGTGGTTTAGAGGTTATGGTTACTTAATATATTTTGACATAATTAAAATATTTAGAATTTTAATTTTTATTATTGTCATTTTTGCTTATCAAACCTAAAAATATTAATAATTAATTCATAATCCACATGTCTAAATCCTGCCTAACATAATAATATAATTCTAAGATTAATCTACAATTGACCTAAACCCTAAGATTAACCTAAACCTTAAGATTAATGAAAATATAAGATTAAACAAAACTTAAGCTAAATGCTATTTAAGTTAATTAATTTTAATTCCAAATTAAACTAATTAAGATAATAATGTAATTAACCCTTAACATTAATTTAAACATTAACCTACACCATTAAAGTGCTCCTTAAGGTGGCTTGATGTTCATAATGCAATTCTACATGGTGTTATTTATACGAGGCAAACAATACAATTTGAAGACAATGTGCTCCTCATTATGTTTATAAATTAGACAAAATCATTGCTCAAACAAGCTCCAAGAGCCTTGTGTTCACGACTGGGCTTTAAATTATTACATCTGGCATCAAAAATTGGTACATCATTGTTTACCTATCACAAGGTTAATGTAACTATTTTTATACTTATCTATGTTGATGACATAATAGGTTATATGATCCTTCACGGATGTTGTGTCGGCTTTTTTTTTATAGATTTGAGAGAAACGTACTCTTAAGGAACTGCAAAATCTAAATTATTTTCTTGGGATAGATCGAAGTCAAACCAAATACATGAGGCATATTGTTATCGCAAGAAAAATATGCTTCAGATAATTTGGTAAGAGTTGTTATGATGAAATACAAAACTTTCTCCTACTCTTTCATCTGATACTGAGAAATTACTTGGAGAAGATAGTGTACTGTTAAAATCACAAGACAGTTTTAAGTATAGGAGCGTTATGTGTGCTCTGCAATATTTGACTAATACAAAACTTGATAAATATAGTTTACTGAGTAAACAAGGTCTGCCAATTTTTGCATGCATATACTACAACTCATTGGACTATTGTTGGAGGATGTTGACATATATCAAAGGAACAGAGGGTTTCGAGAGCGAATTAGAGATGACCTGACTTTTCTTTAGAAATTCAATTTCTCCTACTTCTCTCTAGAAGTCCAGTCGGAGGTGGAGGAGGAGGGTGGGGGCAGGCCCTCCTCCTCGCACAGGTACTGCCCCGCCAGTTCGCCGTCTGTCTCCGCCAACCGCCTCCATCAGTCCATCAACCCTGCTCGTGGTGGTGTCCCTCGCCGAGTTCCTTGCGCGGTGAAAGCCCTCGTCGGGCGGTGATCCTAGCCGTGGAGGCCTGAAACCCCGTCCACGACGTCTTCACTCGCATCGCGCCTTGGCGCCTCTTCCCGCGCGGCAAGCCAGGCCTGGACCCATCAGCGAGCGCCGCCTCATCTAATAGCCGCAACCCCGAGTGGAGAAGGCCACTACCCCAGCGCTCACCCCTTAGTCAGCCCCTGCCTCAGCACCTAGTAAACCAAAGCCCTCGAGCCATCACAGTATTCGGCCCCGCGAGGTTGTGCCGCAGAAGACATTTGCTCTAGTCGTGGTACAGAGCGGCTGTCTCACTGCCCACGCCTCGGCTCTAGCTTCGCAACGGTCGGAGCGATCCACGGGTGTCTCGCCTCGCTGTCGCTGCCCAGCCTGAAAGAGTTTGGCCACCTCCTCGAGCTCAAGATGCGGTGAGCTCGCGTGCCCGACTGTTGCAATCACTTTGGTCGGATACTTCATTCCACAAGAGCGCGGCTATATCCCAAGCTCTTTCACCACCCATTGGACCTCCTTGTCGACCGGTCGGGGGACCTCAAGCCGTGGACGCATGGCGATGTCCGACCTACGGTGGATGGTCTCATCAGTAGCCTTGGAGCGGGCTATTTGGTGTGTTCTCTGTCCATCGTTGATGCCTCAAGCAATGGGCAGATATTGGTGCTCGTTGGATGCCGCCTCCCCACGAGCCATTCCGTCGGGTCAATGCTGTGTTGGTCGAGGCCGCGGAGAGAACCCGGGTGGCTGGGTGCGGTGGAGTCAGCCTAGGGAGTCTGAACCTCGGACCAGACAGTCGGATCTCGCTCGTGGAGTTGCAGCAAACCTTTTAGGCAACCAGAATCGGTTCCTTCCTAGCCTAACCGATCTTCGACGAGCCGTTTCCACGCTGCCACCACCAGCGGTTGCCGGTACTGCTCGGGCTAGGGATGTGGCTCAGGCAGCGACCGGTCCCCGGGTGCAGGCCTGTGCTCTGTCGCATCGGAGCGCGTCAGGTCCCATCCTCGCATGCTGATCCTCACTGTCCCGCCTGCCTAGACCCGTACCTTGCTAGCAGCCAGTAGGATAAGCAGGCATCCTTTCCTGCAGCCCTTGAGGGAACTTAGGGCGTGGAGTGAGTAGCCTCGAGGGCAGCGTCTCAGGCTTCCCGCGACAGTCATGTGCTAGACGCTGCAGCATCTCGGGAGCCGAAGCCTCGGATGCCTGCCTCTCGGCTGTAGCGCGTCGCCTACCTCACTTCTAGCTCAGCGTCCTTTTTGAAGGTTGTAGGATAAAAGGACTAGCCTAATTGTAATGCTCATGGAGCAATATCAACTCATGTAGGCATTTGCCAAAAGGTCTTTTAGATCTTTCACTTCAATAAAATCAATTTCATGCTATATATATATATATACAAATGAACAATTGATATTGGTTTTAGGATAAATAAGTCTTCTTCTATTATGATTAGTATTTTCTTCATGACGTTTCCCTTACTTCCTCATTCATAATAAATATGTACAATTCATATGCACCATTTAATAATATATAAATATAATGATATTACAAATCTATAAAAACAGTCAAAATTAGTTCAATTTATCGCGTGACTTATCAAACTGTTATATGACAATTGGTTAATCCATAACTAACATAGTTAACATGTCCACTTCTCCATATAAAAATGAATCCACAAATATTAGGATTTCGTTTAACTTAGGTAAAATTTTTGGGTAACAAAAAAATGAAGGAAATGAGAAAATCCTTTGTGGGATAGGAAAATTAGAATAAAAATAAAAATGAAAATTTTACCGATATCAAGATATTCTAACAATTTTCTATATGTTCTTCCACCTAACCAAATAAAAAAAATATAATCACGAAAAGTTGTCTTTTCCTTTTAATTTTTTCCGTGAACCAAACATAACATAAAAGGTAGGCGGCCATGGAAGATTCTACGTGGTGCTTCCTTTTTACACTCTAATCGTCCACGAGGAGTAGTAATGCATGGTCAATCATTGCATTCATATTAAAATTAGCATTTGTAGGGTGGTTTTGCTTTGCATTTGGTTCGATACAAATTCAAATCAAATTAAAAATTTTGAATATCAGTTATATTAATTGAGTCAGATTTTTTTAATTCAAATTGAGTTTAAGGGGGAGAAAAACTATTGCTAACACAAAATCAACCCGTGATTCATTGGTCGATGCATATGTAGTTGAGGGGGTTTAGATGACTCCGTGTCAAAAAATATTTTTGTTTTTAGTTATATGTTATTTTAGATTATGAAATTTAAAAATAGTTATAATAAATCATTTAAAAAATCAGAATGATCCCCACAAATTTAAAAAGATACAATTAATATACTAACTATATCTAATTATTTTATAATTGACTTCTCTTAATATTTTTTTTTACTCCGCCCTTTCAGTGACCCCAATTTTCACCCAAGGCATCACTAGATAATCCAAAGTCATGTAGTTCGACTTTAAATTAAACATTATAGATGTACAATTCACATGTAAAATGTGCTAATTAAAATTTTATTATTATATTTGTTTATTAATTCATATAGCTAAAAAGATTTTTTGCAAATAAAAGTCCGAATGAAAGCTAAAAATCAAACTTATTTTTTAATTTAATTACTCAAAATTCGGATTCTATACTATTTTTCAAAATCGCACACTCATTCTGAAAAGAAGTTATTAGACCATTTATTTAAAGAGGGATTTTCCCAAACACAACCTTCATGTCAGTTATATATATAATTTTTTTTTGAAAAGATTGGCTTCATTTCAAGGCATAAAAAATACAGGATCTTAGTCATCTCATCAGTACCAATGGAAACAATAATTCCATCAAAAATCAATTTATAACTTGATAATTCATGGATAAGATAAAAATCTATTAAATTTGTTTTGGCTTCCCTATTCAACAAAGCTAGTTAGAAATAATAAGGCATCATAAAATCTTAACAAAAATTTAAACAATTTTCAATTTTGGCATGAGCATCTTCAATTCAATTAGCATATTTTTCGTGAGAAATAATTCTTTGGTGAACATAGTCCACCATTTGGACTGTGAATATCGTCATGTGACTCTTTGAAAAATCAATGTGGCACGTAGTGATTCATCATTAGTTTTGAAATATTTTTAATTTTTCAACGCATCATATGACTAGTAAAAATGTCAGTAACGCTCGGCATTAAAATCCACCCAAAAAGTTCTAGCGTAATTATATTTTTGATAATCAGTCATCATCACTTGATAATATATTTATGTTCGAATAGAAACTGTATCCAAGAGTTTGGATCAGTTGTGAACACTTTAATTGTGAACAATTTGTGGAGGATTATTAACCAGTCATTTCAATTGTGTTTAGAATATATAACTTTCTAATTTTGACTTTATTTATTATGTTTTTATCATAATTATCCTTAATAACAGCCCATGATATTCTCCATTAGAGACACAAATCACTCATAAATTCTATCCTTCATATTGTTACACATTTAATCCATTTATTTAATTTTCTCTACCTATCCACCGTCTTCCTCTCTACCCATCACCTCTCCTTCTTTCTTTGTCCTCAATAAAACCCACCCACAACCAACCGTCCCTCTTCTCCTTCACAAACCCATCATCCCTCTCATACTCCACCAGATTTGAATAATATGGCGGTCCCTCGGACGGCGCGTTCACCATCACTATTTGGTAGCCAATTTGAAGGTTCGGCCTATCCAGATCTAGTTGGTTTCTGCCTAATCTCTTCTCCGATTTTGAAGTTCTGCATCATATCCACGACAATCAGACGTCCGCCAAGGCACAACACTGGAGAACCAATTTAGATCTGGACATCTTAGATTTGGGCAACCCATCATCCTTCAGTTGAGATCTGGACACTTAACGGACTACTGAAACAATAGCGAACAGTGAACAGTAAATGATGAATAGTGAACGTGAACGGCGAACAATGAATAGTGAGCAGTAAACGTACTATGAACAGTAACGTCAACTGTGAACAGTGAACAGTAAACGTACTGTTACGTGAACTGTGAACAGTGAAAGTAAACGTACTGTGAACAGTAATGTAAACAGTGAACAGTGTAAGGTTTTTGAAATAAAATGATGTTTTATTAAGTATATTGCATGAATAAATATTTCCATATATGTAACATTTAATAGGTTTCAAATAATTAATAAAGTATAATAAATAAACTTAAAAAGGAAATAAAATAATTGGTCTAGAATTGTTCACGATTTGTTCATAACATAAGTGTTCACAACGAATCCCTCCCCTTGTATCCAAAATTTACTTAATTATGCATATGAGATTGATTATGCCACAATTCAAAACTACCAGTGTCAGTAAATTACTTAGGATAAGATTACATTCAAAGAGATGGGCGAACATTTGGCACGGCATAACAACTTCACATTAAATTACTTCTGTCTTTTTCTGTACTCTTTTATTGGTCACATAATCATAATTTTTTATTTTTTATTTTTTATTTAACAATCACAATGTATATTTAATAGTGTCATATAATTTAATAAAAATTAAAATATCAATTATTTCATTACCATAGACACACAAAAATCATTTTTCACAAATAATAATAGTAAATCACATTCATATTTCACACAATGTTAAAAAAAAGTTAAATACTTCCTTATTAAATCAAGTGAAAAACTAATATGTATACTCCCTACGTACCCTAATACATGTCATTTAAGGTTAATTTGAGTAGATTAAGATGAAATTAATGCTAGCGGTTGAACAAATTTAATAAGTAGATGATTAATATTTTTTTTAAAAAATTGTACGAAAAGTAAACTTGGTAGATATTATTGGTGAGGAATGAATTTCTTATTGATTATGATAATGAAGTGATTAATATTTAATGTTTTAAGATAGTTTTTGATATTAAATATACATTGAAAATTGTTAAACGATAAGTAAAAGTGGACACAAAATTTGATTAAGTGATATGTAAAAGAAGACCGAGGAAATATTTCCTTAATTAACTTAAAACAATCTTAAACTGCTATTATTAAGGTGGATTACTTTTCACATTCTCTGACTATCCACTGTCAAATCAATATCAAACTTACCATACAAAAAAGATTTTTTCTGCTTATTTTCATGGACAAAATTTCTTTAAGTAAGTCAAAACGGTAACTTCGAAATGATATTTCCTAATTTGCATAACACACGTGTTCTTGTTATGGCAAATGAAACGGCAAAGTTGGAAAAGGATTACTCCACTGATTTGACCAAAGCCTTTTCACAGAAACCAAAACAAATAAAATCAAAAAATAAAATAAAATAAAAAATGTGAAGATTTCCAAGAGCAGTAATAATAAATTACATACAAAAAAGTGCACACCCAGTTTGGACGTTTTAGTATTTTTTACAATTTCGAAAATGATATAAATAAGGAAGTCGAGCTCCAGCATCAACCTCAGAAAGAAAACCTGTCGATGGAGAATACTATGTCTTCCCTCTTCATTCTCCTACTCTTAGCTGTGGTTTTAGTCTCCTCGTCATCACAAGCGTCGGAGCCTTCCCCAGCAGACTTCGATGAATGTCTTATCAAAACCACGCAAGCTATGTTCTTCCCCATCCCCCGAAACCTCATCTACGCCCCCGGCTCCTCCAACTTCTCATCTGTCCTCAACTTCTACGTCAGAAATCTTAGATACGCAACCCCCGCCACTCCCAAGCCCCGACTCATCGTCACCCCAACTAGCCCAATCCACGTCAGGGCCGTCGTCCAATGCGCCAAGCGGACTTCCTTCCAGATCAGGGTCCGAAGCGGCGGCCACGATTATGATGGCCTCTCCTACGTCTCCCAAGTTCCCTTCGTCATACTCGACTTGAGCCTCTTTCGTGATATCCACATCGACCTCCAGTCTGAGACGGCAACTGTCGGGGTGGGGGCCACGACCGGGGAGCTCTACTACAAGATCATCCAAGCCAGCAAAGTCCACGCCTTCCCCTCTGGCTCGTGCACCACCCTCGGCCTCGGCGGTCACTTCACTGGCGGCGGCTACGGCGCTCTTGCTAGGAAATACGGGCTGGCTATTGACAATATCGTGGATGCCACCATCGTGGATGTCCAAGGCAGAATCCTGGATAGGAAGGCCATGGGCGAGGATCTGTTCTGGGCCATCCGCGGAGGAGGCGCTTCCAGTTTCGGAGTGGTTATTAACTGGAAGATCAAGCTCGTCCGTGTTCCCGAGACCCTCTCCTTGTTCGTAGTGGACAAGACGCTAGAGCAGGGAGGCACTGACGCCGTCGACAAGTGGCAGAAGCTGGCGGCCGAGGATTCACTCGACAGGGACCTCTTCGTAAGGCTGACATTCGCACCTGCAAACAACGGGACTGGTAATCCTAACGTGACCAACACAGTCAAGATCACCTTCACCGGAGGATTCCTCGGTGACAGCAAGAAGCTGCTGGCTTATGTTGGGAAGGTGTTCCCGGAAATAGGTCTGAAACAGGAGCACATCAAGGAGACCGACTACGCACACTCGACCCTCTTCTGGGCGGGCTCGGTTGGCCCCATCAACCCGTCGCTGGAGGCTTTGCTGAACAGAACACCAGAGTTCTCCGTCTACTTCAAGCAGCACTCCGACTTCGTGAAAACCCCAATCCCCAGGTCGGGGCTGGAAGCGTTCTGGAAGAAGGTGCTCGAGCAGGGCCCCCTGACGCATGTGGCCTTCAGCCCTTACGGAGGGAAGATGAGGGAGATTGGAGAATCTGACACTCCCTTCCCCCACAGGGCCGGCACCCTCTTCATGATTCAATACGTGAGCTTCTGGAAACAGGAACAACAGAGTGACAAGTTCACACAGGCCAATAACGACATATACAAGTTCTTCACTCCCTACGTCTCCAGCTCTCCCAGGGAGACGTATCTGAACTACAGAGACCTTGATATCGGCACCAATGCTGGCGGCAACAAGCAGTTCGGGTACATGTATTTCAAGAAGAATTTCGACAGGCTGATCAAGATCAAAACAGCGGTTGATCCGGATAACTTTTTCCAGTTCGAGCAGAGCATTCCTACTCTCAAATAGAAACATCTCTACATCATTATTAATACATTCACCTGCTGTTCTTGCCAGAAACTTCCATGTTCGCATCATTGTCACAAAATAATATTTTCTTTTTTTACGTTTCTGCTGTTTTACGCTCACCAGATTCTTATACCCAAACTCTCAAGATCTATTCCGCCTTCGCTTCCCTTACGGAAGCAAAGACTACAAGTCAGGGTGGTGCTAATCTGAGCGCCAGAGAGTTTCTCTGTCCGCCTCCTAATCTTCCATTCAAATCTAGGAAAGCCAGTAAAGCTGTCCGTTCAGTTCCTGAGAGCATGGATGGTAAGGCGATAGCATAAGGCCTGACGGGCCTAGAATGAGCTTGACCTGGCCCATTCGTGATTTTACCAGCACAAAACCAAGTGAAGGTTCATTCTCGGGCCGTGGATAGTTCGGTCCATTTCCTGGATCTTATTGCAGTCGCCTTGCAAAAAATGAAGGTAAAAAAAGGTGGCGTCCTCAGTGTGCACCGAGGACGAGAGTGCGACGGTGTACGGAATCAATTTAATTTTGCTGATGGGAGTGATTCCGGCATGCAGAATCTTGCTGGTTCGGAGCGAATGTCGGTTAAGGTGAAATGTTAGATGATGGGGAATCGGCGGCGGCTACTGCTTCGCTCGATCAGTTCGTGCTGTCTGTGAGATTGTAAATCTCAAATACCTCAACTGGATTTCTTGTGTGAGATGAAGGTTGGAAAAAAAAGGCGGAGCATGTGAGAGTTCTTTTGGAATTTGATAACTGTTTAACAGTGGAAAGAGTCGGGATGAGCGGGTTGAGATAGTGAATCTTTCTTAGAACCATATTGAGCTGGTTGTCGGTGTTCAACTTAACTGGAGATTAACGGAATTTTATGACTTTTCGGAGCGCCATCGTAGGAAGTTGGGATGGAATCTTCTCATAATTCTAAATTCTGCTTCCACTCTATCGTGGGTTATTATGGGTTGAGATATACCTATTTCCACGTTTTTGGATTTTTTTAAAAAATACAAAATGTGAGGTAATATGTTGTTATATTATCATGCTTTTATTTCAAAATTCGTAAATTCAAAATTTGTAAATTGAGAAAGAGTATTAAAATATATTTAAATATATTAGTATACTTTTTTTTTTAATATATTTATTTTATTGATAATGGTCCAAAGACCTAGGGCTCAAGAGCCTACAAGGTTGGCACGAGGCCTAATACGCGGTGGCACGAAGCCTACGGAGCAGCGGCTCGGAAGCCTAATACGCGGTGGCACGAAGCTTACAGTTGTGGCACGAAAGGAACGGCGGCTCGGAGAGCCTACATATGTGTGGCGCAAGGCCTAAGAATTTGGCTCACCCAAGGAGCTGCGACAGCCTGCAGGGACGCCAGGCGGAGCGCAGAGGGCGCAGCGACTGATGCCATGGTGCTGACACCGCCTCGGGGCTTAAGCCTGCGCAGGGGAGACCGGTCCGCCTCGAGCAGGAGGATGGGTGCGGGGCCGCTTCAGGCGACCTGCTGGAGCCGGATCTGCTGGGGGCTACCTCCACGCCGCGAACCGGATCTGCTAGCTGGAGCCGCGGTCTGGCTACCTTGGAGACGACCACCGCCGAATCAACTGGCTAGGCGCCTCGGGGACGACGAGTGGGATGCGGCTTCAACGGAGGCCAAACCTTGATGCAGCGGTGGCAGATCTGGACGAGCGGGGGGCTTGCTGAGGGTTCAGCCGCTCGATCTGGGGGCCTGCGGCACAGCCGCCCGATCTGCGGCTCGGTGGTTGGGCTGCGCTCGCCGAGCGGGATCTGGCCTGGTTCACCGAGCGGAAGGAGGATCTGACCGCGGACATGCTCGACCGGCTCGGCTGGGGATTCAGGCCGCCTAGCCTGTGTTCGCAGTCCGGGGAGATCCAGCCGCTCAGATCGCCCAGCAGAGAACCCCGCCGACGGCGCTTCGCCTGAGGGGAGGGGTGATTATTCATGATTTGTAAGTTAATGAGATTGAATGTATTATGTGTAGTAACAAAAATTAAGTGAATTTTTGATTTGTAAGTTACATATATTCAGAATATTATGTATAGGATATCTATCATGCATGTTGTTAAATGTTATAGTTTTGTATACTAGACTTCAAGATTTATGATCAACCTTATAAAAGCATCATTAATTTATAAATTATTTTCAATTTTAATCAATGACAATCATCAACATTATGTAACATTCATAAATATATTAAAAAATCATTTTAAGTACTTATTACTACGCTTATTAGAAATAAGCGTGGTAAAAAGTCTACTTATCACCACGCTTTTTGTCCCAAGCGTGGTGATAAGTAAACCTATTACCACGCTTGTGATTAAAAGTGGTCAATTGTAATTCAATTTTTATTCATGTAATTATAAATAAGTAAGTGATTTTTCATGATTTGTAAGTTAATGAGATTGAATGTATTATGTGTAGTAACAAAAATTAAGTGAATTTTTGATTTGTAAGTGACACATATTGAAAATATTATGTATATGATATCTATGTAGACTATATATTATGCATGTTGTTAAGTGTTATTAGATGTATGATCTAACATTTAGGATTTAGGATTTACCTCATAACGGCATCATTAATTTATAAATCATTTTTATTTTTAATCAATGACAATCATCAACATTATGTAAGATTAATATTTATTTTTTTTAAAATCATTTGAGTACTATTACCATGCTTCTTAGCAAGAAGCGTGGTAAAAGTATTAATTATCACCACGCTTTTTATCGTAAGCGTGGTGATAAATTCATATATTACCACGCTTTTTATTACAAGCGTGGTTATTCGTAATTTGATTTTATTTTATTTCATTTGAGTTGACAATAATAGGTTCTTAACGTAATAGCTTAGTTAAAAATATTTATTAAAATTTTTAACTCGATTTTAAAAGAAAATCGTGATAACTTAATTCTAATTGAAAAGGAAAATATTTTATTTACTTAACCTATTACTACGCTTTTCAACAATAAGTGTGGTAATAGACTAATTAAAAGGAAAATATTTTATTTAGTTAACCAATTACCACGCTTGTTGATGAAAATCGTGGTAATAGGTTGAATGCCTAACACGATGAGTTTTAATTGTTATTTATTACCACACTTTTGGACAGGAAAGCGTGGTTATAAGTAACGATCAAAACGACTACCCTTTTTAACTTAACCTATTACCACACTTTTCTTTTCAAATTGTGGTAATAGATTATGCCCCAATCGCGGGTGAACTAATTATCACACTTTATGTGATTATTTACTACGCTCATAATAATAAGCGTGGTAAAATATTAAAGTGTGGTAATTGGAAGCGTGGTAATAGCCAAAATCTGTAATAGTGTTGCATAAAGGCTTTAAGTACCTAGACATAGTAGCAGACCACATCTACATGTCATGGGACATTGTTTGTAATGAGAATTTTGTTTTTCTAAACTGCAGTCTAATACAGTTTCCAACTTGCGCTCTGAAATTCTTCTCCTTCCTCCTATACTTTACTTAATTTTAAGAATGAAGATAAATTTATAGATGATCATGTGTCTATTATATCATATACTAATGATAATACTGAATAATTTTAGGAGTTACAAAAAGCAGCACATAATAATAACACAAATAATCTGGACACAACAACCATTACTAATTTTTCTGAATTAACTCCATTCATTGTCACATCATCGCAACAGACAGACATCACTACTATAGTTGCCATCTCACATGACCATGTGACGCTGCACTGATGTGAGGACAATGATACCATCTTGCAATTCCTGAATTGACACAGGATTTGGTCTTGCACGTACGGGACAACACTAGCAGGGTCACCATCAACTGATGCAGCTCTGCCGACTGGATCATCTACCGACAAAATCTCAGACCATACTTCAGAGAGGTATCAGCAAGCCGAAGGTGTATACTGATGGCACTGTTAGATATGAGTGTTCTAGTTGCAACATGGGAACCATAATATTTAGAAAAAGCTTTGTATTATAAAAATTGGAAAGATGCTATGGATATATAGTATAATAAACTTGGCATTTAGTTCCTCTTTAGAAAGATTGTTAATGAGTGTATAAAATCAAACAAAAATCAGATGGCAGCCTTGATAGATATAAAAATGTCTTATTCCGAAAGGTTTGAACAAAGTTACGAATAGATCATGAAGACACCTTAGTCCTGTTGTTAAAGTTGCTGTATATTTATGTTGTTTTATCCACTATAATATCAAAATATTGGAGACTTCGGTAACTGGATGTACAAAATGCATTTCTGCATGATCTACTCGAAGAAGAGGTATACGTGCGGCAACCATTAGGACATGAAAATAACAATATGTCTAATTTCATATGCAAATTTGATAAAGCTATTTATGGTTTAAAGCAAGCTACTCGAGCATGATTTGCTAAAGTGAGTAGTAAATTGTTTGATCTTAATTTCATTTAGTTCCAGACTGACACATCACTTTTCTTTTATAATAAGAATAATGTTTCTATTTTTGTTCTTAGCTATTATGATGACATAATTGTTGCAAGTTAAACAAAGGAAGCAACTACAATAGTGATATAAGATCTTAAACAGGACTTTGCACTAAAAGATTTGGGTGAGTTACACTACTTACTAGGAATCAAAGTTAACAACATACATGATGACATTATACTCACTCAAGAAAAATATGATTCGAACTTGTTATTGAAAAGAGTTGGTATGTCTAACTGCAAACATGTTAGTACACCTCTATCCACTTGTGATAAATTATCAACACAGGAAGGATCGATCACCTTTGGGGCTAAATGATGCAACTCATTATAGAAGCATTGTTGGTGCCATACAATATTTGACATTGACTAGACCAAATATTTCATTTCCAGTAAATAAAGTATGCCAGTTTTCCATGCACCAACAAAAGTACATCGGTCGGATGTAAAATGGATATTTAGATATCTAAAAAATCTGTTAATAAGATTGGAATAAGAATATGTAGATCTAATTGATAGACGTTCTAGTAGTGGCTTTGCAATATTCTCAGAAATGAATCTTGTATCCTAGAGTGAGTTTAGACATGGTTTAGTACACATTTTATATTGTTGTGGTATAACAGAATGCAGAGAAAGAAAAAAATTTACATTACATGAATCGCTCTTTTATGTATGTCACAAAGGGAGAGTTTTCATCACGCAAATTACTCTCTTTCAATAAAATAAAAGAAACACTTCTTGATTAGAAAGCTTCCTAAAAAATACTACAGAATTACTACGTCATTTTAGTAGTCCGATTTAGAATGTGCTTTTTTATCATAGTGCTCACATATCTCAAAAGGTTCTTACCCAAAATAAAAATTCTTTAAACTAAGTAGATACGTTTCGAAACGAAAACGCTTTCAAAATTTGA
>NQLW01000008.1:5841544-5858544 GCA_002312845.1 Kalanchoe fedtschenkoi
CTACACAAAATTGATGAAACCCTAAAAAATGCTTATATGATCTTACATTGATCTGACCCTTAATTTCTTCTCCGGACAACAATGGCTCCCCATTAGAGTCTTTGAGATTGATCATGATGTCTAACATGTCTTCCTCCAACGCTTCTTCAGACAAGGTTGACCCGCCCCGCCACTTTTCTATCCGTTCATCGATAATAGGGTTTTGATGTTTTTCCAGAATCTTGTTGGCATCTTTAGCCTTTTTTTCTTTACCGTCCAAATCGATTCCTGTCAATAACGGAAAGAAGTCCGACAAACCATTGGCGAATACGTATTTCAGAGATTGCACTACACCATTGGCGTGTTCCTCCTCCGCTACGCCAGGACCATTGCCAGGCATAGCCTCGTAGAAATATCTCCTGTTAAACATCAATTTCCTTATCACATTCGCTGAGTAAAACAACGTCGTCTTCCTCAAATCCACAATGCCATCCTGCTGGTTGCGGACATAGCAAATGAGGTTGTCCGCTTCTTCCACCCTCTTATCGTGCAACCATTTATGTACGGTGGGAGAGAACAAGTCGGCTGTCAACATTTTCCTCATCTTCGCCCATTGATTTCCTTTCTGAGACAAAACCGTGCCCTTGTAGTTGTGACTGATCAGCGCGGCTGCCGTGGACTTCGGCCGCGAAGCAAACAAAGCATCTTTTTCTTTAAGGAACTGGCTCGCGATTTCGGGACTCGTCACGGGAATGACATGGACATTTCCTATGCGAATGCAGGCTATATCGGTGTTCAAATCCTTCATCAGCCCGAAAATCCATTTATACTTGTTTGATGCTTTGAGCATCTGTGGGAGGCACCCGACCACGGGCCATGGAGACGGACCCGGCGGGAGCGGATGATCATGATCTCCTGCTCCGGCCTTCTTCCACCTATTTGAAAAGATAAATCTACAGAGACAGTAAGTTAAGAGGCTGATTGCTAGAAATGCTGCTTCAGAATACATTAGAGAATTTGCTGGTAATAACATGAGATGTTTTATGGAATATGAAAGCGTGACATGTCAATATTATATGCTGATACCCAAAAAAAAAAAAAACTTTTAAGGTTGAATGGATTATGGAACGTTTTCATTAGTTTGTTGCAGGGGTGAGTATTAATTACCATTAAAAGGGTTATTATTCTTCTTTTTCTCTCTATTTAACAGGATGATACCATGTGTCGCTAATTTCATAATACATTGTAGGGAAAATAGATTCACACTGAAAATTTTTCTATAAATATATACGAAATAATCAAAATAATTATGATGTTTATATTGTCGTATAAGTGGAGTGATGTGCATGGGGACTATTAATTTGATGATAGGATAAGAAAGTGATTTAAGCTGTAAATTGTATGGGGCAATTTCAAAATGAATCACGTGAAGATTAGTCAAATTTTAACTATTGCGTATAAACTTTCTTTACCTATATAAGTACTTGACTGTTTACGAAAACCATAACTGATGGATCGAGTCACGAGATAGGAGTAGATAAAATTTGGACACTTATTAAGTTAAATCTTAAAAGAGACAGGGTTAGTTTGATAGCACTATGAAAAGAGGGTACAATATTATTTTTAATTATATTTGTGAGATTATTTGATTAACACTTTAATTAGAGAACAATTAATACTGAAGGATGATCAGCAACACTAGAAGATATAAAAAAAATGAGAATTAGTAAAACATGAATGGAAGTTGAGATAAATAATATAACTCATTGTTAATAGATGGATTACACTAATAATACCTCTGCAAATTAAGATCATTTCTGGCAAAGTTACCATATTCTTAATTTACTATAATATTTATTATCTGATGATCTTTTATAGTGAAATAAATTTATCATACAAGTGCCATGTATGTGAAACCTCAACGAGTTCTTCAATGGAGCTATGTCGGATACTGGAAATTGTGATTGGAAAAACAAAAGAGAGAAAAACATAGTGTAATTGTAAAAAATGCAGCATTTCATTAGGAGAGAAAAATTTGGTATTTAAACAGGGTTTTCGCCTTACACTTTAACTACATACAAGTCATACTAGTTCTATTACACCCCCTCAAATGGAGCATGTAGAAAGTTGAAGATGCGAAGTTTGAAAGAAAGATTATCCAATTAATCGGCGCTCAGAGGCCGGGCGACGGGTGCATGCGGCATGGAACATCGAGGCGACGACGGGTGCATGTTATTCTACCTTCACAATTTTTTCGCATGTCATTTCAACATTATTTCTTATAAGACATGATGATTGTGATAAATTACCTCTTCAACATATGTAAAACAACATGGAAAATTTTGAATGGCTAGATTCTGAAAATTTATTTACTCTAGACTGTAATTTTATTATATACTGCCATGCGACTCAAATCATTTTTCAGATATACGTGACTAACAATAAATTCATAATCATTTTATATTGTATGTTAGGATGGACAGATTTCTCCTCTCACGCGGTACGCACAATGGAACAATGACATGAGACACTAACACGAATAACACACACAAACACACAATAATATGAATAAGGGACAAAAGAATTAAATACATGATATTTTTTAACGTGGTCATCCCTCCAACAGAGCCTACGTTCACGATCTCCACTATTGATAGATATGTATTACAAGAATGGACTCACCTCTTAATACTCTTGAACACAAACCACTTAACTCTCTCATAGGTTTTCGCTAAAAAAAATCTATAAAAACCCAACTCAACACTCTAGAAGAATTCCTCATGAATTCCCCTGTAGAACTCCCACCAAGTTACGCAAGTTGTTCCTACAATTAGGACATCCTATTTATAGATTACTAATACTAAATTAAATAGGATTCCTAAACCAAATAAAATAGTAATTTAGTAACTTACCAAAAATAGAATTCTTAATATTAATAAACTTCCAAATAAGTTAATTATCTCTCTCATCTTCGTATTTAGAAATCTAGTTAGTTTCAACATATCCTTCCTTCACTAAAATTTCTAAATTATCTTCACGTTCATGTCATGTTATGATGCAGCTAGCTTTCAAATCTGAGGAGTTGTTGCCACCTTCTATGTCTCCTCCCTCAATAAGAATATTCTGCATTCTCCTCCCTTGAAGATAATCTTCACAACATCCTCCTCGACATGTTTTACGTGAACAATAATATTTTCAAATTTCTTCCAAACTTTTTTTTCGCTTGCCAACTTCATGTGTAGTGGTGGTTCTTTCCGGTCGTAGTGAATGTTCTTCAAACCATCAACTCTGATATTAATTTATTAGGATGGAGAGGTCCCTCCTCTCACCCGGCATGCACAGCGGAATGACGACAAGACACACATACGAGTAACACGTATGAACACACAATAATATGAATAAAGGACAAAAAAATCAAGCGATATATTTTAACGTGATTCAACCCTCCAACAGAGCCTACATCCACGATCTCCACTATTGATAGATATGTATTATAAGAATAGACTCACTTTTTAACACTCTTGAATACAAATCTGTCAACTCTCTTATAGGTTTTCTCTAACCAAAAAACCTATAAAAACTCAACTCAACATTCAAAAAAAATTCTTCATGAATTTCCCTGGAAGACACTCCCACCAAGTTACTCAAGTTGTTCCTACCACTAGAACATCCTATATTTATAGGGTACTAATACTAAATCAAATAGGATTCCTAATCCTAATATAATAATAATTTAATAACCCATCAAAAATAGGATTCCTAATATTAATTAACTTCTAAATAAGTTGATTATCTCTTCCATCTTCATATTTAAAAATATGGTCAATTCCAACATTTTCCATTTTTTTTTGTTAGGGTGTGGAAAATTTATGAATAAATATTAAATGTTTAATTCAAATTTTTCATTCCACTTTTCATCTAATTTTCATCATCCCATCATTTCCTAAACCAATTCACCAAAATTAGTTTTTATTTTAACTAAGAATTGGCCGGAATTGAACCAAAAAATAAGTTTTTGGTAAAAATCGGTTGAATTTCAGCCAAGATTTGTTCGCCGGAACGGCTCTCTTGATAAATACTTACATAAAACATTCGGTCCTTTTTCAGCCACTTCATGAATGTTTCTCAAGCCATCGAAGAGTTTGAAAGTTTTCATCCAGTTTCTAGTCTTGTTTCGACCAATCAAAGTTTTTGACATGTTTCTGACCAATTTATGGTCAAACAAGTTGAATCTTAAGGGTATGTATGGTTTAGATAAAATTTGGTGAAAAGAAAATTTTGATGGAAAGTTAGAAAGATTCTTTTGTTTGGTTTAAGAAAAATTTATGAGAAAGAAAATTGCATGAAAAATTAGAGGTAAAGTTAAAATAAAATAAAATAAAAAGAGTTTTGAAATTATGCTTCCAATTTTCCATTGAACCAAACAAAATAAAATAAAATGAATTTCATTATAAATTTTACTTTCCATCAAAAAAATTTTTTTCATCAAATTTTCTCTAAACCAAACACAACCTAAATGACACTCCAAACTACTATTATTTTGCCATTTTAAGAATAATATTATTAAAACCAAGCTCTTCTGTCTACTTACAAACGATGATGATATATATTCTCCACTATCAAACTTTTTATATCTCAAGCTGTCTTTCCATGATCTCTAGGAAAAATTTCTACGCCTCCTATACTCCTAACCAAATCCAAAGCCCCATCACTATTAGTAATTTTCATAAAGGGAATTAACAGTCACAACCTTTGACCAGACCAATCTTTATCTTATATTATTCATTACAAAAAACACATTTTAAGTAATAACTCATTCCTTAAATACAGACCAAAATTTGTTGCAGTTCAGAGTTAACTATTTCCTTTCCCCAGGCCATCAAGGATCTTTTGGAACTTACTCAAAACCTACAAATCAGACCCTTAAACTTTTGGGAAATGATGTTCTACTCCGTAGATATACATTGAATTTCGGGGATAGAATGAAGAGTGAGGAAATGACTCGTTGAGCTTTAGCGACGAAAGTATGATCTTTATCGACGAAGTATTACATCTAGCGACAGCTATATCTTGCCGTTGACAATCGCATCCGTGTGCTTAATCAATCCTCAGATTTGATGTGTTTAATATTTCCCCTCATCCTAAACAGTAAACAACCAAAGATCTTTTACAAGCCACACCTCTAGCTAGCACCTCCCAAACTCTTCTAAGAGCCCCATTCAAGAACTTATAAATTTGAGCGCGGAGTGTTGTCCATGACTCCATAAACCCAAACCCTAACCACGGAAACAGCACATCAACAATGTGGATGACCTTCAACGAGACTGTAGAGCATGCGCAGCCTCTACTTTATCAATGGGTCTTACCTTCACTCATGCTCCTCCTTCCCATCCTTATCATCCTCAAACATATGAGACCTGAAAACAAAGGATTGAATCTCCCACCGAGCCCACCTAGACTCCCAATTCTAGGTAACCTTCACCTCCTCGCCGGCAAAAACCCGCACCAAGCCTTGTTCCAGCTATCCCAGAAGTACGGCCCCGCCATGCTGCTCAAACTAGGAACCCTCCCAACTCTTGTCGTCTCCAACGCCGAAATGGCTAGGGAAGTTCTCCAGACCCATGACGCGGACTTCTGCAGCCGCCCCGTCCACAGCCCTGGACCTCAAAAGCTCTCCTACGGATTCCTCAGCATCACTTTCGGTCCTCGCAGCCCTTACAACACGAGGGTAAGGAAGCTCCTCACGTACGAATTGCTCAAGGGGAGGGAGAAATCTCTTTGGGCCGCTAGGGTTGATGAAATGAGTAAAATGGTCAAGAGTCTCACCGACGTGGCCACCACTCCCGTCAATCTCAACGATCATATCTTCAAAGCCGCGGATGGTATACTCGGCCAGGCAGCGTTCGGGAAAAGCTACGGCGCCATGCAGTTCAAAGGTAAGAAGCTTCAAACCGTGCTGGATGAGTGCATGGACATCGCTAGCTCTTTTAATGCCGAGGATTTCTACCCTAATTGGGCTGGTCGACTCATCGACTTCCTCACTGGATATAGAGCCAGATTGGAGAGGAATTTCAATGATCTTGATGGGTATTATACGATGGTGATTAATGAGCATCTTGACCCCAATCATCCACCGCCATTGCCAGGAAACGAAGACTTTGTTGATGTGCTTCTTAGAATCTCCAGGGAAGAACAGGGAGAGTTGAAATTCTCAATGAACAATGTCAAGGCTCTTCTTCTGGTATACACTTCATTCATTCTCTTATAATTATCCCCTTAAATTTTTACTTAAATTACTGAAATAAAATTGGTAAAAATATGAACAAAAATATTATCAAGATAAAATTTATAATGAGTCTGATTATTAAAACAAAATTTCAAATAAAAATGACGAATAATTCTCCATCTGTATTCTTATATATATGTTTTTTACAGGATACGTTTGCAGGTGGAGTGGACACCACGGCGGTGTCCATCTTGTGGGCAATGGCTGAACTCCTAATGCATCCGGAAAAGCTCAAAAAGGCCACAGCGGATGTCCGATCAGTGGTTGGGAAGAAAGCCCTAGTGGAGGAGCCGGACATGGAACATCTCAAATACATCAAATGTATTGTCAAGGAGATATTCAGACTGCACCCTCCAGCCCCATTGTTCATACCCCACGAGTCGATCAACTCCACCAAGATTGGAAAGGAAGGGTACGATGTTTTGGCGAAGACGAGGATCCTGGTCAACGCGTGGGCAGTGGGGCGAGACCCTGCGCATTGGAGTGATCCGGACAAGTTTTATCCGGAGAGGTTTGAGGACAGTGATGTGGAGTACAAAGGTAGTCATTTTCAGCTGATTCCTTTCTCCTCCGGGCGCAGGAGCTGCCCGGGCATGATGATGGGATCAACTAGCTTTACGTACATTCTGGCGAACTTGCTGCATTGCTTTGACTGGGAGTTTCCGGAGGGGGTTAGGAGGGAGGATGTGTGTATGGAGGAGGAAGGAGGCATCACCATGCATAAGAAGACTCCACTTATTGTCGTTCCCAAAAGAGTCAATTAACTTAAATGATAGCATTGCAATGTATCCAATGAGCCTTATTGTTGTAGACTCCACCATTGCATTGCATTCCAATAAATTCTAAATTTAAGTGATAAATAGATTTTGCTTGTGTGACAAGAAAGTTGAACTGCTATAAGGGTAGGATTTTGCGAGTTGAAAAGCTGAAGCAAGATCGGGGCCGCCAGATTTGGTTAAGTATATCAAGTCACCTATCGACCTCCAATAAGACGTATGTTCTGCCACTTTGCAAGCCGAAGCTAGGATAATTAAACTTATTCTTTGGTTAAGTATATCAAGTCACCTATCGACCTCCAATAAGACGTATGTTCTGCCACTTTGCAAGCCGAAGCTAGGATAATTAAACTTATTCTTATTATCAATTAGATGACCAGTTGCACCTTAACATATATACCAGACTTTGTAAAGAGATCAAGGGCATACTTTCTTTTGGCTGATTAAAATACCACTTGTAGAGCGAGCAGCTTCAAATCCTGAGAAGCATTTTAAGTGTTCAAGATTCATAATTTGGAACTTTCATCTTGAACTAGAGTGAAAAATGAATAATTTTGAGGTTTGCCGTAAGTCAAAATCTAAAAAAGCATCTCTCAGTTTTGCATACCATTGAAGCGAGGCTTCTTTAAAACCATATAAGCTTTTTTTTAGCTTGCAAACCTTGTTTTTTTGCTTCTCCTATATATAGAAATATGTCGGTAATTTTATATAGACATCTTCATGTAAATAACGATACCAAAAGGCATAGTTCACATCCATCTGAAAAATTGGCCATTATTTTGAGGCTGTCAATGCTAACACCACTCTAATAGTTGCTATTTTAACCACAATAGAAAATGGTATGTATAATCCAGCCCCTGTTGTTGAGTGAGACCTCTAGGAACAAGTCGAGCTTTATATATATCTATAGTACTATATGCTTTATAATTGCAATGATTTTGAACACCTATTTGTAGCCAACTGTAATATTTATTTGTGGGCAAATCAGTGATCATCCATGTATTATTAGTTTCTAAAGCTGAGATCTCTTGCAGCAATGCGTGGCACCAATAAGACTCTTTGCTTGCTTGAGCATAAGACTAGGATCCGGCATAAGAAAAACCAGAAAGGCAAATTACTTGTAGCTAGAAGAACATTTATCTTGCTTCCATATAGGAGGTTCGATGGTTCTTCTAGTTCTTCTGATGGTATTCTGAGTTACTGAATCATGTATAGATTGTTGATCAGTGGAACAACGAGCCTTAGTGGTATCAGCATCATGATTTTTGAGAAGAATTCTTAAGTTGCTTCTGTTGGCAACGGCTTAATGACAGATTAAGTTGTGGAGGCATATAATGCTTGAAAAGGAAATATATTAGTCGAGAAAACCACATGTCTACTGATGTATTTGTTAGGGATTGCGTGCAAAATTAAATTTTGATTCCGAACTAAGAGGCACGAGTTCGAATTTGGAACGTAGTATGGTTTTTGCGATAATCCAAATTACCAGATACAAATCTGGATCCAAATTACACACTTCCTAATTTGATTGTTTTCCATTTGAATTTCAAGTGGCATAGGTATGGATGAAATTGAGAACTTCAAACAAAATAAATATTACCTTTTGAACATCATGTTGAGTTGCATCTCCTTGATGAGCACTCATGTTGCGCTTCCATTATATCTACACATGTGTGGTGGATACTATACCTTTTGAAGTACTAGCTCCCAGAAAAAAAATCTTTATTGTCACTATTATATCTCCCATCTTCGATTATATTGAAGAACCGGGAATGGAAGTGGCATATCTTAAAATAGAAACATTATGTTTTCTTTTATAGCGAGATCTTAGCTACAGTGCTTCGGCCCTTAGGCCAAACTTAATAACTAAATAGGTATTGTCCACCGATTCTACCCATGTGTTTATCTATTAGATTTATCCAACCCAAGTGTGGGTTGATTAGATCATATATCCGTACCGAATTTTATTTGATTTTCACTCAATTTAATATACACCACTTGATTGTGTGTAACCATATAAGTTTATTCTTAGTTATCCATGAACTGAAATTCATTAATCATAAGCGGTCTATAGTGTGCGTTATGATTCCTATTTAAGAATAATTTTGGTTCTCATAACAACCAAAATCTTAATCTCTTTATGAGTCAATAATTGATTTAGTGGGCATACACTAACAACTTCACACTTTGCACATAAACTGATTATAAATAATAATTTGTCTAGTAATATATTGAATGAGCGTAAGAAAAGATGAGGTGTTATTTTTCTTAGCCTCAATCATGTTTCTTGCTCTTCAAGTAAGACTGGCATATTTAATGATTGACATTCAGTTTGTTTGAGCACGACCATACATTTTTCAGTCTCGACTCGTAACGGGGCCGAATATATATTCTCTCAACAAATGATTACTTATATTTATTCATGAGCATTTTTGAACAAATCAATTATATTTGAGATTCATTGACTTTTACAAACATTCATATCACATCTAGAAACAATTTCACTTATGATATAAATGCACTAGAGTACATGTTTGAGGGTATATTTAGCATCCATTGTAGAATTATCTAAAATATCCTAATTACATATTTTCAATATATAACCACATTATTTGAATATAAGATGAATTCATATTATAAACTGAAGTCATCTTTATTAGTTTGGAAATTATCATTATTCTAACATTCACAATAATTATTTTCAAATCTTTTCAAATAAAATATTTATTTAGTACACCACAAATATAAAGAGGCTTCTCTACTATGATCCAATAGCTCTTATATATTGACAAAATATTTTCTCAATAAAGATTTATGTATGGCATACATGCATATTTAATAAAACGATTATGCTCCCAACTAACCCTTAAGTGAAAATAGGGTTTTTCTTTATTTCAATAGAGATCAAATTTTTTTAATTATCTCTTTAAAACAAAGATTGTATCTGATCTCTAAGATGTCTCTTTCAGTGTGAGGACATTTAAATTTATATAACATAATATGAAGATTTAAAACTAAAGGGTTTTGTCATACAAATATACTTGTATAGATTTCCCATAAAGAGAACCCCATTACATCCATATATTTGAAAAAGTATGATTATGACTAGGATCATTCAAACAGATTTAATTAAGTACTATTAATCAGTTTCATTAAATTGGATGTCATGAATTTAACTTAAACATATATTCGCATCTCAAATTTTAGAACATTTTTAATTATATTGCCCTTTTGAATATCTAATTACTTCATATTATTGCATCGTTGACTCTGAAGTAACGTACAACTTTGTGCATGACAGATTGGTTGTAGACTTGGAATTGAAGTTGGAAATCCCGACAACGCAAGTAAAGGTGGTGAACTCTGAAGCAAAGTCTGTGAAAAGGGTGATTCATGATCTTGAGGTGACTGTCAGAACTTGTTCAGGTAAGATAAATATGGTGGTAATGCTCGTGGACGACTTTTACATTATCCTTGGGTTGCATTTTTGTTGCAAAGCAAGAGGTCAGTGATGTCTTGCCATGGAAGGATTCTGATCAAAGATGACAGTTTTTACAGTGCGTATTTTTGATCATATATATCTGTTAATATTATGTTTCGGAGATCAATTCTAGGCAAATATATTCAGCAAGTCCGAGTCAAACCCAGAGAAGCAAGTAAGGCTTGGACTAATTTTATAAATTAGGTTTAACAATTAATTAGACTTGAAAATTAATTAGAAAGCCAACAGAATCAGTCTATTTCGATTTGGACCGGATTTTTTTATTAATATTTTATAATTCGAATCAGAATTCTCCGATTTACACCGAACCGGAAATCAAAATCTCTCAAAATGATGGACCAAACACTCGACTGAAATCAATACTTGCGGTCCATTCTGATCCAATTTGAACACCGCTAGCTAGCACAGAAACTTTGCCATGAACTCAAACCAAAATCCATTTAAAGTTAAATCAAATGGGAAGAAGATCGAGTACCAAAATCGAGAAGAATCCGGTCATACTAGGGATGGATGGTAACTGACTCCGAATCTAACATGGTGCACATGAACTTTACTTTTAACCCACATACATACAATACAAATGGCTCCCAGGATTCCTTGCTCAATTTCTACTCTAAAGTCCATTTTCCTGCTTTCTCCACCCAATCCCTCTCACACCATTCAACCTCAACATCCTCACACTCACTCCAACCACTTGACACAATTTGAATTTTCAATTTAAGTCTCATTACTCATTAGTCTAATTTGTAAATTCCTTAGTCAGTTTGACTAGTCATTGAAAAAGTAATTAAAAAAATCAAAATAAATAGTGAATCCACATGTCATTTTAATTTTCAAAATGACATTATAAAACTATTGAGCATTGAAATTAATGGAAATGAACAACCTTTCATTGACATTTGGTAGAAAGATTAAATCTTTAATCCTTAAAAGATGCTAAACTTCACAGTTTAGTTCATGAAGATGATGAACCTGACTGTTTGGCTGACGTCATGGGAAACAACGGCAGCAGCATCGGCTCTGATTCTCTGGGCGACGAAGAGTGCAAGAAAAACCCTTTGGCCGCAATCGCTTCCTCCTCCGCCTTGACGTCCAATCCCGCCCCGAGTCCGGATCCGACCGAGCTGCTATTCGGAGCCTTGTTAAACGGGTCGGTCATCAGCGGCGTCACCGGGCTCAAAACCAGCGACGGGAAATCCAACATGCTCGGCGACAGAATCATCTCCGGCTTCCGCGGCGGCAATCCGTAGGGGTTCGAGCGGATCCCGGAGCTCAAAGGGCTGATCTTGAACCCGTTCGTCACCGAATTCCGCCGCTCGTACAGCTTGAACCCCTGCTGCTGGTGGTGGTGATTCCTCGCCGCGGACTTCAGAGGCGGGATCGGATTCGTCCGCTGCGCCTGCTTCACCGTCTCCGACGAACCTGTCAGCATTTGGACCACCTGCTTAAACGAGGTGGCGTCGGCTCGGACGAACGTGGTCGGGTTCGGGTTGTTGTTGTTGGTTTTGTTGGGGTCGGATCCGGTGGCGGGGATTGACGCGCTGCTGGAGCTACTGCTGCTGATGTTCGGCGATGGCAGGGACGAAGGCGAGTTGAGCTTCGTTTCAGTTCCACCTCCGGGCGAGCTCTCCATCTCCACCGCAACGAGAGAGAGATAGAGAGAGAACCGGAGAGATGTTTGGTTCGGTGGATTCTCTGTTTTTCTGCAACTTATTAACGTTTGGTGTGTCACGCAGGTTGTTGCAGCTTCTTGCTGGCGCTCACAATCTGATCATCAAGTCTCCAACGCACGCATCAATCACAGCTGGACAACACGTACAACAGAAGAGAGAGAGAGAGAGTTTGAGATCTACTGACTCACAAAGATTGACTTGGAGAAGTATTTTTCAAATTGGGAGTTGAGATTTTGAAATGGACAGGTGGAGGATTACGATTGGTTGAGTGGGTCTAAGCTTGACATATTAGCAATAGTGATATGAATATAATTGGAAGTAATTCTCCACAACGTAAAATATGAATATTGTTAATTAAACTAGTATTAATAAGTATTTTCAAATGTGACATTTAAATTTGGGAAAAGTATAATGAGGGCATGTAATAAAATCTTTTAAAATTTAAGATAATCATTATTAAATTTTAAAATTTATGGTTTTTGTATTTCGGGTCCAAGTATAATTATTGTATTTATAATTAGAAATTTTAATAAATAATTATAAATCGCAATTCAATGCTTACAGAAAATTATGTTGTCTTAACAAAAGTTTCATTTTTATTTATTTTAACCGAAGTTAAACAATTAATTTAAGTTAATTACCAGATCGAACCAATATAAAATCCGGGACCAATCATATTTAATGAAATGAACCAAACGTAGAGTTTTATAAATTTTTCTGAGTGGCCGTCGGTCGCTTATGATGCACAAAATAGATTTATTATATATTATTGCCTGCCGCACACCTTAAACAAATCGAGCTCCAATGCAGTTTCCAAAAGAAAGGAATTGGGTTGCCTCCATCTAATTAAAAAAATTAGTTTATTTTTGTTAAAAGAGAAATAAATGAAAACTTATTTAAAAAAATATAGTTTATTTGAAGATTGAACTAGAATTCATAATTATTTGTTATAGATTCAACTGTAAATTTGATAATTTCACTAGAACCCCTAAATATAAAAAAAATCATGAATTTTAAAATTCAATAGTGATGACAGTAATTTTTTAAAACAGTGAGATCATATACCTCTACCCAGGCCCGTAATGGGGTGTGCAAGTGGGGCAATGACACAGGGCTCCCTATTGTGGGAAGGCCCCCACCTTGTCTCCACCCCAGCTAAACACCAAACAGACTAACAGCTTTCTTGGTGCAATGTTGAAGTTTTGTGCAAAATGGGTGTACTAGAACTAGTCATTTTTAGAAATATCAGTTAGTTGTCAACTCTGTTTCATATGTGTTTGAGGTGTTTGAGTAGCCTTGATTTGAATTTTAAAAGGCCTCAAAAATATATTTTGCTCAGGGCCCCCAAATTTAACGAGCCGGCCTTGCCTCTACCCTTTAAATTTTTTTAATCTGTCAAAGGATATCAATAATGATAACTTTTTCCACCTTAAAACTTCTCTAAAATAAATAATTACAATTTACTAATTTCCATTAAATCAGTCCAGTGACTTGAGAAGGTATATTTATTCAAGGTGTGGCTTTTGAATGTGGATGTAAGTGTATTGGCATCTTAATCATGTTGAAAAATGGGACCAGGTCGTGCCTGAATTCGATTGCGATGTGAGCGTGGCCTATTCAATTCAGTTTTTGTTTCATTTTCGAATTTAGGGACTTTGGAGAATTTTCCCTACTTGGGATTCGTTCAGCTCTTTCTCCATTTGTAGTAGACCTCGATCATTATGGACCCATCTGAATCCAAACATACCCATCATCAAGAAAGTTACAAAATTCAAAATGTTTGTGCAAATACATTCCCCGCCCGTCACAAATTTCATGTCAACTCACAAATGCTCTGAGTTTTTATATAATTTTGGATATAACACATCATGTGATGTCTATCTAATTTGAAGTGTGCTGGCATTCAACAACAGTTTTAACTGAACATGCATAATTTTAAAACTCATTTCATTTCCAATACCATCATGAAAAAAGTTACAAAATTTGAAATGTTGGGGCCCTGTCCTTCACGAACTTCATACCAATTCAAAAATGTTCAATTAGTCTATAGTTTTAGATATGATGTACATAAATAAGTTGTATCTGATTTATATCATATATACTGATATCTTATAAAAAAAAATTATTTGTTCTGATTTACTGATAACCGATATCTGTTATCTAGAATGTAGACGTCAAGAATAATGTATGGCGTGATGATATAAGTTGCGGCCGGGGTGACAACTGGTATGGCAGGTGGCCATTTTGATTCTCCTGGCCTCATTGCTTGGCGTTCAATTTTAGCAAAGATAAGGTTGCAAAGCATGAAGTTGAGGCTTTAGTCAACATTAGACACTCTCATTGCCTAACAACCTTCTAGACAATCCGCGTCGCCTTTAAATCAGTTGGTATCTTTAAGTCATCAGTTGGAAGTCGGTATAGGATAAAATGCTATTGTTAGTGAACGTATTGTTCTTTTTTTTTTTTTGAAATATATTAAATATATTTATTTTTATAAAATTTTCAGGAATTAACATCTCGAACGATAAGATAATAAACAATTAAATCAAAATTACGTCATTTCAAAACTTAACAACTAATAATATATTAATAAGTGTCAGACATTTAAAATATTAATGAATTTAGAATTATATTTTACAAGTGTCAGCATATAATCGATGTATTATATTCAAAACCATGAAAAACTACTTTGATTTTTGCTAAAGCCGTTTGGTTTTAATTTTTAAATGACTGTTTGCTGACTTTGTATTACCTGATCTTAATCCAAATTTGTATACCTTATTAGGTGTTTATGCATTAATTGCCACATCTCAAATTTTCCACCGGATATTCTTTTCTTACATTTAATTAATACTATACCAATTTTTAATATTTTTTATCAAATCAGCACCGTAAGGGAGAAGTGAAACAACCGCCGCAGTGTTTTTTTACGCAGCCAATTGGCAATCAAAACGCACTCGCTGCGATCAAAACGCAAAAGCTCTTGATTGATTAATTGACATGTGCTATTGGGCCTAGTATCTGAAGGAGCCCCAGTAGATCTTGGGGAAGCGAGTTTATATTTATCATTAAAGATTATTGGAAAGGTTTTAATTATTTTTTTAATATACTGTTTTTGTATTATTGAATGGAATTACCAATTAAATATAATAATATATTTACTAGATATAAATTTGTTTTAAATCATTATTATTTCAGTTTTATTACATAATACTGTCCTGATTGACAAATATGCAAGAGCAATAGGAGTATTAAATTAATTTAAATTTTATTGAACTGATTTATTACTTCATTAGAAGAAAAAGTAACTAACTACAAGTGGGATTTAAGGGGTGCACGTGCGTGCAAGTGTGAATGCTTCCTCTGTTTGTTTTTTTTATTTGTATTTAACTAAAATTTGTTTGTTTTATTTTTATTTAATAATTTTAATGCATATTTAATTTTTATTTTTACATTAAAAAATAAAAATTTAACTAGTCTATTTTACTAACCCGTGATAAAATTAATTTTTTGCTCGAAATTTTTAAATCACATTAAAACTAACCTATTAAAATTGATAAATAAATAGTATTAGTTTTATTTTTTCAATCCACTTATTTTTTTTTCTTATATGACATCTAAATCCAAACAGATTGGAGTACCTAGCTAGTTAGCGAATTGCATTTAGAAGCTTCCGACAGAGTAATCGCTAATTAATTTTAGTTTACAAAACTCAACTACTCCACTTGATAGATCCCAAAAATTAGCTCGTACTTGGAGCCACTGGAAGCTCATGTGCTAGCCAGCCTGCCAGTGGTGTGATCAAGTTTCTTAATGATGCTTTGTGGTTTTTTAATTACATTTAATTTTGACGACAAGTGTTGTGCTGTGCACGACACCGTTTGGTGTACCCAATTGGTCAGGCATTGACTTGTAAAAGTCAACATATTGACTTATCATTATTACAAAGCTTCCATGACACGTCACCCACATTGATTTAAAATATTTTTCAAAATAGAAAAACTCGCACTAAACTCGATCAACATCTTTTATTCGTATCACAAATTAATACATAATAATATCATCAACAATCAATTATTCATGAAAATGAAACCCTAAATCATATCAAATGACACAAACCTGCATACGAATTACGTAGAATTACATATGTATTAGTTTCATTGTTTTGATCCCAGCGATGATGATGAGATCAGTAGCACTTCTTCTTTGCCTCGAACACGAAGGGCCCGACGGAGTAGATGAAGTAAGGGCGCTTGTTGATCTTTTTCGCAACCGGCGAGAAGAGTCGGGAGCCAGCTATGCCGAAGTTCATGTTGGTTCGCTTGCTGCATATTTTGGATGGTGAAGAGACGATGGAGACCCTGCACTTGTAGGCTTCGTAGGATGTGAGGACTTGAGGCACCATGAACATGAAGTGGCCCTTCGCGTCCGTCGTTGTGGTGATCACTTGCGTGTACTTTGATTTCTTGCACTGTAGTTTCACCACGGCACCTGGGTTCAGTTTGAGATACAACGCACAACTTCAGTGTCATCCAATGGAGGAAGAAAAATAAGTACTTGTACAAGTAAGTCATTTAATGAAAACAAAATGTTGGTGTCTAGGGTTCGAAGCATGGAAGTGAATAGAGTAAAATGACCTGCAAGAGCGGTTGCTCCGCCAATGCTGCGGAGGCCGGTGTATTTGCAGGACTTGCAGTAGACTTTGCCTTTAACGGCTACAAATCTTATGCCGACTGGGGTAGGAGGAGACGGTGGCTCGATCGGCGGGTACGTAGGTGGTGTGG
>NQLW01000008.1:5873980-5884985 GCA_002312845.1 Kalanchoe fedtschenkoi
ATCATCAAAAATGGAGTATAATTTGACTCCAGCTAGCTGGTCCTAACCTTGGAATGTATGATGTGGAAGACCTTGTCAGACGCCACGTAGAAGCTGGCGTTGCCGACCTCCGCGCCCTCCTCGTGGAGGGCGCGGAGGACGCTGGTGAACAGCGCGAACTGGTGGTCCAGGCCGGTGACCAGCACGACCTCCAAAGCTGACCCCATTCGATGAACATCGATGTGTGGCTCGAAGAGCGAATTTTGATGCCCGAACGCACCTTCTACCGCGCTACTAGCACCGGTGACACTCCCGCCTTGCAGCTTCTCCTTCTTCTGCCTCAGCTTCTCCAGCGACACTTGCAGCTTCTTTATGTACCTGGCCGCCTCATCCAGCTTATCCGGCAGCGCCGCCGCGTCCTGATGAGACAAAAAGTCGTCGAAATTTATTAATTAAATTCGAGCCTTTTTATATAATTCGAACTCTAACAATTTAGAATTAAATTCTAAACCATCAGACCACGCCATGATATCGAATTCGGGCATCGAAAGTGTGTGAGACATACGGCTTTTGTGGTGTAATGGGGCACGAGGGAGCTGAGCTCGGCGTAGAGGGACTTCATCTGGTTCCTCCGGTTCTTCTCGGTAGTCTTGCGGTCCGTCGAGCTGACGGACGAGCCCGGTAGCTTGTTGCGCCCATCCATCCAAAGAAAAGAACAATCTGACCCCAACTGAGATGACCCAAATCCAAAATGACCTCCTACAAAAAAAACATCATTTCCCAGATAAAATCCGAATCCAACTAACTGAAAAAAGCAAGATTCTTTACCGGATTTGCAGGAGGGCATACCTGAGGATCAATCGAAGATAACTAGCCGGTAAGGATGGAGACGTACGTCTTTGAGCTGCTCCATATATATATATATATACACGCTAGTAGTTGTTCAGCTGTGTGGCATGCTTAATTCTGGTCTGTGGACTGTACAGACTTCGGCTTCTCTGGACATCCAATTCACACGTTGGGAACTCCTCACATTAATGGTCCTCTTAATTAATTAAAATGATTGAGTATTACGTACAGCCATATACTAAGTGACAGAAATAGTTGATTAAGAATTTAAAAGTAATTAAGAGATTCAGTTCGGACAGTCTGGAAATGGGGAAGATAGAAACAAGCGGCTGTCCTAAGTGTCAACATTGCCGCACGTGTGGAAAAAAGAAGCAAGCATCTGACCTAATAAGTCCTGTGCTCATAAATGAGCTCGAATGGGTTCCTTCCATATGGGCATAAGCTGATCTACCAACCGTCCAAAGTTAGTTAGTATCTCTTATTACACCGTCTTTATTAGAGCATCCCATCAAAATAAATTAAAAACGAGATTGGTGTTATGCTACGTAAGATTTGTGTCATATCAATTCAGCTTTATTATAAATATTTTTTTCACAAACTTGCATCCATATTAAAACACACATTTCAAACCTATGTGCATAGACTAACATGTCATATTACACAATTTTTTACTTTTTCATATTATGTTAATTAATTTTTTTCTAAATTAATTAAATATTTGATTGTTTATAATTATTAAATTTTTTTTGACATTTATATGATAAAAGTTTAAATAATAAATTTTTTCAATCTATATAAAGATTTTTTAAAGATTATTTATGGTATTTTCTTAATTAAATATTTTTTAAATTTAAATAATATACCATATACGGCATTTTTAATTAAAAAACACTGTACATGGTATATACTTTATACGGCGTTTTGGCGTTTTTAAATTAAAAATGCTGTATATGGTATATACTTTGGGGAAAAGGGACTCTACTTGGTATAGTAGAAAAATATTCTACATAAGTAGGTAAAAAGACAAACATGTCTCTGTTTAATTAGTTTTTATGTTTGTTATGATATCTACAATATTGTCATTAATTTATGAGAGAGAAAAAAAATAAAAAGACAACTCACCTATTTTGTGGTTGATCTTTTTATATTATTTCTCTTTCATCTAACGATGACTAAAATACTCATATTTATATCATATAAAGTCTAATTAAGTGAGGGTATATTAGTATTTTTACTCGCTTATGTAGAATTATCTTCTACTCTGCCAAGTAGAGTCCCTAAGCCCATATACTTTATACAACATTTTTTAAGTTAAAATCGCCGTATAAAATTTATAAGGCGTTTTTAACTTAAAAACTTACACATCAAACTTACGGCGTTTTTAATGTCTAAAATTCACGAACCGCTTCGTCAAGACAAAGCGATGTTGTGTCATAAGGACATGAGGCGACCTCCACATGAAAACGAAATGGTTCGTGGCCTGGCACAAACATTCCCACGAATCTTCAATGGGATGCCCTTCATCAAAATAATGAAATATCTCAAATTAAAATGATAAATTACTGGGGCTTGAAATTTCGATATAAGATTCCCTTCATGTATTCAACTCCAGCTGAATTCATCTTCAAGCCAAGATTCATTATTGAATTATTATCAAATTAAGATAGTTAATCAGTAAGTAACGGTAAACAAGGTGGCAGCCTTGTTTTATCATGGCTAAGGCTTTATTGGTTAATTTATAATCAGATTCTTTATAACAACACAATTTTGATATCAATGTGAGATAAATATCTCATATCATCCCCTCACGAATATTTCATCCCACTTTCTTCATCTCACCAATTCCACATATACTTATATTCTAATAGTTATAAATGTGAGTGTTTGTTTAATTACATAATAGTTCAAGATTGAAATGAACAAATTTTAACATATAGTTTTTAGGGTAAATTACAACTACATTACCTGTACTTTCACCTGATTTCAAATCAGGTACCGTACTTTGTAATTTTTCAATTCAAGTACTCTAAGACTAATTTTGAAACAAAAAACAGTATAATTCATGAGATTTAGTACACCAACACTATAAATCATATAATCTATTACATGATAATGAGAATCCACATTCAATAAGGTGAATTTGAAGAAAATTTGACTGGTGAGAGAAAATTTGACTGGTGAGAGAAAATTTGAAGAAACTGAAGCACACCGGAAGCATTCAGGATTACGTTAAGGAACTTATATCCTTAATGTTGGATGTTGAAAACATGTCCAAAGAGGACCAACTATTTAATTTCCTTTCAGGAATGCAAGCTTGGGCTCAAAATGAGTTGAGGCGGCAGGGTGTAAAAGACCTTGAAGGGGTAATCACGGCGCCGGATTGCTTGGTGGATTACTAGAACCCTGGCCCCTCGACTCAGCCCAAAGGCGGGAAATCAAACAAGAAAGATAAAGGGAAGCAAAGAGAAGGTCCGCCTGACAAACAAAAAGGATTCGACAAGACAAATTTCACATCATAGAATGGGGACGTTCATTCGAATGATGCTTGAAATGATAGCAGCCAAGGGTCCGCGAGGCACGAGCTCCAGGCTGACAAGTCCCTCAACAGGATCTTCCTCTGCGTCCTCTTGTGCCTCTTCCTCTTCTTATTCAAAGCCTCCATTACCACCTCATAGAATGGAGACGCTCATTCGAATACGTGAATTTGATTTTTCTATTTTTCGTGACTTCTAAACGTATTGTATATCTGCACAAACTTTCCCTAATGATTAGTTCAGGATGACTCGCTAACTAAAAATTGATCTGAGAGTTGGAATCTCTTAATGTCATTCAGGAACTGATCGAATACAGTTTCAAATCACAGGAAACAAGTACGACTTGTTCGACCCAAGCTGCAGAAGTTTTGATACATGCGCGTATTTTCTCTGCTAAACTTTTGTCTAGCGAGGATGGTTGCGCCGGAGCGGGTGATGCTACGACAGCTTCCTTTCCTTCCCGTGTATGTATGCCCAGATGCTCTCTACATTCAACAAAAACAAATAAATTGAATCAGGGAATAAACAAGTAAAGCAGTGAACATGAATTTGATCGAATGAGATAAGGTTTCATGGCCTGATCAGAGTCAGACATACCAGATGCTTATGGAAGACTAGATGGTCTGCGTCCAGCTCCAGCTCCGCTTCAGGCTCCCAGACTGTGAGGTCTGCACGACAGCAATGCCCCGCCCAGCACCAATTTCATACAGATGATGGGTAATTTCGCAGTAGACTTGTCTCAGTCTGATCAAAGCCTCACCTTCAATTTCTGGCCAAGCGAGTCTGGCGGGCTTTTTGCTCCGCAGGGACGCTAGTTTCTCGAACGCTAACGAATATTTACAGCCATGAGTCCACGTCACAGGCAGAACGAACTGCATGGATGGCACTTAGCCACAACCAGTCGAGACGGGACTTATTTTTAAGAGTGTGAGCCGCCCCCGCGCCTTGAGAAAGTCTCCTTCGTCCAAGCGCTGCAGGTCCGGGACTGATGACGAGTGATCGATATCTCAGACTCCTCCCTGAAATGACTAGGTAAATAAAAAATAATCGGAAAGTCAGATAAATTTGAGATTAGTGTCAAAATTTGTACCATCAAGGCCTCCCACAGCTTCTATCGGTATGCTGGATCGCGGATGGGCGTAGAACATTTCAACCGTGCGGGGTATCTCTTCGGCTGAAAAGGCAAGGTAATGAGGGCATGTCTCGACTGTCAATATTAATATTAAAAAAATGAATTCAGTTCATAATAAATACACAATTAATTACATATGATAGATAATCAATATTAATATTTTCTAATTGTGTAAAAAGTAATACTTACATTCAATTACATCACTTCTGGATGGAATTACATATTGGAGTAAAATCACCTTGTCACGCCACATGGGATATTTCTCGAGGAATCTCAGGAATCCTAAATACTTTTCAGATATCCCCTTGATAATATCTAAACAATCGACTCCTAACAAAATCTTCTTGCAATAACAATTATTAAATTGGTATGAGTATAAAGAAAAATAAATAGATAAATTGAACTTTTACCGTGAAATTGTGAGAAAAAATCACTCTAATTTTTAAAATTCATATTGGAGAATATCTACCCAAGATAAATATTCATATTTTTAGCTTTCTTAGTAACACTGACCTTTTTCCCATTATATTTTTCTTTTAGTTTTTCTCTGTGCTCTTTGACTTCACTCAATTTAACCGCGTCAATAAATTTTGTAGGATCAATTCCAATGGGTAGTTGGTAGTAGGAAAGCACAAATTAGAATTTAACAATATCATCGGAAAAAAAGTTACTAATTAATAGGTATATGCAATAAAAGTTAATTTTAAAGCTTACTGCCGAATTCAAGTTTTTTTGCTGATGATTTGTTTCTTCTCTTGATTCACGGACGATAATATGCTTATATGAACATATGAAATTTTCCGCGTAATCAAATGTATTAAAACTGAAAATAAATATTTACTTTTACAGTTAGTAATCCACACAAGTAATCTGTATATAATTTTGAGTACAGGATAAAAATAATAATCAAAAAATTAAATTAACTAACATACCCGATTACGTCCACGGCTAAGATTGACCATAACAGCTCTGCTTTATGTGGAATCATTTTAAAAAAGTCATAGACTGGAAATGGAGTGTGAAGAAACCATCCAATTTTCATGGTTTTGTTAATTTCCTTCAAATACTTTGGAAGGTGCATTGAATGGTAATCATGAACCCAAA
The DNA here is from genome assembly GCA_002312845.1 of Kalanchoe fedtschenkoi. Lineage (NCBI taxonomy): Eukaryota > Viridiplantae > Streptophyta > Magnoliopsida > Saxifragales > Crassulaceae > Kalanchoe > Kalanchoe fedtschenkoi. Next base: position 5,879,579 of record NQLW01000008.1, read on the forward strand.
TAATATCGCCTTCCAAGTATTGTTCAGAAACAACTTCAGAAAACGCTCTATTTGCTTGATTATAAACTTCGTATAACTCTGAAAATCGATATATGATGTCGGCGTGATCCTCTCGTGGGAGTCCGCGATAGTGGAATACCGCCCATAAGATACTGTTACAATATCTAATGTAATAGTCTTCACCGATTTTCTTATCAAGAAAGACCGGCACACACCTCTAAATAGGATAAAAATGATGGGCAGGTCAAGTTAGATCAATAACTCATAATTGAAATTCAAGCAAATTCGTGCTTAAAGCATATTCCTATGCATTATTGTAGGACTCAAACCTTCAAATAACATTTGGTTTTTTTGATCAGGGAGTAACTTAAATCTACACAAAAATATATGAATGTAAAAAACTTTCATATGTGTTGCATATGTATTGCATGATAAAAGAGTGCATTCAAAGAAATCTTCAATACTGAACCATGATACCAACACATCCAACAACTAAAAAGTGCTTATTGTAAAAAGTGTTGACACAAAAAAATGTTACAAGTTATTATATTCATTATGATCAATAATTCACTTAAAATTAATATATGTATCTCATTCATATAATTTGTGGGAAAGCATTTTGAGAAGATCATTGGTCGGATCAGTAGCCTCTAAATGTGCCACAATTATATCTTGATTGACTTCATTCGATCTAAGAAGTAATCTAAGTAGGATAAGTCACATTAACATCAAATAAAAAAATAAATTTTAAATTTTAAATATATATGAATAAATTTGGAATACTAGAATTCCTTACCCAACAAATTGTTGCGCCTACTTATGACATGTATGTGAACTAATGTATTCCAAATTATATTGAAATAACTTCTCCTTATCTTCATCCGACATTCTTAGGGCTTTATTTATAGTTGCAGTCGTTTAATCTACACAAAATGGATTGAACAATAAAGCACCATCTTTAAGGTATTTTGCACCGATTACACATTATAATTTTTTTTTTTGAAAAATAATAATCTTCAGAAAGGTCAATCAATATTGATGTAAAATATTAACAATAACTAATAATAAATATTAACCTCACTTAATTAACACAAGAACATCAAAGTTTGAATCTTAAAAACTGTCATTTCTAGGCTTACAAGATTCATTCCATCCAGTAAAGCAGAAACTAACCCTATATTTGCCAATGAAAATAAAATTATATAAGGGTATAATTTTTTCAGAATAATAAGTTTGGTAAAATAGTAAAAATTAGTATATTTTACCAGCAACGGAATATAAAGCGTATATTTGAGGAAGTAAACAAATTCATTCCATAATTTAAAAATATAATAATGAAATATTTGTGTAATTAAAAAAGTTAGAGACATATGCTTGTAGAAGCTTGCTGGGATTTGAACATAAAAATTGTGAAAATTGAAAAGATGAAACAGAATCAAATTATATGTTTTGATTTAGTTCGATTATTTTTTCTTGAAATTTAAATACTAATTTATTCACTAAACAGGAGACTTTGTACATAAATTCAAATAAATTTATATATGATCTAAAATATAGTGAAATAGTTCGATTTAATTTTAAAAAAATAAAAATACGAACCTATTCAATAGTTAGTTTTTCAAATTTGAAATAGTAACCGAACAACCAATACTGCAAATCAAACCAAACTCATCAGTTTGAATCGATTTTATTTAATTAATTGATTTATCATTTTTTATTTACGCTCCTACCTTTTCCTTCAATGCATTTGTTAAAGAAATTCTTCCTTTTTCACCCAGTACGTTTACATCTACCCACCCAATTCACTAAGGATCGAAATCTTGTAAACCTAAAATTAAACACATTACAGACAAAATTATCTTAATTAGAACTATTTATTATTTATAATTTTCTAGTAGCTATTGCATATAATTTAATAAAGAGAAAATTTAAAGTTGTCTCATCAACTTTTATTGAAAATAAGAATGACCTAATGAACTATTATCTGAGTGTAATTGAACCTCCACCTTTATTTTTAATAACCATTTAATCATGTTAGGAAGATTGTTTAATTTCTTGGAAATAAATTGAGACCCATCGAGACTTATCAGAAGTTTATGAGACCCATCGACAGAGATGCGGCAAGACTCAGGAACCTCACTCATCAATGGGTGGAAATAAATTGAAGAAAGTTTTTTATTGGACTCGGGCCCGGTCCTGACTTTTCAGAAGTTCTGGATGAAAAATAAAAATAGGTACTTCTATGAGTAAAAAAATAAAAATGTAACATCATTTTGCTATTTTTTATTTGTTTAATGATGTTTAGCTCATTGTCTTATATTTCGTAAAATCTTAAAATAGTTAATTTTAAAATTTGAAAATCGAACCTTAAGTGTCTAGAAACTCTAAAATCTTTAAATTCCCTAAAACCCTTAGTGTTTATCTATCATTTTTTCCTTCTTATTTTCTCAAAATAAAAGATATTATTACTGTTTTAAAATGGGAGGATATTATTGTCATGACCATATATTATAAATAAATGTTGTTTCGATTGAACATATATAGATAATTTAGTTGGTTGAGAGCCTTTAATTTAATTGATAAACCATGTGTTCTACTTCTGCAATAACACAATTAGATGAGTTTACTTGAAAAGCCGATTTTAATAATATATGACATTGGCTGATGAACTCAAGGTTGGTATAGCACAAGAAAAAAATTAGCAATTGCATTTAGATTTATTGTAACTTGCAAGAAGAAACGTAGACCATCTATATATTTAACCTATCAAATATATATAAATGCATATCTCTGTATACTTATTTGACCTAAATTGACAGCACCTACATTCGGACCTAGATCCCCTAGATCGGGCCCTTGACCTGATATAAGCCCCGGACAAACGCACATATAGGTCACATATCAGGGCCGGCTCTGATTTGACTTGATTTGAAGTTTCAAGATTCATTAAAATCTACTAGAAGCTGATGAGTTTACTTGAAAGTTGATTCTAACAATTTATGATATTGGCTTATGAACTCAAGGTTGACATAGCACAAGGAAAAATTAGCAATTGTATATAGGTTTATTACAAATAGACCTAAATTAACATCACCTAGCTAGCTTCAGACCTAGATTCTCCAGATTGGGCTCCAGACCTGATATGGATCCCAGGCGACCGCCCATAAATGCCGCATATCAGGGCCGGTCCTGATTGGACTTGATTTGAAGCTTCAAGATCCATGGAAATATACCAGAAGCGGATGAATTTACATGAAAAGCTGATTCTAGCAATTTATGATGTTAGCCAAGGAACTCAAAGTAGGCATAGCACAAGGAAAAATTAGCAATTGCATTTAGGTTTATTGCAACTTGCGAGAAGGAACATAGACCATCTATATACTTAAACTATCAAATATATATATATGTCTCTATATACTTATTTGATTTAAATTGACAGTACCTAGCTTCGGACCTAAATCCCCCAGATTGGACTCCAAACCTAATATGGTTCCTGGGCGCCGTCCATATGGTTCACATATCAGTGCCGACCCTTATTAGATTTGGTATAAAGCTTAAGATCCATTGAAATCTACAAGAAGCTGATGAGTTTACTTGAAAAAATAATTTTAACAATTTATGACATTGGCCGATGAATTCAAGATTGGCATAACACAATGAAAAATTAGCAATTACATTTAGGTTTATTTGCAACTTGCGAGAAGATACATAGACCATCTATATACTTGGCCAACGTTTGGTATTCCAGATTAATAGTCGATAATTAATAATAGTGTAACGTGTTTGGTTGCAAATTGTATAAGTATTAATAATTTTAATAAATAGATTTTATCTTTAAATATCATGATTATTTATCCCTTCAAATTAAGTGAGATTATTTATCCCATTACTATTAATAACAGTACTGTTCAAACGTGTCCTTAAACAATTAGTTATATATACATATCTCTATATACTTATTTAACCTGAATTGACAGTCATAATTACCACGCATTATATATATATATTATAACAAATTTTAGATCTTAAGAATGTACACAACTGTCACAAAATTGTTAGCACCATAATTTATTGAGATTATTATTTTATTAGTGATTATATTTAAAATATCAAATATATGTACATGTCTTTATGTACTTATTTGACCTAGATGACAGTCATAATAACATATATTTTAAATATGTATATTTTATAACAAATTTTAGATCTTAAAAATGTACACAATAACAATCACAAAACTTTAGCACCGTAAAAATAACTCTAATTTCCCAGCTAATCCTCTCCCTGACTCATCTTCCTCTATCCTTCCCCTCTCAGATTCTGTTACAAGAAATCTGTAAAGAAAGCACTAAGACAAATTCTAAAAGAAATGCACCAAGAGACATTCTAAAAGAAATGCACCAAGAGACATTTTAGAGTGGAACTTTCCATACTCATCCACTAATGTCACCACTTGATGGTGGAGTGTAATGGAAACACCACTAAGGACCATTTTAAGAGTGGGATTCTCCAACTCATCCATTAGTGTCACCATTTGATGGTGGAGTGTAATGGAAACACCACTTAGGAACATTTGAGAGTGGGATTTTCCATACTCATCCACTAATGTCACCATTTGATGGTGGAGTGTAATGGAAACACCACTAAGGACCATTTTAAGAGTGGGATTCATCATCATTTCCCACCTTCAAATCCCACTCACATCTCATCTATAAAACCTCTCTTGCCTCTCCCTTACATGAATCCTCAAGGCCATATTTGGGTGAAGAAGGGACCTTGGTGCAACATTTGAGTCCAAGGTAAATCATGGTTTTTGCTTGGGTACAACATCTTTATTGACTAATTTTGTCTTGTCCTTAGATTAAACTTCCGTCATCAGATTACATCCATTATTGATTTTAGGTTGTTCTTCATAAAAAGAGCTTTCTAACCATATAAGTTTCGAATCGTAGTTCAATCAGAATAATGAGATAATTCAATTCAAAGGTAAGAGTAGAAAGCTGTCGTCTAGTTTAGACGAATCTGTCTACTAACTTTGAACGAGAATATCTTACTGTTTTGATGTTGGAATTGAGTGACTCTTTTTTTAAACATATAGTACATGAAACGTACTTTCTAGGGATATATGGCATTTTTCCTAATTCCATCTGGTTAGGGAGAAATATTTTTCCGAAGTTATAGGTTCAAAGCTGCCTGTTAGAATTTGACAGCTTAAATACCCAACTTTGAAAGTGTGAAACTTTGGCTTCCGATATCCAAATTAGATGATTCTTGAGTCTAAATTAGTCAGCTTGAAACAAGCTTTCTACCGGTATAAAAATCATAAGCTAGTGGTGTCTAGTTATGAAGTTATTAGCAGCTAAAGTTGGACTGTCAAATCTGTGTTTAAAGAGTTAACGATGAGATT
>NQLW01000008.1:5887876-5911315 GCA_002312845.1 Kalanchoe fedtschenkoi
CTTTTATTTTGAATTGTGCGTCCAGAAATAACTTGACTTCATTGATGAGATTTGTGCAAGTACCAGTAAGGATGACGTCGTCCACATATACAAGCAGAAGAATCAATTGTTCAGCTCGACGAAGAATGAATAGAGAAGGGTCATTAAGACTTGCAGTGAAGCCGAATGAAGAAGAACAGTGCTAAAACGAGCAAACCATTGACGGGATGCCTGTTTCAAACCATACAAACTCTTGGCAAGTTTACAAACTTTACCTTGGCGTTTGGCAGAAGCATAAAATCCAGGGGGAAGTTTCATATAAATGTCTTCATCAAGGCATCCATGAAGAAAAGCATTATTGACATCTAACTGAAATAAAGGCCACTGTTTGGCAGCTGCGATGGCCAGCATTGCTCTTACAGAAGTCATCTTGATTACAGGTGCGAAGGTATCATGATAGTCGATGCCTTGGGTTTGTGTATAGCCTTTTGCTACAAGGCGAGCCTTGTACCGCTGGATGGTTCCATCAGATTTGAGTTTGAGTTTATAAACCCATTTACAACCAATAATGTTCTGGTGAGGAGGATCCACAAGTTGCCAAGTATTATTTTGTTCCAAGGCACTTATCTCTTGCTTCATGGCTGCAAGCCATTGTGGGGACTTTGCTGCTTCAGTATAGCTTGTAGGCTCAGAAATAGTCTGTACTTGTAGCAAGTAGTGTCTGTGATCAGGAGAACATTTTTCATAGCTGAGTACCTTTTGTAATGAGTGAGGGGATGTGACTGTGTTGCAAATGTAATCCTTCTTCCAAAATGAATCTTGTTTAACTCTCTGTGACTTCCGAAGTGGTTGAGAAACAGTAGGTACTTGAATTGAATCATGAGTTGTAGGCACTGGATCAAAACTAGCATCAGAAGAAGTTGGCAGTGAATATAAATTCTCATCTTCCAAAACATGAGAAATGGGGTTAGGCAGGACAGTAAAAGGAATATTATCAACACCTTCCTTGTATGGAAACCTGTCCTCATGGAAAATAACATGCCTAGAAATAATCATCTTGTGATGAATAAGATCAAAAAGTTTATATCCTTTTTGGGCGAAAGGATACCCCAGAAATACACACGGATGAGCTTTGGGATCAAGTTTATCTCTGTCACAAGAAGTAGCTGTGCAATAAGCCAAGCATCCAAAGGTCTTGAGATGATCAAAAGAGGGAATTGCACCAAAGAATTTCTCAAATGGTGATTGGCCTTGTAAAACAGCAGAAGGTAGTCGATTAATGAGGTAAACAGCAGTTAAAACACAATCAGGCCAGAAAATCTTTGGAACCCTGGAATGAAACCTGAGTGCTCGTGCTACCTCTAGTATATGCCTGTGTTTACGCTCCACAACACCGTTTTGCTGGGGTGTATAAGGACAAGAACTCTGGTGAACACAACCTTGAGCAAGAAGGAAATTGTTGAGAGAAGCATTGAAGAATTCTGTACCATTATCTGATCTGAGGCACTGAATCCTCTTTTGAAACTGTGTAAATGTAAGAGCAAAAAAATTCTGAATGAGGTGATTAACCTCTGACTTGCTCTTCATCATATAGACCCATGTGATTCTAGAGAAATCGTCAACCAATGTGAGAAAATATCGAAAACCATTTATTGACTCTATTGCAAAGGGTCCCCATACATCACTATGCACAAGTTCAAAACTAGCTTGTGTATGTGTATTACTGGAAGAAAAGGACAGCTTAGTTTGCTTTGCCATAGGACAAACAAAACATTCTTCACTACTGGAGATAACAGAAACATCAGGCATTATGGCTGATAGAAACTGAGGTAATTTTGACAAAGGAAAATGTCCAAGTCTGTTATGCCACTGAAGTAAGTTGCTGGTCTTATAAACTGCATTGGTTGCTTTGATTCTTTTCCTGAGAGATGCTATTTGATACAGCCCATTAATCACTTCACCAGTCTCTAGGCATATCTGTCGAACTGGGTCCTGAATTGTGCATCCCAGATTAGTAAAAATAACATTGCACCTTGAATCAGAAACCAACTTACTTACTGATAGCAAATTAAACTTGAAACCTGGTATAAGAAGCACATCTTTTAATACCAGCTTATCATTAATAATGCTAGTACCCTTATACTGCACTTTAATTGATGATCCATCAGGCAGAGTGACAACACAAGGTAAATGCAATTGTTTCATTTCTGTCAGCATGTGTTTATATGGTGTAATATGGTCGGTCGCACCACTGTCTATTACCCATATACTATCTCCAATTGTAATAGTTGCAAGACAAGTGATACCTGCCATGTGTACACCATGGTCTAGTGTTGTGTTTTGAACATTTTTTGGTGTGATAAGTGCCAGTAGTTGCGCCATTTGTTCTGAAGTAAACTGTGCACCAATCTGCCCACTTGATGAAGATGTCTGATTAGCACCATACTCTACAGGTCCTGTAACAATATTATTTGCCATGGCCTGCCCTCCAAAACTACCACCATTTCGGTTGTTTTGCTTATTATTCTTGTAGTTTGGTGGATAGCCTATGAGCTTATAACAATTCTCCTTCAGATGACCAGTATAACCACAATGACTGCAGACAAGATTCCTTTTATATTTGTTCTGATTATTATTGTTGCTACCTTTGCCTTTTCCATTTCCATATCTGTTTCTTGCATCATCATAACCTGGTGAATTGTTAACATAGAACGCCGAGGCTTCAGTACCATTAGTAAGACTACTTGTCAGCTCTTTCTGCATCTCATCTTGGGCAACCATGTTGTAAGCCTCGTCTAGATTAGGAAAATCCCTCAATGCCAATATTTGAGTCCGAATTTGACTATGTTTCTCACCAAGCCCCATCAAGAATGACATGACATGTTCCTCTTCTTTCGCCTTGCTACTCATTTGGTACTCTGGATCTTCGGCCAATAATGAATCCAATTCATCCCAAAGATTAATCAATTTCTCCAGATAAACTGTCACAGACATATCTCCTTGCATAATTGTGTAGATTTCTTTACGAAGCGAATATGTTCTTGACTTGTGTGAACCAGAATACCTTTTCAAAAGAGTCTTCCAGGCTGTCATGGCATCCTTGCTGTGCAAAATTCCTCCTGAAATTCCTTTTGTTACTGAAGAAATCAGCCATGTCATTACTACATCATTGCATCTCTGCCATCTTGCTAAGCGCACAGGATCCGAAATTGCTGGTTTAGGTACTTCTCCTCTAACAAAACCGAGCTTCGATCTTCCACTTAGGGCTAACTCCATGGACTTCTTCCATGAGTTAAAATTCTTTGTTCCAACTAAAACATCCGAAACTAGAACCACGCTAGTGGTCTCGCTAGGACTGATATACAAAACATCATCTACATTAAATCGCGACGTCGAATTGACAATCTCAGTACCACCAGAACCAGCGTCTTCCACATGAGCCATTTCAAGAAATCCCAAATAGCCAATAACAAGAAACAGTTTCAGAATTGTTACCAGAATGAGTTGCGTTCGAACGCAGGCTCTGATACCATGTAGAATTAGCTTCGTCGGAGACGTTGAAGCTTGCCGGCGCAAGTTCGAAGATATGCGCAGGCAGATCGGGACGGAAAATTGGAGAGCATGTAACGCGTCTCCTCTTCTTTTCTAAAATCAGTTCTGTTTGTTACAAGAAGATTCCAGTCATTTAAATGATCTGGAATAATACACAACGACCCCTGCTTTTACAACTTGTTACAACAAGACCCTGTAAATATGCCTTATAACAATACGGCAGCTTGTACAGCTGGATTACTCCAACACTGATTCACACCCACATCACGAATCAGGCAAAGATCAGACCTTTCAGCTCCACCAAGCTCCCACACTCACAGACATGCAGCAGCGAAATTCCCCAGAAATAAATAAAGAAATAAAAATAAGCAGTACAGATGCATAAGTACCGCATAGGGATCGGAGGGTGTCGAAAGAGGAGAGGCGGAATCTCAGGCCAACATGAAATTAGTGGATGGTTGGCTGCGGGGGTGGCGAATGCCGCAGCCCATGATAGCTCGAACAATAAAAAGAAGGAAACTCAGAATGTCAGAAAATCTTCGAGGAGGAGAAATTGGAGTTTTTTTTGCAGGAATAACTTCCTTGCAAAATTTGTTATCAAATTCGTGACCCCGCTTGGTTTTTTTTTAAGACTATCCTTTTCGCTATTCAGTATAACGAAAATAGACCACATTTTGGCTCTAGTGAACAGCGACAATTACACGTGGGTCCACGTGGTTCCGCATGGTGAGTCACTTGCTGAGGTGTTAATTGCGGGGTTCGGTATAGCGAAAATACACTTAATTTTCGCTCTTGTGAAGAGCGAAATTTAAATGTCGCTATTGTGAAGAGCGAAATTGGTTAACAAATTTCGCTCTTCACAACAGCGAAATTTGTTAACGAATTTCGCTCTTCAGAAGAGCGAAATTGGCAGCCTAAAAACGACAGTGCCCATTTCTCTCCCCATTTTCGCGCAGTGGACGAGAGAAACATAAAAAAAGTGAACATTCCTGTACGGTTCGGGCACATTAATCCAAAAAACATCAAAACATTAAATTTGGTAACATTCAAATAAGTTCGAGTGTTTCTGACTAGCTTCGGTTAGTTTACAAATAAGAAAACATGAACTTCCGAAAGGCCTAGAGTAGTATTACATCCCAAACGCATCATTCATCCACGTCGACGAGCATTACGCGCCCGCTCCCTTTGCTGGTCTCTGCGCTCTAGTAGCTCCTGTGCAGATGGAGAATAAGGAATTCGATCCCTCTTAGTCCGAGTAGATTGTCTGAGATGTATTTGTTGCTCCGCTGGCTGAGGCTCCTCTGCCATCTCATCATGCATGATTTCGGGGTCGACATCCACTCCCGTGTCCCTGACTGAGCTAGACTCTCCCAATGCCACCCGCATTGCACTCTACCGATCCCGTCTATTCTGCACTTCAAATTGACCATACATGACTCTGATTTATCAACTTTATACTCAACACGATTGAGGATTGAGTACAATTGCACAACATGTATCACCGCGTCCTTAGATACAAAACGCTGCCCCTTGAATAATTCATTTTTTGAATGGGAAGTGACGAAGCCATCATATTCATTTGGATCATTCAGCCAATCACAAGAATTGTCAAAACAAGGGTAATCATAAAATAAGGGAATGTTAGCGGCAGGGCCATCATCCATCTCGTTTTCATAATTACCCCATTCATGATCCGTTGTATCTTCCATGGCATGCAAACTTTCTCCCACTTCGACATTTGCTGTGCTTTCCACAATATTTCCGTAATCATCGACACAAAGGTCATCAAAATCATCATCGCCATTTTCAGAAAACAATTCTCTTGCTAACATTTCCGCTTCATCATTTTCTTCGTCTAAAATTTCTAATTGCTTATTCGTGTACTCATCTACAACTGGCATATCAATTGTCTCTAATGTCGATATTTCCGCCCCATGAAAAACATACCTTCTGCCCGTCATTTCTACGGATAAATGTCATCAAACAATTTGCCATCTATTAGTGACTTTCTTACGAACAAATAGTCCTACAAATGGAATTACTTTACCTACAACACCATCCGACGTGTCTCTACTACAACCACACACAGAAATTCATAATTCGCTAAAGCAAACAACGAAACCCTAAAACCCTAACATTGCAGGCATAAGCATAACCAAACTACTAAACCTAAAATTGAACTTACCGAAATACCAAATCTTGACAAGACAATCCCTCTCCGCAATTACAGGCGAAGAAATGGCCGGATTCAGGGCGGCTCTCCGCGGTGGTCGAATGGGGCGATTTTAGGGTTCTCGTCCACTGCGCGAAAATGGGGAGAGAAATGGGCACTACCGTTTTTAGGCTGCCAATTTCGCTCTTCTGAAGAGCGAAATTCGTAAACAAATTTCGCTGTTGTGAAGAGCGAAATTTGTTAACCAATTTCGCTCTTCACAATAGCGACATTTAAATTTCGCTCTTCACAAGAGCGAAAATTAAGTGTATTTTCGCTATACCGAACCCCGCAATTAACACCTCAGCAGGTGACTCACCACGCGGGACCACGTGGACCCACGTGTAATTGTCGCTGTTCACTGGAGCGAAAATGTGGTCTATTTTCGCTATACTGAATAGCGAAAAGGATAGTCTTGAAAAAAAACCAAGCGAGGTCGCGGATTTGATAACAAATTTTGCAAGGAAGTTATTCCTGCAAAAAACTCGAGAAATTGATGATTTTTTTTACCGTTATAATCACGGAATGAGGTACGGATTGCTGTTCTGTTTGGTTCGTCGGGTTGGATGTGTGTGTTTAGACAAGGTGGCGTTCATCGTACGGCTGTGGTGGCGGGGAGCTTGTTGGCTCTCAGTGGGTGGTGTAGGGAAGTACGGGGGTTGAAAAGCAAATTTTCAGAAGTACACGGACCCAATTTAAAATGAGATTTAGAAAAAATATAAATGCGGTGAAGGTGGATCGAACACCTGACCTTCAGATCTTCAGTCTGACGCTCTCCCAACTGAGCTATCCCCGCTATACATTGTAAATTAGCTTTATTATTGTTTCAATATTGAATGTATTTGTACTTATGTTAGATATGGTTTAGGTTGATTTATCTTTGTTTTGAGTATTGAAAGAGTTAACCATGAATGTATAGTTTGAAAACTCATTAAATTTGGTGGTTAAAATTAAATTTGAAAAAAATATTAATAATTTCAGTTTCAACAATTTAATATTTAATTTTATTTATAAAAGATAAATTCTGCAAAATTTTAAGAGAATCTTCGTTTCACATTGTACATCGTGTATTGTTATGCAATCTGATATCATGCTAGCACGATATAAAATTGAAAATCTTTACATATTAATATTGAATTTATGATAAATAAAAAATAATCATGGGGTAAGATTCAAGTATGAAAAATGAAAAATGCTAAATTAGGAGCAACATATACATCACATACGATGCACATTACAAAGGGGAAAGTGTGATGGACAAAAATGTAATGGAGGATCACATCGAGCAAATTATATATATAAATGTACGCCAGCAAAATCCGATTTCATTATGAGTATAAAAATGTAATTCATTTTAAAGTTATTGGATTCAACTTTAATTTAAAGAAAACAAATAAAAAAGATGATCTTGAATTATAACTTAATTTCAACCATTCGATCAACTATTACAAAATAATTTATCAATAAATATTTATATTTAAAATTAGTAAATCTAGAATTTCCCTCAAAACTTCCAAGAAAAAAAAGGGTTTGGGGGAGAATATATATTTATTGGTAAACTTATATTTTGATAATTTGGAAAATATATTGGAATTGGATCACATTTCAAAGTCATTATTGTATTTATCCCTTACTCCTTCAGCCATTTAATAGTGATCGTTTAATGTTAAATTAAATGATTTAGATGTATTATTATTCGGGTATAATGATTTCTTTATTAATTACGATAATAAAGTAATTAATTTCTTACTTTTTAAGGCACAAATGACAAGTAAAGTAAACAAATAAATGTTAATTAGGTGGCCAATAAAAAATAGATAGAGTAATTCAAATAGGTAATATAAAATATAACGCATTTTAATTTATCTTAAACCTTATTATTACTTGGACACACAGCAAAAGCCAAGAATCAAATCTAAAGCAATTTGTCTCTTAAACCTTTTCAATGACATATTCACTCCAAAATCCAAATTGAATTTTGACTCATCTTTGTCCCTTATATGCTAAAGCAATTTCACTTTAGATCAAAACCATAAAATCATACTTTCTTTTTCTTCCCCCAACACGCAGCTTCTAACAAATTGTCTCTTAATATGTCTCTTTAATTTATCTTTATTCCATATTATTGCCAATATTCTTTTTTCCTTAAAACCATATAAATTTTTTATAATCAACAACATAATAAACTAAAATATTAGAAACTATTTTCTAAAATATCTGTATAATAAGAATTATATAAAAATATCTCATATTGAGTAGGAGAAAAAAAAACACTAACTTATATTAAATCGCATAAACATTTAATTTCATAAGTCTTACATTTAAGAAAATATTTCACCAATTAAACCTCAAATCCAACTCATTTGTGGTCATCAATGATTGGATTCAACTCTAAACACACAAAAATCTCAAATCACATCAATAATGATGATTTGATTCAACTCGATACCATAAGAAAATCCTAACTAATCTCATTTACTAGCCATTAACAATGTATTGATACTAGCATGGCAAGGATGTAATCCAATCATTGAAAACACGATTCAATTTTATTCAATACATTCATCTCCCAACAATAATGTGACAATAAATAAATAAAATTAAATAAGCAATTTATATAATAAAGCTCTGAATGATATAACGAATCAAAATCGATCTGTATCCATTTAGCAGCGAGAATTTTAATGAAAGTGCTACTCTGTGCGAAATATAATATTTTTCGTCGCTAAAACAGACTATGGCTCTGTTATAAGTAATTATTGACCTGTGCATACTATCATGAAATTTCGTACAAGCGCATTCCAAGGAGGAACTCATTACTCAGTGGACCGAAACGACATCGTTTACATGGTTCATCTCGCTTATACGATCAGTGAGAAACGATCAGCATCTTCGCCATCTACATCATCATCATCATCAGCCAACGAACGAACGTCTTCGCTTCTCCAGTACGAATCTGACGCACGGTATACGCACATGGTGCACATTAGCCTTGACCAGTTTACGGCCATTTCTTCTCAGATTCGCTGCCGCTGCGTTTACCGGTTCGGATTCAGTGCCGACGCCCGACCGATTGAGCGTTCGTAGCTGATGGTGGTGGTGGTGATGAGAAGACGTGATTGATTGGTTTGATTTGATTTGGATTTTGGATTTTTTTTGTGTGTGTGGAGATTTGTTTGTTTGATCTGGTGGAATTTCGCGTGGCTTAAACCCTAAGGTGCGCCGATTCGGAGCAGCGCGTTGTCGGCGCCGGTCGAGGGTGCGGCGAGTGATCCGTATCACTGATCCGTGAGTTTTTTTAATTTTTTTATTGGATTTTTTTTTTTTTTGCTGATTTGTAGATTTTATTGAGATTGGCGGTGATTGAAGCTGGTTGATGTTCATTGGTATGTGTATATGTTTTGATTTGTGGAATTGAATTCAGTTATTATTCTGATTGTTAAATTGATTGAGTGAAACTTAAGTAGCTTTTTGACATTTGAGAATGGTGATGTGTTGGAAAGTCGAGACTGAGTGGAATTATTTTATGTGAAGCTGAAGGAAGACTAAGGATTGGAGGCAGAATATTCGCGTGGACTTCTCAGGTGTTTGCGGAAGCTGAGGAGAAAGATTGAATTAGTGATTGACTGAGATTTTGAGTTGAAGAAGAGGCTGTATGGTGTTTGGAGGGAGATGAATATAGGCTATGTGGGTTTGGCGTTGCAATGACTGGGGGGTCATTGGGTCTGCGAACCAGTAGTTATGGGTCATTGCAGCAACCATTCTCAAACATTGTGTTGCCAAGTCAGACAACGATTACACCACCACGCAAGCCTGTCAAGATGCTTAAGGAGAAAGAGAAGCTGTTCCATTGGTTATTCAAATTTGCTGGTAGGAAGAAAGTTGGGATGATGTTCCTCTGCGTTGCCTCTGCTGCCGTTTTTGTATGGGTGTTATACGTGGGAAAAGGTTCGATTCTCTTCATAGCACTATTTATTTATTTATTTTTTTTAAACAAACAAATTCTTATTATTCATTCAATCTGCCAAGAGGTAAAATTATATGCAGTTCGTTCTGTTTCAGGCGAAGACTCGCAAGAAGGTCTCCAAAACTACAGATTCAATAGAAGCACAACCTTTGATTCTTCCCCTATATACATACAACCATTTAGCAAAAATGAAAATATTTCTTCCTCAATAAATGTTTTTGTTAATAAAGAAATAGTAAATGCTACTCCGCTTCCCATGTTCCTTGGATACAAACTTCCACCAGGGCATCCATGTGAGACATTTACATTGCCTCCTCCTCCAGCAGATAAGAAAAGAACCGGGCCACGCCGTAAGTTAATCTTTCAGCTTGCTCTCCCAGTTGGATTTCAGATACCATTCGGATGGCTTTAATTTCAATGCGTTCAACTTTCTCTTGCAGCATCTGCTCTACTTTTGATATCAACATATATCAGTGTTACAGATTATTTATTGTATTTTCTGGTAGTGCTTAATACTGGCTTGATGTTATATATTACTCGACTTAGCTGATTGGTTGGATGAGCATCAGAATGAGCTTTTTTGTTTGCTATGTGCAGCATGTCCAGTATGTTACCTTCCTGTTGAAGAAGCTATATCTTTAATGCCGAAATACCCTTCACCCTCACCTATAATTAATAATTTGACATATGTACATGATGAGAATCTTACCCAAAGTGAGTTTGGAGGGTCAGATTTTGGTGGATATCCCTCTTTGCAAAAGAGAGCAGATTCTTATGATGTGAGGGAATCAATGACTGTGCATTGTGGGTGAGTTCTCTTCTCATTATTTAGATGGAGATTTTCAAGCAAGTGAATGTACTCGCATGAAGTTTATTAATTTGACTCAAGTCTTATTTGGGCAGCCGCACAGTGATCCATCTTAGTTGTGATAATGGAGCGAATTTCAATTGTCTTATCAGGTTTGTCAAAGGAACCAAACCAGGTCTAGGGACAGGATTTGATATTGAGGATTCCGACCTTTACGAAATGGAGCAGTGTCGTGGTGTGGTTGTTGCATCCGCAATATTTGGTATATTTTAGTACAGTTCCGCAAATAAGTATTATGTTTATTGTTCATTTTGAGCTCGGGGATAACTTTGTTAATATTTGTATAACTAGGGAACTTTGATACATTACGGCAGCCGTCAAATGTGAGTGATATAGCAAAGAAGAGTGTCTGCTTTTTCTTGTTTGTGGATGAAGAAACTGAAGCATACTTGAAAAATTCTACTGGTTTAGACATTAACAAGAGGATTGGTTTATGGAGAATAACTCTAGTAAAGAATCTTCCTTACACTGACCCTAGACGAAATGGGAAGGTAGTGTAATACCCTGTTCTCTTTTCAATATATCTCAGGCTAAGGATTGTATTTCACTTTAACATTGGATCTCTTTTTGTTTCTGTTGCTATTCTTTGTTTTTGTGTATCTTTTCTCTCTCAAATACTGCTGTGACTTGCCTGTGCAGCGTGCAACTTTTACGTTGTGAAATATTCATCAATATAAAACTATTTATGGAAAAGCGGTGTCATTTTGAAACTAAATTTGTCTTGTTGAACTATAATTTGTATATGTGAAACACAAATGTCTGTCTTCGTATTTTTACTGCTATTTGATTTGCCTTCACTGTATAAACTCTGAAGGTTTCTGGTATATCTGTTCTGATGGCTAAATCTTGTCGTTGCTTTGGTGATCATGTTGCTTATTTCCATCCGCATCTCCTATTTACGCCAGTTTTTTCTAGTAGAGTGTAGCAGTTTTTATGAAAATTAAATTACTGATTAGAAGAATTAGTTTTGTTAAGTTGTTTCTAAAAGGCTTTGATATGTCATTCTTGCATGACAGGTTCCCAAACTTCTGCTGCACAGACTTTTCCCAAATGCACGTTATTCTCTATGGATCGATGGAAAACTAGAGCTCGTTGTGGATCCTTATCAGGTTCTTGAAAGGTATGCCATATGTTTAGCATCGTCAAACGTCTGCATACAAACTGTACTGTTATCTGTGATCTTACATCAAGAGATTCATATCGAAAAAAGTCACGAGTCTTATTGCTGTATAATTTCTGTTTGAGGTCTCATTTGCTGGTTGAGTATGGACTACCTATTGATGCACTTGATGCATGACTTAGATCCCTATTTGTAGTTAGTCTTGGTAGAACCGGGCTGAATCATGCAGTCAACGTATTTATGAGATTTCAACATAATTGATATACGATTCTCTCAATAACCTTAAGAAAGCTCTTCTTTTACATGAAAGATTCCATTTACATTAAAGAAATTTTCTTGGAGATGTATCAGTTTCGGTTTTATTGTGCTTTATGCACTGTTTGTGAATTATATTTCAGACTCATCCAATCTTAAGTGTTTTTGCTTGTTTTCATAATAGATGGCTGTTAATGAAAAGCTTTTCCACTTTTAACAGGTTCTTATGGAGGAAGAACGCTACTTTTGCGATTTCTAGACATTACAAACGCTTTGATGTCTTTGTAGAAGCTGAGGCAAATAAGGCGGCAGGGAAGTACGACAACAGCTCCATTGACTTCCAAATCGACTTTTATAAAAAAGAAGGTTTAACCCCTTATACTTCTGCAAAGCTGCCAATAACGAGTGGTAAGCTGACACTGCGACATGCATACTTTCTCTGGTTCCAACTTCCAATTACTTACCCAAGAAGTTCACTGATACAGTCATATTTACTCTTTCTTGCAGATGTACCTGAAGGATGCGTGATTATAAAAGAGCATAATCCTATTTCCAACTTATTCACCTGCCTCTGGTTCAACGAAGTCGATAGATTTACTTCAAGGGATCAGTTAAGTTTTTCTACAGTCAGGGACAAGATCAGATCGAAAGTGAATTGGACAGTGAATATGTTTCTGGATTGTGAAAGACGCAACTTTGTGGTCCAGGTAACATTCTCATCCCAGTTCCAGATTTCAAAGAACGATGTGATGGCATAAACACGTTTGGTTATAAGCTCAATATTCTTTTTTCTTTTCTGGGTGAAACTTGCAGGGTTACCATAGAGATGTTCTGGAAAGAATGTCACCCCCTCTTCACATCGTCGTACATCCTCCTCCTCCCCCTCTTCTTCTGCCACCACCTCCTGCAATTAAAGCCGCATCCTTAAAAGACAATCTGCCGACTCCGGCCAAGAAGCTCCCAGTCAAGCGCGGGAGAGACAGAAAACCCAGTTCTAGAAGGCACCGGAAAGTGATAGCGGGCAGCACCAACAACGCAAGGGAGACAACTACATCAGCAACAACAATGCAGACTCCATAATAACAGCAGCATTCTTCTTCTTCCTCCTCCTTCCAGACAGAAGTCTGCCATCACTCATTCTTTTCCAAAAGCTATTATTCATTGCAGGGACGGACGGAGGACAGACCGGGCAGCCTGGCTGAGTTATTATTCAGGCAGAAATATGCTACCCGCATTCTCCGTTTTATGCTTCTCATTCATTTTTGTTGTATACAAACCTGCCAGACGCAGCAACTTCTTATTCCAAGTAGATATTATATACCAGGATTCTCTCCAAGTAAGAATTGCATATCTCAACCCTTCATCTCAAAGTTCCATTTGTAACCCTACTTTCTGTGACCACATTTCTCTCGAGCCACATCAACCTGAAATCAGTGCCCCAAGATGCATCTCATTTGAGCAGGTTAGGGCAGGACCTTAACCACATCTAAAACCTCGCCCAGAATTCTACTCTGTTTAATTATTCTATTTCAATTTTATTCCAATTGACAAAAATTGGAAATGATATTGGCGGGTAAAGAAAACTGGAGCAATTTGTATATTTGATGTGTTGGGAGTGTGTTAGGATTTAGGGTTTATCTTAAATGTAAAGTAGAAATAGAATATCCAGTCTGGATACAATCAAAATTAGATAGTGAAATGGGGCAAATTAAAAAAAAAAATTGTGAAACTCCAGTGTCCGACAAGTTGCGACAGCGTGAGCAGCTCGTTGCTAAATTATCCAAGTGCCGACACAGTGAACAGAAAAGTCATATACCTCCAATGTACCATTAGATATTTAGGGCGAATCTTGTGACAAAAGAATCCATACAGTTACAGGGATTACGACACGTGTACAAATCAACGGTCTCGATCAATCCACGTCCTACCCTACCGGAGCCATTCAATACATTCATCTTGATTCTAAGAAATATATACACACACTCTCCAGCAGCTTTCCGTTCGTCCGCTTTTTCCCCAAATTCTAGGGTTTCGGATCCGCCACAAAATCGAAACCTCTCACCTTCAATCCTATCAAATCGAACCCACCCAAATGTCGTCGTCCTCCGTCTTCCTCGTCATCTGCCTCCTCCACTCCACAATCGCCATCCTCGCCGGCTCCCTGATGATGTTCTACACGCAGCAGGTCTACACCCTCAACCACGGAATCGAGGCCACTCTGCAGCTCTTGGGCTCGACCCCGCACGACCAGCTCCTCATCAGGACCTCCGACTCCTTCTCCGGCCTGCTCCTGTTCGCGATCGGGCTGCTGCTCTTCATGGTGGCGTTCGTCAAAGACGTTGACTTTCAGAGCTTCTTCGCCAAAGGGTGCGTCGCGCTCCACGTGGCGATGGGTTTGTGGAGGGTTTGCTTCGAGAGGAGCGTCGAGGTTCTGGCGTGGGACTGGGCCAGGCAGAGTGTCGGCGACGTCGTTTTAGGGCTTTCTTGGGTGTTTTTCCTGATGTATAGTTGGAAGGATAAATATGATTGAACTTATTTAATTATATATGAGGTTGCACGGTTAAAATAATGTATCTAAAATTTGTATGTAAATTATTATATTATTAGAAATTATTAAAATCCAACTACGATTGAGTATATAAATATAGAAGAAAATTTCATATTATTAAAAAGTATAAAGTGAATAAACAAAAAAAATAATCATATGAAAGGGAAAAAATATTGAGATTATTAGAAATTTAGCGAAGAATTAATTTAAGCCGGTTTTTCAGATTGAATTTTCATTCAGTATATTTAATATACGTTGTAAGAATAGTGTTATTTTATATAAAACAATGGATACGTGGACATTTTAAAACAAATAATATTATAAAATTCATACTATATTTGTACCTGTCGATTAGTAATTTGTTATTATAACTCAAATTATGTTTTTTTCACTTAGTAGTTCACTGTTTAATTGCATGAGATAAGATTTCTTTTTATACTTTTAAAATATTGACTCTCTTTTTTTTGTGAATTATAAAAATGTTAACTCAATATTAACTCATTTCTACAAATAAATAGCTAAATGCAAGTGTATTGTAATTTTCGCAGAACCGAAACGGTGTCGTTGTAATTGGGGTTTTGTAGCAGGTGTGGTTCAACACAACAGTGTCTCACTCGATCGATCGACCGACCGACCGACCCAGCGAGCGAGCCCGGTAACCACAAAACCCGATCCGGCGATGTCCGGCGTGAAAGAAGAAGAAGGTGAAGACGTCAAAGAAGTGAAACAAGAAGAAGTCCTGCGGCCCCCAGTGCCATTGTTGGCCGGTTTAATCAAGCAGGAAGCTATGGAGTGCCAACCAGTAAGGAGCCGGTTTCGGAACAGTGGTGAAGTGGGTGGTGCAGATGGGTCTTTTTGTCCCACAGCTTCCGTCGGTGGTATGTGTGATTTTTGCAGAAAGGTTAAATATGCTGTTTTGAAGCCTAGGCTTTGATTTATGACGCAGAACAGAAAATTTTTGAATTTAGGGTTTTTATTTGTTAATTGTTGAATTGATGATTGTGAACTGAATAAATCAGTAGAAAGGTTGAGTCTTTGTAGGGGGTGAGGTGTTGGATGGATGTGGTTGATGTTTGGTGGGTGTGTGAGAGAATGATCAAATGCTTGGAATGTGACAGATTTTCTTGGAGAAAATCGCGGAGTCGATCCAATGGAGATGAAAATGGGAGATGAGTTATCTATTGCCGAAGAAGGGGATGACGATGCCGGATTGCCACCAGGCTGGGGAGCGGCAAGGACCAAGGTTAAAGGGATTTTCTTGCCTCCCGAGTCAATTGAAACTGATCGAATGAAACTTGAAATTGAGGTTGAGGAACTAAAGCCGTCTTTTTCTAGTGAAGTAAATGACAAGGGCAGTCGATTAGCAGGAGGGGAAGCAGCTGATACTGAGGATGGTGGAAGTGTTGTTTCACTTGGAGAGGAGAAAGTAGGTGGTGTCAGTGGTGCGGAGGATGAGGATGGGCCACCGCCTGGATGGGAAGCAGCGGTTACTAATGATCTTGGGCCTGGTTCCTCTGTCGAAACTATTCCACTGGAGATTAAAATGGAAGAAGTGCAGCCAACAAAGGGCAAATTAGGAGTTGCTGATGCAGAAAAGGATGATGATGATGATGGACCACCACCAGGGTGGGAAGCAGCTGCTACTAACAATGGAGGAGCAGAAAAGGAGCCGTTGGTCAAGCAGGAGTCGTGCAAATTGGAAAAAGGAAAAGAAAAAGAATGCCCACCACCTTGTCGGGAACCAATGGCAGCTCCAGCTCCTCGACCTCCGTTGCCCTCCAAGCCACTGGATGCAACTTCTGGTAAGTCTTGTAGTCTGTCTCCATCGCATCCCATCTTTGCTTAAAATGGAACATACCATCTGCTCAAATTTATTATATTAACATTGCGAATGTACTCATATTTTGTTTCCGGTGTCTCGCTTAAATACTTATCTCAAGCATTAGCGTTTTTGTTTCAGAAATGGGTCAGGTGGTCTGTGGCTCCTGTCGGAGTCTCCTCTCTTACCCGAAGGGTGCGAAATACGTTCGATGCTTGTGCTGCCAAACTGTGAGTTTTGTACTTGAAGGTACCTCTTCCAGAACTTCCTCAGGATTTGACGGTGATGTATGAAAACTAATATTATGCCTCCTCTCTATATTAATTCCGTTGTTTAGATGTAAATTTTTATGCACATTCATCTAACTCACTAGTCACTACTAGCTGCGGACAGCCAAATCTGAAAATCAATTTCGTTAGGAGGCGCAACAAACATGAGAACGAGACTTCTGATGAGTGTTCATTTTGTTTGTGCTGTTCAGCTCATCAAGTTGGACAGGTCTACTGCGGCAGATGTGCAGTGCTGTTGATGTACTACTACGGCTGCCCAGCTGTTAGGTGCTCCAATTGCCAATTCATCACACAAATCGGGGTATGCAAACTTGCTTGTGCACACTTTGCATTGTCTTAATCTTGTAGATCACACTTCACACCTGTCCAGGTTGGTGATTTTTGATTTTATGTGATTTCTATGCAGCCTCACAACAGACGGCCTCCGCTATCGGAACAAGGGGGTACATTGCAGTCACAGTTGGCTCTTCTGCGCCCCACTAAAAGTGTAGCCCAGTAAATTGAAAACATTTGCAAGGTTCCTTGTTGGAATGACACCAATGGTAATATATATAGGCATGTTGCGTCCAATGATGAGCAATTGGGCATAGTTTGACGAAAGAATGAACAGCCAAGCAACTGAAGTAGAACTTTTATGTAGATTGGAGTATCAGAGTGGATGTTGTTGATGGGGGTTCTGTAGTACTACTACCTCTGTTCACAGATCTCAATCTTCGGCGAGGAAATCCTCATCTGAAGCATTATCCAGAAACGAACCAGGTGTTTTTCTAAGAATATTGAAGGTCTTGCCCTCCTGGATTCATCAAGGTAAGCAATCAGCACTCACAATCAAACAGGCTTGTGAGTGAAAGTGAATAAATGAACACCTGCTTCTTCTTCCTGAGGAACTTGACTCTTCCAGTTTAGCGATTTTATCTGTCCAGGCTTTCTTATAATCTGCTAGCATGGCCTTTTCTCTCTTCCCTGCGACACAACAGACATTAACACTTAGGTTCTGTTCTATAGTTCGTTTAAGAAATTTCAAAACATAAGCAAACCACATACTTTGTTGATCATATCGAGCTATTAGCCTCTCCTTATCGTCTCCAAACTTGGATATGGTATCTGCCATAAAATGTCAAATTTAGCATTCTCCACCTCTATCTCATGCCCAACTGAACTTACCACATACCGTGATATTAGCAAACTTGAGTTCACACAGCATACTGCTGACAATCTGATTCAAATCAACGAGCTATAACTTTGTAGCCTGTTACACCCATGCCAGATAGAACGCTTGTGAAAAGTCAATTAGCGATAAGAATATTCTAGGAATACTTAACCCTGATCTTTGATGCTACATTCAAAAATCCTGAACATTATATTTCTACGAGATACTGCATACGGACAACAAGGCAAGATACCAGAGCTATGGAACACAGTGGATGCATTGGTACCTCTCAATGCTTGCAGATGAGAAGTTTTTTCTTTTCTGAATTTCTCATATAATGCCTAAAACTTGGCATTCTCATTCTTCAAAGCAGTTTCGCACTGACGATTGTGAGCGCGGAAATAATATAAAAATTCTTCGAGAGAGATGATTTAGTCAAATAAAGTTCAGTTTAGCCAAATAGAAAGATAGAACCCCTTTGGAGCTTTTTGACAGGGACTTGGCAAAGGATTGTCAGAAAGAACATGAATGCATAAAATGAGGCAAGTGGCATAAAAATCAATAAATACTAGATGGTACAGTGATTGTTAACCAAATAGCCAGTGCCACTATGAACAAGAATTCAAGACAAGCAACCTTTCTTCTCAATTTTGGACTTCATCAAGCTTGTCCTTCATCTCAGCGGCAACACTGTCATCCAACCCAAAATAGCTTGAGTCTCCAGAAACAATCAATTGCACAAAACAACTCATCCAGAAACACAAAACAAACAGCGCTGCTCAGTTCAGTCTCAATCTCATACCTGAGCTATCACAACAATTCATCGATCATCATTTCCACTAAACAACACACATCACACATCAATATATCATATTCTACAAACTAATCTGAATATATTGAACGTCACCAGATCTAACCTCACCAGAACCTAAAAACTATCGAATTCATAGCCCTAGCATAACCGATCCACCAAAACCTCACCTCGAAATCGTCTCCTCGTTCTTCTTCTGCCCATCCTTGTGCGCCTTCTCCTTAATCTGGTGCAGAACCGACACGATCCCCTTGATGTCACTGCAATACCACCACCACATCAATGCCTCGACTAAAAAAGCAAATTCACCACAAAAAACGCAGAAATCAACAAAAATCACCCACTTGAAGATGTCAGCGCCGAAGATATCATCATCATCCTTCATGATCTTCTCCAGTTGTGATGCCTCCGCTTCCGATTGGCGCTTCTTCCGTCTCGGTTTCGGAGTCCAGAGTTTTACCAGAGCTCCAATTTTCGAATCGCGATGAGTGGAGGGAAAATCAGAGAGACGTGTGAAAGATCGAACCAAAAGGGTTTATATCACTGTTCTAAAAGGCGGCCGCCTAGCCGCCTAGGCGGCCGCCTAATCTCTGGGCGGTTCAAAAACGCCCCGCCTAGCCGCCTAGCGCCTAATTATTTTATATATTTTATTTTTAAAATAAAATTAAATTTTATAGGTATAATTTGATAATTAATTATTAAATATATTATTAATATATATAACTCCGCCTAATCATCCGATTAATCCTTCCGCCTAATCCCCGCCTAGCCGATTAGTCCCTAGGCCCCAGGCCAACCGCCTAGGGCCGCCTAGCGCCTTTTAGAACACTGGTTTATATACGTGTTGATTAGACCAAAACCAGTCGATACGAATTGAAATTAATTCGGTTCGACCCGACAAGGCCAATTAGACCACAACAGGTTGGCAACTTTCCATTATACAATTCGGTCCAATCACCATGATCCTATCCCTTTTGCCCGGTCATATAACATTCCACTCAAAACGACAAACAAGGACCACAGACACCAAACGAAAGGGCACAAACCGCCGCTTACATAACGGCGCCGTTCCGCTCGGTCTTCGCAGAAAATAACATATCAATATCGAAAGAGATATTATCGAACGCGACGACATTCGATATAATCGATCCATGGACAGCTTGTAGTCTATCTGCTTCTCTCTCTTTCAAATTTAGTTCTATATATATAAATCAAGATTCGCCGACAGAGACCCGGCGACCCGCCACAGACGATCGCTCGCCGCCGCAAAGCAACCCCTTTTCGCTTCTTGTCGGTACGTTGCATCGATTGGCATTTCTTTGTTCAGAGCAAATGCTTCTATTTGCGTCATATTTACATTGATTTCTTTATAGGGTTGTGAATTTTGATTATGTCTGTTTTGCATCTGCTTCGAGTTTTGGTTTGCGTGTTGAAATTGGTGTGAAGATTGAAGCTTTGTGGAATTCAGGGGCTTCGATTTCTGGGTTAGGCGGCAGATGAAT
Organism: Kalanchoe fedtschenkoi; assembly: GCA_002312845.1. Classification (NCBI taxonomy): domain Eukaryota; kingdom Viridiplantae; phylum Streptophyta; class Magnoliopsida; order Saxifragales; family Crassulaceae; genus Kalanchoe; species Kalanchoe fedtschenkoi. The sequence continues at coordinate 5,907,950 of NQLW01000008.1, forward strand.
GATGATGATTTTCATATATTTAGTTTTTTAATTTTATTTATTTTATTAGCGAAAAGCTGTTTTGTGAGTCTTGGATATACGCAAGTTGGAGATGTCATTCTATTGACTGACTATTCATACAAGCGAACCAATCCAGGATGCCTTTTATTTGTGGTGCAAGGACGTTAGCAAAATTGAGATTTGATTTGTGAATAAATCGGGATGCCCGCCCACTGTTTGGTGTAATTCTTACATCAGTTGCAAAAGGGGCTCTGGGCAAGTTTTGGGTTGGCCGGAATGTGTTGAGGTTGGAAAGGTGACATCTTTGCACGCTCCGCTTTGCTCAGATTCGGGCTTTTTTGTAGTTGGGGACAGAATGTTACAGTACCTGAAACTCACACCGCAAGACTTGCTAGTCGTGGTATTAAAAGTTCAGTCTAGGTGTTTAGCCATGTGCCAGGTTCACTCCCACTTGATCACGATGGGTTCATCTGCGCACTCTCACATGGTAGTTTGGAATAGTTTAATTAGGTTGTACTCTATCGGTCCTTTCCCGGCGGAAGCTCTCATGCTCTACAAAAGCCTGCGGGATTTAACGTTTCCGCTCTCGCCTTCTCCATTTGATAGTTTCACGTATTCCTTCCTCTTGAAAGCTTGCACTAATGTGGGCAGTGTCGTTGCCGGTTCTCAATATCATGCTTTGTCTATGAAGGCTGGGTTCGCATTCCACGTTTACGTGCAAACAGCGTTGGTGAACATGTATGCCTTTTGCGGCTCACTTTTGCAAGCAAGAAAAGTGTTTTCCGAAATGTCAGATAAGAACAGCGTGACTTGGAATGCACTGATCACTGGTTTAACGAAATGGGGCAAGGTCGATGCTGCACGTTCTCTCTTTGATGAGATGCCAGACCGCACAGTTGTATCTTGGACTGGAATGATTGATGGGTATACCAGAATGAATCAGCCTAAGGAAGCGATGGCATTGTTCCGTGGAATGATTGCGCAGGAGGGCGTTGATCCTTCTGAAATAACTCTGTTGGCAATTTTCCCTGCCATTTCAGCTCTGGGCGATATCCGGCAGTGCCAAGTGATTCACTCTCATGCTGAAAAAAGAGGGTTCGTTCATTATGACATACGTGTGGTGAATAGTATGATTGATGTTTACGGTAAATGCGGGTGTGTAGAGAGCGCAGGAAAAGCCTTCCATGAGTTATCTTCCACACGGAGAAACTTAGTTTCCTGGACATCCATCATCTCGGTGTTTGCAACACATGGAATGGCATCAGAAGCATTAGACCTGTTCAGGAAAATGGAGGCTGAGAACCTCAAACCCAACCAGATCACATTTTTGAGTATTCTGAATGCTTGTAGCCACGGAGGACTGGTCGAGGAGGCAATGGGTTTCTTCACAAAGATGATCGAGGAGTACCGTCTTCAGCCAGATATCAAGCATTACGGCTGTGTAATAGACATGCTGGGGAGGGCAGGTAGGCTGAAAGAAGCGGAAAGTATAGCATTGGGAATCCCAAAGGAGATGGAGAGCGTTGTCATCTGGCGGACACTTTTGGGTGCTTGTAGTCTCCATGATGATGCTGAGATGGGTCAGAGAGTCACCGAAAGGGTTTTCCACATGGAAAGCACATACAGCGGAGACTACGTGCTTTTGTCCAACATATATAGTGCTACTGGGAGATTTAGAGATGCTGAGAGGACCAGAAATTTGATGGATGAGAATAGGGTCTTTAAAGCCCCTGGGCAGAGCGTGCTTTGACGGAACGTTTAATATTTGTTCGGTGATTCTGAATGAAAAGGTATGAAGCCTAGATTGCAGTTTCCTCCTGGATTGGTTCGTTTGTAACTGATAAGCAGCCAGTCGTATGAATTAACGAAACGGAACGGATCTTTTCAGAAAGCGCCAATAAAGTTCCAAGCTAAGAAAATCAGTGACCTATTCGTTGTCAAACAGAAATTTTATCAGATCTGAGTCCAAGATTATTTTTTTTAACCAGATAACCGGCCAAGTCTTCATAAAACTTAAACATTAGTGAATTATTTGACATCTTTTGAAAGCTCCATATGTTGTTTTTTTCTAGCGTGATTAGCATGTTTGAATTCTTTAAAGCTTCATGTTTAATTTTATTAGAATATTGGTTGAACATAACACGTGTAGTGACTCTATAGGAACTAAATTATGCTTGAAAATCGAACGTTAGTATACAAAATTAGTTACGGAGCCTGTCAGTTTGCCTGCACATTTACTCTGTCATATTTAGTATCTTAGCATTCATGTTAGATTATTATGCTGTGGACCCTTCAGCTCAATTGTCTTATTTTTATCCCGTTCTGTTCTCTTATATATGACGGAATATAACATGTCATATTATGTTTATTTATCCGGCTGCTTGATTTGCTCACAAAGTTCTCTCTTCATTTGCATCGATTTGAGCTGGATTTTCTGGTCTCAGTATGTACATACCACAAAAAAACAATCATGTTTTGCTGGTGATATTAATAGTTTAATACATGTTTACTTCTTTTAATACCTGAGATTTTGTGATTTTCATGGTTTGCAATTTTTACAGATCGAGGAGCGAATCCATGGACGGCAAGGAGTGCGTGACCCGCGGATGCAGATCGACCTCAGATGCAGTACCGGAGCATGACAACAGTGCTTGTTTCGACTGTAATATCTGCCTGGACTTTGCCCGTGATCCTGTTGTCACTCTCTGCGGCCATCTCTACTGCTGGCCGTGCATTTACAAGTGGTTCCATGTCCAGAGCGCGTCTCTCGCGTCAGATGAACACCCACAGTGTCCTGTGTGTAAGGCCGACGTGTCCCACACCACTGTGGTCCCCCTCTACGGCCGAGGCCAGACACAGTCAGAAACTGAGCGCCGAAACAACGGCAAGTCACCCATCCCTCCTCGACCCGCAGCTTGCAGTCCACGAGGATCCTCGCTGACCGTCGCCGCACCTTCTGGCCAGCAGCTCCAGTACCGGAACCCCTACCAGAATCACAGCCATTTCTCGGACCAGCACCACGAAAATGAGAACGACTCGGCCCCGTCCCTCCTCAGCTACAGCGGGGCAACAGCGAGCGGCTACTCACACCCGGTGATATGGATGTTCGGAGAGATGGTGAATGCGAGGATGCTGGGGAACGCGACAAGCCTGTACGCGTACCCGAGCTCGTATCAGGTGGTGCAGACCAGCAGCCTCCGGTCCAGGAGGCACGAGCTCCAGGCTGACAAGTCCCTCAACAGGATCTCCATCTTCCTCTTCTTCTGCTTCCTCCTGTGCCTTTTCCTCTTCTGATTCACAGCCACTCCAGAAGCCGCGAAATCACCTGGAAGAACACTAGCGTCCTATGTTGTTCCAAGATTGTAT
>NQLW01000008.1:5911714-5926581 GCA_002312845.1 Kalanchoe fedtschenkoi
GCAATTTAGTGTTAAATCATAAATACCAAACTCTATGGGCTTGTTTAAGATCACATGGAGCCTTGTTAAACTTGCAAATATAGTGAGAGATTTTAGAATTTTTATTCTTAAGATAAATATTTTCCTCCAGAACATTGCACATTCTGAACATCTAGTTGACATATAAACAACTTATTTGTGACTGTAAGAGACAATGCAAGTCATGTTATAGCAACTTTAACTACTGAACTAAAAGTATCCATAGAATTGTGTCCATAATAACGTTGTTTAAAATCCTTAGCAGCCATCCTTACTTTGTAAACTGACTTGCAGTCTATCACATTCTGACCTTGCTTGGGAGGCACAAGATGTCACGCTTGATTCCTCATTAGTGTTGCATATTCTCTCTAAAATAAGTAGATGAAGGATGACCTAGCCGATTATGCCATCTAGTAGATCATGGCTTGACACTACTAAAAATTTGACGACAGATGTGCTACAATGGTAGAGTATATATACCATCTACCTTCTAGTAGAGGTTTCTTCGTTTCCATATTCTTAGCACAGAAAAAACCATGGTGGAACTCGAGGAAGACATTATTATCAATGGTGAACCTATGAGCATAAATCAGGTTTTTTTTCCAGTTCAGCCATGATGTAGGAAACAACGTCATCGTCTTCAAGTTTCTTCCGTGCATCTCCCTTTTTCTCTCTGAAAAGTTGTGCACAAATCTGAATGATCCGTGCCTTGAATCGCGAGGAGTAAACTTCTCAAATCACGCGCCACACATCAGCCGAGTGTTCCATATCATATCATCGACTTGAAGCAACAACTGTCGCGACAACAATGTTGAAACCACGTAGCCAATAAATTGTTGTTGGTCGACTGCACATATGCATGAATTTCAGTTTCAACCCTACGTCTTATCATCCATCTGGACAGTGATCATCGGGCTTGGCATCACGCACGAGCCATCCGAGAAAACAGTCAGTCGTGCTCCATCCGCGGTCGGGATAACTTGAGCTAGCCAGACAAGAAAGTTATCCAATGTCATTTAGGAACTGCTCGAATAAGTTTCACATCACAAGAAACAAGTACTACTTGTTTCGAGAAGCAGCTGCTGGAGTTTTTGTACATGCGCATATTCTCTCCGCTAACTTATCTAGCGAGGATGGTTGCGCCGCAGGCGGCGGTAGCGTGAAATCCCTGTTTGAAGACGAGGTTGCCACTCACGAAGGTGGCCACCACTTTCCCCGACAGCCTCCTTCCCATGTACGCCGAAATGCTCTACACTCGACAAAAACAAATAAATTGAATCAGTGAACGAACAAATAAATAAGTGAATCTGAGTTTGTTCGAATGATGTGAGGTTTCATTATTGCATGATCAGAGTCGGACATACCGGATGCTTATGGAAGACAGGATGGTCCGCGTCGAGCTCCAGCTCCGCTTCAGGCTCCCACACTGCCAGGTCTGCATGGTTCCCGACAACAATGGCACCCTGCACCAATTTCATCTCTCGTTAAAGGGTAATTCGGAGTGATGTTTTGAACACAATCAATAAGAATTCAGCAACCGGTTGACGCTTTGAAAAATGAAAGAAATTTCAAAATTAATGTGAAATGACATGTGGCGACTTCCAACTCAAGAATCTATCTTTATCTCAGTCTGATCAAAGTCTCACCTTCAGTTTCTGGCCAGCGAGTCTGGCGGGCTTCTCGCTCCACAGGGACGCTAGTTTCTCGAACGCTAACGAGTATTGACGGCCGTGAGTCCACGTCACTGGCAGAACGAACTGCATGGATGACACTTGGCGACTTAGCGTCAGTCAGTCGATTTAAGGCCAGGACTTATTTTTAAGAGCGCGGCTCAGACCTGTAAAGATGATATGCCGCCCCACGCCTTGAGAAAGTCTCCTTCGTCCAAGCGCTTCAGCTCCGGGACTGAGGGTGAGTGGTCAGAGCTCAGCAGGTCGATATCTCCTCCCTGAAATGGCGATGAAACATAAAAAAAAAATTCAAAAAGTCAGAGAAAGTATCGAAATTTGTACCATCATGGCCTCCCACAGTTTCTCTCGGTTAGCTGCGTCGCGGATGGGCGGGGAACATTTGAACCGCGTGTCTCCATCGGGTATCTCTTCGGCTGAGAAGGCGAGGTAATGGGGGCATGTCTCGACTGTCAAGCTGTGGCCGCGGCTCTTTGCTTCCTGCAAAGAGCGGGGAACAAGAAGGCCTTGTCAGGTGACTTTGGCGGACAAAATGCTTGCCAGGGGATGATTGGGACGAGAAGTACCTTTATGAGATCTAGCGAGGAGCCTGCGTCGGACAGATGGACAATGTGGAGGTGAGCGCCTTCCGCTGACCCGCCAGCTCTGGTCTCTTCCGTGGCGCTCACAAGCTGTCTGACGGCCGCTTGCTCCCTGATGTAAAAAACACGAATCAGATCATCAGAATCTTTCTAAGGCGTTTCGTCTAGGAAAAATATGAAATTTACAGGACTGAATTTTGCGAAATACCATGAAGCAGGTCGAGTCCTGAGGTACGTCGAGTAAGAGGCAGCGTCAGAGACAGCGTCTTCCTTTTCATCGGATTCTTGCACGAGCTCTGCGTGGACCAGTAACGGCCTTTTGTACCTCGCCAGCACCGACAAGCCTCCCTGGATGTGGGTGATGTTCGTCATCGGGAAGTCATCGATCCCAGAAGGACACATAAAAGACTGCGACGGAGAAACTCAGGATCAGAAAGTTCGGAACTGTAAATGGGATGCTCGAGTGGCAGAGGAGACATTTCTGTCAGCTACCTTCAGGCCCAAGACACCAGCATCCAGAAGATCTTCCAGCGCAGTCGAGTTGAGAGCGTTTTCAGGAACCAGACCTCCCCAGAAACCTGTCGCCAGAAACCACCTCAGCTCAGCCCTCCTACGATACCAACATCATAATTCATAAACTATAACTGCTGGTTTCAGGCTTATACCAACATGGACGAAGATCTTTCCTTTCGCAGCGTCAGTCTGTTGGCCGAAAAATCAAGCACAAAATTAGAGCATAAATGTGAGCTTGAGAGTTGAGAGGATCCATGATTCCATACCTTGAGCTTTAGAGTCTCCCTGGATACTGTCGAGGGCTCGCTGTTCAACGGCATGTCGATTAACGTTGTGATCCCACCGGCTGCAGCGGCTTTAGTCCCTGATGAGAATCCCTCCCATTCGGTCCTCCCGGGCTCATCCAGATGCGCATGCCTGCCATCAGAACATGGAAAAAAAAAACAGCAGCTGTAAGCACTTCACTGAAGTTTTTACTGACGATTTGGAAATTTATGTATTGGGATTTTTGGATTTGGATGATCATACACATCAATCAAGCCAGGCATGACGACAGCGTCGCCGTAGTCGATGAATTGGTCTCTTGTCGCCCTTGCGCGCCAGTCAGCTTCTTTGAGGATTGACGTGATGGTCCCTTGGTTGATCTCAACTGCGCCGGAGATCAGCCCATCTGGAGTCACAATGCGCTTGCTGGCGATCCAGTAGTGAGTGTAAGAGTGGAGGCTGCAATCACTGTGGGATGTCTGCAACAAAAAGAAACAAGAAAATCAGCAAATAAAAGATGAAAATATGCAAAAGTATTTCCTTGTGACAACTTCCAGCTATCAAACCGTGTAGCATCAATCACACAGCCGTGGTTCAAAATGCATCCCACAGCTTCACATTCTAGCTTGACTCGGATTCAAAGGGAAAACATGTTAAAATTGATCAGCAAAAATCACCAAACCATCAAAGAACACAAAGCCAGACACAAGAATCGAAAACCCAACTAAGAAAACATCCTGAAACGCTCAGCCATGTCATGTTATGTTCACAATCTCATGTAAAGAACTTTCAAGATTTCAAATGAATAGGAACAAAAGGTGGCCACTTTGATCATCAGAAATCACCAAAACATCAAAGAACACAAAACAAAACACAAGGTTAAAAAACCCAGTTGAGAAAACACCCTGAAATACACAACCATGTCATGTTCACAATCTCATGTAAAGAACCACTCATGGTTCGGATTTCAAGGAACCGAAAGGTGACGACTTTACTCAGCGAGAATCACCAGATCATCAAAGAAGGCGAAACCAGACACGAGAATCAAAAACCCATTTGAGAAAACATCCAAAACACAGCCGTGATTATCAGAAAGTATCCCCATCTTCACATGACTCATATCAAAGAAAACACGCCAAAGATGACAGCTTTACTCCGCAAAAATCACAAGATAATCCAAGAACGGAAAACCAGACGCAAGAACCGAACACCCATCTAACCAAAGACCCTGAAAACACTAAGATTCGATACCTCGGAGGATCGTCGGACGTAGAAGAAAGCAGCGGACAGGAGAAGCGTCAGCAGAGGTAGGAGCCTCCATTGCACCAGTTCCATCTCTCTCCGCTCCTCCCGCTTGCCTGATCAATCTTCTGGTTCTTCCTCCTCCGCACAGATCAATCAATCAATCGGCAATAACTCGGTTTATACCGACTTTGGGATCCACTGGGGCAACTTGGGCGCTGAGTGGGATCTCTCACCTCCCTCTGGTATATTCCCTGCCAATCACGTCGCGACAGGTGTAAAATAAATAATAAAATAAAAACAAAAACCTATCGCAGATGATGAATCTCAGTGGATCTCGAACGTCACGAGAATTCTCCCAACTTTTGTCCGGCATGGTTTCTGGGCTGACCTTTGATGACGTCATCGGGCTGCGCGGGTGGTGGCCGCGGGCCTCGCCTCGGTGGGTTGATTTGGGTAAAATAATTATTATAATTAAAAATAGTTTTTTAATGGTTTTAATACTATGATTTATTTTGTATTACTATTATAGTAATGAATCTTGTAAAAGAGATTCGAATCTTGGGTTAAGAGTGAAGATTGATCAGTGGATGTCCACGTCAGTAGCTGATGAATAATCGGGTCAAGTGGACCCATTTGGATAACCCAAGTCATACACGTCTGGCGCATTTTTCTATCTGATCTGATTCTTTTTTGTCTAGATTTGTATTCAATTCATACCTAAAAGGGAAATATTTGGATGAACTATCAAAGTTTATCTAATTATAGTTTGAACTATCACGATTTTTAAAAATAGTGCAATGAAAAAAATAGACTGATTTAAATGGTGCAATGAAAAAAAAATTGAATTGATTTTTGATGATGCTTAAGATCAGTTTGTTTGAACACTTAAATATAATTAAACTTATCAAATTTGTTAAAGATTATTGATGATTTTCTTTATGTGCGTAAAACGATATTATTTATTTTAATAACCAAAAAATGAAATTTTTGCACGCAAATCTAAATTTTATAATAATACTAGTTTAGGAATGTAATAATAAATTTTATTGTAGAAAATCAATCCTTTTTTTTCATCACACCTTTTTCAGAAATCGTGATAATTCGGACCACAAATAGTTTAGTTGTGTTAGTTAAGAACCCTTTTGAGTTTTATCCCCACTTAAAATTGTCGCTAGAATTTTCTATTTTTTACCATTTTGGAAACTTAATTAATTTCATTAAAATTATAGAAATATGAGGGTGTGACATCAAATCAATGTATAGTAGTAATAATAATACTCTTTTTAAACATAACAAAGCATAAAATAGGCCCGTGAATTATTGATCAATTCTAAACTTCGTTCGAATCATAGGTATTAGATTTTTCTTTCAAATCGGCCTTTTCTTAAACAAAAATTTCCTCGTCGCCGTATGTTTAAAAAAGTTTTTCAAAATGATTTATTTTTAGCTAATTGTGATCGGAAATTGGCCCTGAATAAAACTCAACCGTTGTTATAAGTAGGCCGATTGCTGACTAAGCGACCTAGTCCAGTCAGAATAGAAAAAGTAATTGCAAAGTGACTATGGAAGAAGATCAGCCGCCTTTCATACAGCGGTGGACATTAAGTTTCTGTGCCAGTTTGAAAATACGGTTGAGCTTAACTCAACGGCGGTTTCAGATCATGACTCAATCTTGTCTCTGTGAACGTTGCAGAATATAAATAAAATAGCGTCATGTTTCGGAAACTGCTGTTTGAAACAACGGTTCGACAAGATCTAAAAATAATTCCCCGCTCCTTCATTATCTCGATCGCTCATCTTTTGATTCAATTCTGATTACCAAATCAACGCTTTTATTCAATTCCAAGCTGCTCCTTCCCCGTCAATACCCGAGCACGAGAAAGGTTCAGTCGAGCACAAATTCAGTGAAGTCCGAGTTCAGTCAATTCCTTTCATGTACATGTTTGTCTTGACATCTTAATTTTAGGATGATTTAGTTGATTGATGAGAAATAAGTTTAGACAAATTTGTGATTTTTTTAGAATTGTCCAATTTGATTGAATTTGTAACTCAATTGGCGAGTTGTTACTTTTTTCAGTTGAATGATTGCTTAGTTGACATTTACTTAGTCGATTAACTAAACTGATGAATTGTTTCTTAATCGACAAATATGTTTTGTGTTTGAGGTTGCTTAATCAATTTGATTACTCGATTGTAAATATGCTTAGTTAGTAAATTGTTGTTGCTTATGAAATATTATATTTTAATTGGAGACGTATGAATAGGACTGCGAGCGAGCCGATATATTCGTGATCAAGCTGCTCGCGAACGAGCTCGGCTAGTACTCGGTCAAGGTTCGTTTGTTAATAAACGAGTCGATCACGAATAACAATTATAAGCTCATTTAATAAACAAGTCGAACATGAGCAAGGAGTGCTCGACTTGTTTATGTTCGCGAACAAGTTCGATAAGAAGCTTGATAACTCTATTAAAAAGATCGAGAACTTACCGACTTCCGTAGAATGTAACTTAAATTCAAACATGTCAATATATTATAACAAGAGTTAAGATTTTGAAATTAGTGAAGATTACTACAATAATTAACATATATTTCATCTTACGTAAATGAAACGGATGTAACTTATGTATATCATTTGAGCCAAACATGAACAATGATGTATTCGACTCGTTTATGGGTTCGTTTAAAAGTCCTATTTAAACTCGTTTAGACTTGACTATGAACTTTTTTATAAATTTATAAAGTTACTAATAAATAAAGTAAGATTTTTTTAACGAATAGCTCATTTAGAATTCGTTAAAATTTATTTAAACAATCGTGCATCATATATATTAAATTTTATATTATATCAATCCAAATGCTCGAGTAAAAGCTCGAACTCGTTAAAATTAAACGAGCCGGTTGAACATATATTTGAAAAGCTCGTTAATACTCGACAGTTCTACCTATAACTTATATGATGTTACAAATTTCACAAAAAATTAAAACATGCTGTGTGTAAGACTGACGTGATAACGTCTACACCACAGCAACTGTTTAATTTTATGGAAGCAAATTTTGTATGATTTCTTATTTTGACAGAGAGAGCACAAAACCGACGAAATTTCCATTCCACTGAATTTATTGTCGTAGCCCAGGTTGTCTCATACTCGTACAGTATGTGGCACAAGCAAGATCCTATGATTAAATCCAGACGAAGACAATAAGAGGCTTCTTCTGCTACATATCACCATCTTGCACCACATCCGTCTGATGCACCTCCCCGCCTTGATTGAGGTCTGAGGAGGATCAAGAATACATCTAAAGACCTCCTCCAGCAGCTGCGCCATTCTTCTTACCAGTGTCTTGGTGATGGCCAGAAGCGTCAGGAGCAGTCTCAAGCTGCTCTTGAAACCAGTCAACGCCGTCTTCGGAATCTCAGGCTTGTGCTTGGTCGCGTTCGGGTTCTGGCTGTGGCGTGTTTGGGAAAGGGAAGTGGCCGATGGCTCCGCTCCGTCCTACTCCGTTCCATGGTCAGTCTGTCACTCACTCGCCGAAAGCTTGCTGCACGTGTTATTATCATTAGTACTTCAGTTTTTTTTTCTGACAGGTTTGTGTACGCGTCGATTGGCGTCGGGGCTGGCCTGTGTCTGATGGCTTGCATCGGCCACCTGGCCGCTGACACCGCCAGCGGCTTCTGCCTCTCCTTGGTATCCTTTTTTCAAATCGATGGAAATATTAGAAGGTGTTGTCAGTTGTGGCCTTAATCAGGATAAATCGTGACAGTACCTGGCGATCATTTTCGCCCTGACGATGTTCGAGATAGCTTTGTTGAAGAAGGAGGACGAAACGTCATCATATCAGCAAAAGGGAAGTGGCGCGAACTGAATGAGAGGAGGACGACGTCGTTTTCCTCTCAGAGGAAATAAAACAGATAAAGGACCTGGTGCCTCAGGGTCAGTGCAGATCGTTTATTCAGCGTCCTATGGGCCTAGGGAAACGGGCTGTTCGCAGCCTTTCTTGTTTATATGTACATTGTAGGACATTTAGTCTTGTATAAATAGCTGTGTAAACCCTAGATTATGAATTAATTGAAGAAGAAATTTATTCCAGAAGCCAGCTGCTTTTCTTCCTTTTCTACTGTTTCATTACTTATTTGCAAGTTCAGCAGAACGTTGCTGGAACTTGTATTCATCTATCTGCCATTGTTTCTTCATGGTATTAGAGCTATAGGCTCAGGAAAGGGTGATCGAGTAGATCAAACTGTGTCATTTGTGACTGATAACATTTGTTGAGGGTTGAAAGGATGACTGACCAGGCAGTGGCAGAGAGAAATCCTGCTGCTACAACAGGCCATGGGAACTTGGATGATCCCCTGTATGTTAACAACAATGAAAATACAAACATGTCTCTGGTTAGTGATGTGCTAGTAGGGACCAAAAATTATGGGTCATGGCGTAAGTCCATGGAGCTGGCCTTAGGAGCCAAATCAAAGCTTGAGTTCATTAAGGGAGAGATACCAAAACCTGATGATGTTCAGCAGTTAGCTAAATGGAAAAGATGTAATGACACAGTAATGTCCTGGTTGATTTGTTCTATCTCAAAATCCATTGTGGGAAGCATACTCAGATCAAAAGATGCACCTACAGCGTGGGTAAGTCTTCATGGAAGATATTCTGGTTCCAACAGACCAAGGATTTTTGCACTCAAGGGACATATATGCAATATGAAGCAAGGGGAGTTAACAGTGGCTGAATACTTTGAGAAACTGGTGGAACTTTGGGATGAATTTGATTCATTGATAGATGAGGAAGCAGACTACACCATCAGTGACAAGTATAGGGAAGATGATAAGTGTATGCAATTTCTGATGGGATTGAATGAGAAGCATTCACAGCTTAGGACACATATGTTGGCTTTAAAAATTTTCCCAAAGGTGGATGAAGCATACAATATCATTGCCCAGGATGAACTGCAAAAGGAACTTACCAAAATAAATGTCAATGAGGCATCAGTGCTTTATTCTAGCAACAATCAGCCTGCTAGGGATGTGCAGACTGTGACAGGAAGAGGATATAACAGCTATAACACCTCACTCAATAAGGGAAATATCACTAGCCAAGGAAGAGGAAAAAGGAACTTGGTATGCAGCTATTGTGGGTTATCTGGTCATATAAGGGAGGCTTGTTACAAGCTCATAGGATATCCACCAAGGGGGAACAAACAGTTCAGTGGAACAGGCAGGGGAGGAAGCTATAACAGACCTTTTGCAAGCAACACTGTCACAGGCCAAAGTGAAAATAACCTGCCTCTTGACAGTGAAACTGAAAAAGTACCAAACAGTTCAGGGAATTTTCAACTTTCACAGGAACAAATCACCCAGTTATTAGCCCTCCTACCACAGAACACAAAGGTCACAGAGTCTCAAGGATTCAACATGGCAGGTATAACCTGTATGGCTACAACAGCAAGTCACTCTTCAATTTGGGTTATTGATAGTGGTGCAACAAATCACATAACTCCCCACCAGTCTTTACTCACTGAAATCAGGGAAGTTAACCCTTCTTGCTCAGTTATTTTACCAGATGGAACTACCAGTCCAGTGAAATACATTGGAACTCATATTCTTAATAGGGATATTATCTTGAAAAATGTCCTTCATGTGCCAGACTTCAAATTTAATCTTTTATCTGTTAGTAAACTGATTCATGATGCTCAGTGTACCATCACATTCACTAATAAAGGGTGTGTTATCCAGGACCAAGCACAAAGGACTCTACAAGGGACTGGTAACTTGAAGACAGGATTATACCAGCTCAGTAAGGGAATGGATGACAGAGATCAGAGGCAACATTCAGCTTTTCAAGTCACTGAAGAAAAAGGAGTTGGGAAGTTATGGCACAACAGACTTGGGCATTTGTCCAACAGAAAATTAGCTTATGTTTTTAAGTACATCTCAAGTAAAGGGATGAAACTAGATCAGAATTTCCATTGTACAGTCTGCCCCATGGCTAGACAAACTAAGCTACCTTTCAATGAAAGTTCAACAAGAACTAATGGTATCTTTGATCTGATCCACCTGGATGTATGGGGTCCATATTCAGTTGAAAGTGTCACAGGTGCAAAATATTTTCTGACAGTGGTAGATGATTATTCAAGGGTAACATGGATATATTTGATGAAAATCAAACAGGAAGTGACAGGACTTGTTAAGAATTTTTTCAGAATGGTTTTGACACAATTTGATAAGAAGGTTAAAATGATAAGAACATATAATGGAGGGGAGTTTGTAAATAATGCCTTGGCATCCTTTTTACTTGAGCAGGGATGTGAACACCAAAGGACCTGCCCATACACTCCGGAGCAGAATGGAGTAGTGGAGAGGAAGCATAGACATCTTTTGGAAATAGCTAGAGCTTTGAGAATCAGCTCAGACATGCCAAAACAATTTTGGGGTGATTGTGTCTTGACAGCAGCCCACCTTATCAACAGAATTCCATCTAGAAAACTGCAGGGAAAGACTCCCTATGAGTTATTTTTTTGGTCATCCTCCAAAATACAATCATCTCAGAGTTTTTGGGTGTCTGTGTTATGTCCACAACAGGTCACAGGAAAGGGACAAGTTGGACAGTAGAGCGGCACCTTGCATATTCCTTGGCTATCCTCATGGACAGAAAGGATACAAAGTTCTCAACCTTCAGACACACAACATACTTGTCAGCAGACATGTAATTTTCATAGAGGACTACTTCCCTTTCAGAAACTCACACCCTGAGGAGAAGGATTACAGTGAATGGCAGAGGAGAACACAATATATATACCACAATGATAAAGTATCTGAATATGGTATGGAAGGAGAAAACCAGCTACCTGAGGTAACTGATGAGGGAAATAATCAGAGTGAAGAAACAAGAGAACTAAGTGAAATACCCAATTCTGAAGAGACGGAAAATGTTCTCCAAGAGGATGATAATGATCAAACGCTGAGGAGATCAACAAGGAGAAGGATTGATCCTCATTGGAAGCAAGATTATTATTGTGAAGGAGCAATTTCAACTAAACATCCCATATCCAAGTCAATAAGCTATGACAAAGTATCACCATCATATTACTCCTACATTCTCCAACTCTCAAAAATCAGTGAACCAGTGACATACGATGAAGCAGTAAAACAAGATGATTGGATGAAGGCAATGAAAAGTGAGATTATTGCACTGGAAGAGAACAGAACCTGGGATTTGACAGTGTTACCTGCTGGTGTTAAAGCTGTTGGGAATAAATGGGTATTTAAATTGAAGTATAAATCAGATGGAACATTGGAAAGACACAAGGCAAGATTGGTTGCTAAGGGATATACACAAACAGAGGGATTAGACTATCATGAAACCTTTGCCCCAGTAGCAAAGATGACCACAGTAAGGGTCTTGCTTGCTATAGCCTCTGCAAGGCAATGGAAAATCCAACAGCTTGATGTAAATAATGCATTTTTGCATGGAGAATTAGAAGAAGAGGTGTATATGGAACTACCACAGGGGTTTTACACAGATGCTAGAGAGCAAGGACTAGTCTGTAAGCTGAAGAAGAGTATATATGGACTGAAACAGGCTAGTAGGCAATGGTTTGCAAAACTAAGCCAAGCATTGATTTCTTTCGGATATAAGGGAAGCCAGAATGATCACTCTCTTTTCTCACTGCATAAAGATGGAGAATTTCTATTGCTATTAGTGTATGTAGATGACATTGTTATCACAGGGACATCAGAGGTTCTTATAGAAAGCACCAAAGAATACCTACACCAACAATTCAGAATTAAAGACCTGGGAACAATAAGGTTTTTCTTAGGCCTTGAGATAACAAGATCAGAAGATGGGATCTTCATGAATCAAAGGAAGTATGCACTGGACATACTGAGTGACAGTGGTTACATGGGGTGCAAGCCGTGCAGCAGTCCTATTGATTCGAAGCACAAGTTGGGGATCTCGGAGGCGTTAGAAATTAAGGAACCGGAAGTTTACAGGAGGCTGGTGGGCCGACTAATTTACCTCACCATCAGCAGACCAGATCTAGCATATGTTGTGCACGTATTGAGCCAATTTATGGCAGCTCCAACAGAAGATCACCTACAAGCAGCTCATCGGGTGTTGAGATACATCAAGGGGGCACCGGGAAAGGGCCTTTACTTCCCATCTAACTCATCTACGCAGATGAATGTATACTGTGATGCAGATTGGGCAGCATGCCCTGTAACACGAAGATCAATCACAGGGCATTGTGTTTTCATAGGATCGAGTCTGGTATCATGGAAGACCAAGAAGCAAAATACAGTTTCGAGATCATCAGCAGAGTCGGAGTACAGATCGATGGCTTCTGCATGCTGTGAGGCCGTATGGGTTCATCGATTGTTGTTGGATATGAACGTGAAGACTATACTTCCAATACGCCTACACTGTGACAGCAAATCAGCATTACATATAGCCCAGAACCCTGTCTTCCATGAGAGGACAAAACACATAGAATTGGATTGCCATCTTGTGCGGGAGCACATTCAGAGCAAACTCATTGAGCCACAATTCGTCGGATCGGGTGATCAATTAGCGGACATGTTCACGAAACCCTTGGGAGGAGCACAATTGGAACTGGCCTCTTCCAAGCTCGGAGTGTCCAATTTCTTGTACGCTCCGGCTTGTGGGGGGGTGTTGAAGAAGGAGGACGAAACGTCATCGTATCAGCAAAAGGGAAGTGGCGCGAACTGAATGAGAGGAGGACGACGTCGTTTTCCTCTCAGAGGAAATAAAACAGATAAAGGACCTGGTGCCTCAGGGTCAGTGCAGATCGTTTATTCAGCGTCCTATGGGCCTAGGGAAACGGGCTGTTCAAAGCCTTTCTTGTTTATATGTACATTGTAGGACATTTAGTCTTGTATAAATAGCTGTGTAAACCCTAGATTATGAATTAATTGAAGAAGAAATTTATTCCAGAAGCCAGCTGCTCGGTCAGGTGTTTTCTTCCTTTTCTACTGTTTCATTACTTATTTGCAAGTTCAGCAGAACGTTGCTGGAACTTGTATTCATCTATCTGCCATTGTTTCTTCAAGCTTTCGCAGCCGATGTGTACTTGAACTCCGACTGGGAAGAGGTATCCGTAAGGCTAGCTCTTATTGAGGATAGAGGTTCAAGATTGATCATAATATATAGTTGGGCTCCCCTACTCATTGCCAATTGGTTTTGAGTGTGAATCCAACAATTTTACATGGTGTCAGAGCGGGTTTTGGCCGCACTCTTAGAACATGCCCGTGACGGTTAACTAAGTCCGCACGAGATCCCACTTGTCGAGGTTAACAAAGGTCCTCGCAAGTGAGGGGGAGTGTTGAGCATATTAAGTGGTATTATCTCAGATCGCCCAGTAGAGGCTCAAGATTGATCCTTATATATAGTTGGGCTCCCCCACTCATTGCCAATTAATTTTGAGTGTGGATCCAACAATTCTACACCTCTTTTGAAAATCTTCACCTGTACACGACTTAGGCTAGCTGCCTTCCACCCATCACAAGTTTCTGTGATCCAGGATTTACCCGAAGACCCGACTGGGATGCTGGACGACATAGCGGACTACGTAGAGTCACACTCGAAGGCCTTCCGGTGGCTGGGCCTGTCGATAGTGTTTGCACAGGTCAGCGAGAATTCAGAATTTTTTCACCGGAGCATTTTTTTTTTTTATGAAACGAGTCGAATTACTTATATTTTTTTTTCCACTGAAGGTGTTATCTGTGCTGCTGACAATTATGCTGAAGAACACAGGACCTCAGTATATGAGCGACGATGAGTACGTGGCACCACGGCAGCCTCTGCTGCACAATCCGTGCAGCTATCCGGTTCAAGCTCCTTCTTTTTACTTCTGCACTGATCAAAATTTTGCACCTGCAGACGAATCCTGGAATTTTCAGTTTCAGCGAAGGTATGGTACTTACTCTTCAAGATTCATTCGAAATGAGAATTGTAAAAAAAATAATCGAAAGAAGAATTCAGAAATAAATATATATTCTCTACCTGATACCTGTAATGCTCTTTTCAGGGAAGTAACTGAATGCCACTGAGAAAAGTTGAGAACAGAAGCTTTGTCGGAAAGCGGCGGATTCAGCTGAAGCTGAACAGATGTCCGGATCAAAATGAGTTCAGTTTGATAAACGGAAAAAATAAAATAAGACCCAGCTGGATTCAGATCTGTTGTTTGCCTACGTGGTCGATTTTATTTGAGTAAATAGAAACTCGAACTCAGTGCAGAAAAATGAGTAAATAAAGTCTTCGGTTTCCTCGATTAAACTGTGAATTTGATTGAATATCTACCTGAGAAGAAAAATGAGAAAATAAAGTCGGAAATTTTGTGGACGAATCATGAGAACAAAGTCTGCAGTTTCAACTAAGAAACTGTGAATTCTACTGAATAAATATTGGGACAGAAAAAATGAGTAAATAAAGTCTGCAACTTCCTCTACCCAACTGTGAATTCAATACAAAATTATTAAATAAAGTCTGCAACTTCCTCTGCTAAATGATTGCGAGTTCTGTTCAGTTAATGAGAGCA
>NQLW01000008.1:5930128-5945046 GCA_002312845.1 Kalanchoe fedtschenkoi
ATATGTTCCACCAAATCTGCTCGAAGTTGATGATGAACATTTTTATCACGAAGCTCAGCGTGTCTCTGAATATATTGGTGAAATTGAGGAGTACACCCTTGAGTTGGATTTATGGGAGGTTCTCCTTCTTCATCTATCCAATTCATAGCTTCATCCCCTTCATCTTCGATACTCATATTATGCAAAATGATACAAGCATACATTATATCACGTAAATGATTTTTATACCAGAATCGTGCAGGACCACGTATAATAGCCCACCGAGATTGCAGTACGCCAAAAGCACGTTCGACATCTTTTCTTGCCGACTCATGTTTCTCTTTAAATTTTTTCCGTTTTGGATCCTCCGGATGAGAAAAACTTTTAATGAACGCGCTCCACTCGGGATATATGTCATCTGTTAGATAATAACCTTTTGTGTATGTTGACATATTTATCGTGAATTGAACTGTCGGTGCAGCACCTCTCAGTACATCATTGAACAATGGTGACTGATTGAACACATTTATATCATTGTTTGATCTAGCCACACCAAAAAATGCATGCCATATCCACAAGTCTGTTGAAGCCACTGCTTCAAGCATAATTGTGGGAACTCCATGATCGCCTCGCGTGAATTGTCCTTTCCACGCCACTGGACAGTTTCTCCATTGCCAATGCATGCAGTTCAAACTGCCTAACATTCCAGGAAATCCATGTTTATCTAAATGCATTTGGAGTAGTCGTTGAACATCAACATCATTCGGTCTTCTCAAATATTTCTCTCCAAACACCTGTATTAGACAATGACAAAATTTGAATAAACATTGAATAGCTGTTGTTTCACCCATTCGAAGATATTCATCATAGTGATCTGCTGGAGCTCCATAGGCTAATTGACGAATAGCGGCAGTACACTTTTGAATTGATGAGAATCTCATTCTTCCATGACCATCACTTCTCTGTTGAAAATAAACATCGTTATTTGAAATATCACTCACTATGCGAAGAAATAACTCCTTTCGCATTCGAAACCTTCGTCGAAACGCCTCGGGAGGTTACACCGATTGATTAACAAAATAGTCTCTTTGGAGACGATCATTCCCAACCTCACGTTCCCTTTCGATGTATCTTCGAGGGTGCCGATTTATGCTGGTTGCTTGTTGTCTTCGTTGCTGTTCTTCTAGAAGTAAGATCATCATTCGCTCATCAGTGTCATCTACACACTGTTCAATTACGAATTGCTCGTAATCAAAACTGTTAGTCGGATAAGAATTTTGTGACATTTTGATGCACAAGGTTTAGATAGAGAGGCAAAATGAGAGTATAATGTTTTATGATTGCGCAAATACATTTTATAAACACATTTTACAACAGCTATTTTTTGAATATGAGCCACACTTTTTGATGCAACGGCTAGTATTAACTTTAAACTTTACAACGGCTAGTAGTCACATCAAATGTGAGTTAAAATTTCATTTCAACGGCTAGTATTATTGAATCTGAGATAATTGTACACATGTTAGGTTTTCTTACTTGGAATAATTTCAGACTTACATTTGATAAGTGCATAAAATTAAGGAATGCCATGTCTAGCTTTGATGATTGAACACATATGATTGTGAATGGCAAGTTGTTGGTCATTCATTGCAGCCGTGTCCTTCATCAGTATCTCGTAGTCGGCACGAAGTGTATCATCCTTTGCTTTATTCTTAATTTCGTTAAGAACAGCCAGCTTTTGTGCCTGAAGTTCTTCCAACCTTTTCCATCGGTGTTCGAAATCTACATTTACTGATTCAGTGACATTCTTCTTTCCTTTTTCCTTCAATTTTCGTTTAGCAGCCTTCTGACCAATTAGACGATTCTCTGACTCATTACCTCCATAAGAGTGCTCCTCGGGATCACGATTGAATGATGAGGTATATGCTCCAGATTCACTTGTTTTTGCTTTCTTTGATGCATTTTGCGCTTCAATTTGTACATCCCACTTTGGTTCATCCTTCACCATTTTCCAAATATGCATATATGGAAATTCTTTGTTCTTATGTGCATTTTTCAAATTCAATCGTGCTGCCTCTATTATTTGGTTATTTGACCACCCACTGTGATGATCAGATACAATTTGATTATAATAACAATTGAATTCATTTACCTGTGGCATCAAGAAGTAGTAATGTGACTTGATTTGAGGTTCTTCTCTTTCAATTTTTGTCTTGCGGTACATATTGAAGTAGTCCGTCACACGACCCCAAAAGCTTCCTCTTGTTTGAGTATTTCCAATTACAGAATCATTGCTTACGGTTAGCCATGAGCTGATTAACATCTCCTCCTCCTTAGCACTCCACTTGACAGAACGGCTACTTTTTTTTGTGTAACAACGGGCGGAACCTCATTTTTTGCCAATATGACGTGTTCTTGATCTCCTTCTATTGGACGGTTAGGATGTGGAGCCATTGAAGGATGCGGCATAATATTTTGTCCATATCCGACATAATAACCTGGACTAAATGAAGGAGAAGAATTAGAAAAAAAAAAATATGAAAATGGTGGATGTGTAGAAGAATTCATAAAATGAATATCTTGAGGAGTAGGAAACGTAGATGGAAATTGGTTGTGAGTAGGAGGAATTTGAGAATTTTGTGAATTGGAATTTGATGAAGATGGTGAATTTCCAAAATTTGGAGAATTCATAAAATTCATGAATCCTCCTCGAAATGGGTTATCACTCATTTGAAAAATAATTGAGCTTGAGAAAAATTGTATGTGGTGAGAGCTTGAGAAATTTTGAATATTGAGAAATTGAAAGATTGAGAAAGAATGAAAGTGTTGAGGTGAAGTGTATGAATTACTTAAGTATTTATAGTTGAAAATAAAAATTTTAGTAATTTTTTATTTTAATGAATTTATTGTAACGGTAATTTTTTTTGTAATAAGTTGAATGTCAACGGTTGAATTTTAACGGTTAATTTCTAACGGCTATAAAATATTTAAATATTTAAATCTAACAATATACGGCGTTTATAATCTTAAAACGCCGTATAAGCCCAACCCAATTCATATAAAAAACCCTAATTACATATACGACGTTTATAAATTTAAAACACCGTAAAAAGTGTTGGGCAATTACATATACGACGTTTTTAACGTCAAAACGCCGTATAAAGTCTACACATTAGACGGCGTTTTTAACCTATAAACGCCGTATTTGTTCCATGAAGCGCTTCATACAGATGAACGGTACCATGTCAGAGGAGGATAGACCGACTTCCACATCGAAGGTTCATGCCAGGTAAGGTTCATCATCTGACATAAACCTTGTCCATAAACCTTCGTTGGAGATGCCCTTATGGTACGTGTCGCGAATCTCTCATCTTCCTTCATTTTTGTTCACATTCGTTCAGATGCTGTCAAGTGTTCACTCTTGGTGCGTGAAACGTGTTTAGAGGGGCAAAAATGTACAAGGATTGATGTACTTTCGTGCATACATATGCATGGACATGTGTCACACATGCAGACGTGACACCTCAGCGCGCGCTCTTTTCCCTGTTATCTTTATTTCTATTTCATTCAATTCAATTTATCTAATTACATGAATTTTTTTAAAAAAACAAATTTCATAATTAAATGTAAAATATTATAAGCTTCAATTCAAGATCCGTATTGAATAGGTTTTCGATACGTTTTCAAAAAAATACATCGATTGAAAATACATAGTTCTTTGATCTTCAAATGTACTTTGCATTTTCAATAAACTATTAAAGTAGATAATCATGTATTTTGCGAGTTTCAATCTATATACTTTAAAATAAAAAAAAATAAAAATGTGAAAAAAATAATCAAAATGGATCTTAATTTAAAGGTTGTAATTTTCTAAAAATAGTTTTGATTTTTAATTTGTGAAAATAAATCAATTAGAAAATGATTTAGTGCAGAAGAGAAAGGAGATGTGTGATAGGGTGGCGCGTTCTGATTGGCTGAAATGAGGAGATAGTGGGGCACGTGGCGCGTCCTGATTGGTCGAAATGTGTGAGAGAGATAAAAAGGAGATAGTGAGACAGGTGTCATCCGATGGGTGGTAGTCGAAAACGAGTGTATTGGGACACGTGGCGCAATATCATTGGCCGCGACCGAAAGACCAAAATACCCCTCCCATCAAAAATACACTTAGATCATTTTCGACCGTCCGATTTGAAGAAGATGGATGAAGATTAGGGGTTCTCGGTTCTTAACGAATAGTGAGGTTCTCATTTGAACATATATATATATATATATATATATATATATATATATATATATATATATATATATTAACAATAAATTTAATAATTTATACAAACATATATATTTAAAATTATTCTTTTAATAAAAAAATAAGTCTCGAATCATTATTAAACTAAATCAATGCAGTGAAAAATGAATCCTAAAAAAGATGGGAGACCTTTTAGATGATGAAATGAATTGTTGTAGGACTTCAGGACTCGGCTGTACAAAGCATTTACAAGCATTGGCGGAACCAGAGGGGGCCGTCTAGAACGTTATTAACTATCTCAGCCTCGCCTCGGGCCAATCTTGGAATAGAATTCGGCAGGTCCTGACGTGTCGAAGTCGTCGCTGAGGAGCTTAACTTGATTGATATCAGTGGAAATGAGGAGTGTTTGCCATGGCGGCGGTTCTTCAGACTTGAGTTGAGTGGGTGTTCAGGCGGTCCCTATCGGAGGTGGGAATCATATGAGTCGAAGAGGGAGTCGGGAACTACTAGTGGGAGTTTATCGATGAACATGAAAAGCCTCCGGAGGTTTTCCTTTGAGATTGTTGCCATGTCGACTATGTCCTTGGTGTCCGTGTATACCCAGAGATCGCTCGATTCCACTCTCTTGAGGCTGTCTCGGCAGAAGGGGCATGACTGCGACCTCGAGCGCCTGCAAGCGAATAGTTAACAGTGTCTTAGAAACCGGGCATAAATAGATGAAAGCGGTTTTTCAACAACAGGCTCATTTCAAAACTCAAACAAACAAAAGAAACGAAAAAAAGCTATGCTCTCTATCAAGGAAGCAAATAACGAGTCGGTGAAGGTACGATGAGAGCGTTTCCTAATACCGTCGTGACAGCCAGAACCAGTCTCTAACTAGCATAGAAGCTTCTACGGATGTCTGCACTACTAGGCGTCGAGCAACAAGGAGCTATACAGCCACTACCACCAAAAGCTAATCATATCTTACATGCCTCCTCTTTGAGTCAGGCTCTCGTAAATATAAATGATAAATCTTACACAAAATTATCAATCAATACTCAAGTTGTAGAAAGCTGCCTTTTTCCAGAAAATTTCAACCATGTGGCAGAACTTGAAGATCAAAAAATGCCAGTTGAAAAACGTTAACTTTCCGCCTCTAACAGCTGTTTGACATTTATCTTAGATGACACCAAAAGGGTTTGGAGTTGCGGTTTATAATTGGCATGTGTAAAATGATATAAGGAGCACGAGAGACGGAAATGCGTACCATTCTTGGTAGCAATTCAGACAGAGGGCGTGGTTGCAATTGGGTAAAACAATCTTGCTATTCATCTCCATGCATATGCCGCATTCTTCTTCTCTTTCCATGTCGAGATCAGAATACTGCCTGCTATCACCCTCATCCTTTTTGCGGTACCTTTCCATGCACACGGCTTTCTGCCTTCTGTCTTCGCTGTCCGTGACTCCGTTTTGGAGTTGCATAAGAGAGGGATAAATTATTGCTGTATAAAGTTCGAGCAATGATCACTAACAAGGCGATAAATGTATAAATATTAATGACAATCAGTTAGGAGGTCAAGAACTGGGTTTATACCGTAAAATTCTCTGATGCTAGCTTTTCGCTCCTGAGTAGACATGGTGGTCGTACCGTCCACATAAACCTGAGGCGAGAGTTGGAAAAGAACTCCATTGAAAAACCGCAATGACAAAAAAAAAGGTCACATACCAATGAAAAGTGGTTGAGCATTCTGACCTTATAAATTAGGATACGCAGGAGTCCAAGTGCGCCTGCGAGATTGCAGTCCGTCCACTGAACTAAGAAGAGTAGAAAGTGAGCCACGGGGCTGTATGACAGTCTCATCTGAAGACAAGCCCCGTCATAATCCTTCGAAAAATCCGACGCCCTTCAGAAATAAAACATTCCAAAATCAAACCCTCCACGAAGCAGGGAAAAAAAACTATCAAATTCTTAAACCAGAAAAATAATGCGCATCAAAAATCTCCACTCTCAAACCATTTCCACTCGAAACCCAGCCGTCCGAATGCTTACAACCTTTTATTCCAAAAACTTCCAATAAAAAATAAGTACAAGATTCAGATCGCAGGACACCACAGAACAGAACCACTATCGAAATTAAACATTCCAAAATCAAACACTCTAAGAAGCAGGGAATAAAAAACTATCGAACGCTTGGACCAAAGAAAAATGCACATTCAAAGTCTCCACTATCAAACCATTCCACTCGGAACCCGGTGGCCCAGATGCTTAAAACCTTAGGATCCCGAAGCTGTCATTCTAAACTGAGTACAATATTCAAATTGAAGGACGCCATGGAACTGCTGGCCAGACAGACATGAACCCATACAATGCATTGATGGCAGGCATCTCCAAATGGTCCTACTTCAATTACACCTGGTGACACAGACCATGGAGAGGCACACCCGCATTAAGTGGCACACCATTAGACACGTGAATCCTTTAAATGAACTTCGAGAAGTCAACAAACTCCGACGAAATTCTACCTACAGCATTCGCACAGCTTCGCATCTCTCCAGGACACAAAATCAATCCTTAAAACGGGGCTAAAACGAGTAAGCTCATAGCACTGCGCTTCTAGGCAAGCTATAAGACATCCCACCACCATCAAAGTCACCCCATTACCTCCTCACACTTGAATTCACACTAAACCCAAGTGCATCAAAATCAGGTCAGCAACATCATTCTATTGCATAGCTTCAACTGGTATGCCATAGCCATTAAATCATCGATAAAAGCAGAAGAAAAAACAAAAATTAATATAT
This sequence comes from Kalanchoe fedtschenkoi, assembly GCA_002312845.1. Taxonomy (NCBI): domain Eukaryota; kingdom Viridiplantae; phylum Streptophyta; class Magnoliopsida; order Saxifragales; family Crassulaceae; genus Kalanchoe; species Kalanchoe fedtschenkoi. The sequence goes on from NQLW01000008.1 coordinate 5,937,141, forward strand.
AAATAAACCCAATATGGAAATTAGAGCAGAAGTCCAAACAAAGCCAGCAGATAAGCCATACCGACACTTCAACACCTCGATCAAAATCTCCAGAAAAAATAAACAGCAACAATTTAAACAGAAAAAAACAAAGTCAGAAGTCAAGCTGAAGCTCACACTTCAGAGAGAGAGAGAGAGAGACTCACAGAGTGTTGGCATGCTGGATGTCAGCTTCGAGGGCTTTGAGCGAGTCCTTGAACGATTTCCGCATAGACCCAGCAACGTACATCGCTTCTTCTTCCTCCTCCTCTTTGTTTCTATTTTTTTTTTAGACAGAAAAATCGATCACCGAAAAGTTTCAATTCAGTTGAACTCAGGGGATGCTGCAATTCCTCACCAAAACCCTAACTTCCAAGTGATCGACGATCAGCGTAAAACACCCCCGACTCTGTCACGCTCGCTCTATCTCTCTCTCTCTGTGGCTGCGTGCGTTGGTGGGTTTCGTTTCGTTTCGGTCCTTCTCCATTCTTCCCCGAGCTTAATATATTGTATTAACTTAAAATTAAGAAAATTGATTACTCATTTAATTTGAAACACGAGTGCGCGGATGTGCGACACGTGGACGATGGCGTAGGTTGTCAGTGCTATTAAGTTCAGTGATTAAGAAAAGGGCAGATTCGTACTTTTCATTGCATTATTCTTGTTTCTGGTTCTGGGCCCGGAAGCGGGATGTGGGCCCTGTTTTTTTATTATCGCTTTGTGCTCGTAAGCCTTATCCATATATTCGCTTTTTATTTGTAATTGGTAATGACACGTCTTTTAATAATAATGCTACATTTTGAACCCATAATATTAACAATATAAATTATTAAATTTTAAAAAAAATAAAGGATCTACAAAGATTTTTTGGAAAATTTATATTTAAAAATATCCTGCACTAGAAATTACAACTAGGTCTAACTTTTATAGAATGTATTAAAAATTCAAATAATCAGTCATTTCAGGTTTAGTGAACAAATTAACATAGAAATTAAACCGCATAATATATTAATATCATAAGTTCCAATAAAAAATGAAAATCATATTAAAAAATCAAATTTGGTACATATATTAATTTCTCATATTCCATTAGAAATATTTTCAAGTTTAAAATTACTACCATTGCATCTTACATTTAGGTTATTAATTTCTTTAAACAAAAATAAATAAATACTTCAACCCTTAATTTTGTGTACACCTAATTGTTGTTATGACTTTTTTTAAATACGATTGAGGGATGTTAGTAGGACTTAATTATTGTAGGTTGGTCCCGGAATTTAATGCAACTTTAAATGTTCTTACTGTTGAATGCCCACTCCTGTTCCGGTCTGCTCGTTACCTTGATCAAAACCGGATCGAAAATCGAATCGGTCAGATTTTCAATTTCTAATTTATCGATTGAATCAGTAGTTCATGCCGGTGATAGTGATTACTCACATTTTGCCTGCTCTTTTATCGAAATGAAAAACTACAAATCCTTTTAATAGACAGCTCATAAAGTTTCCTAAAGACAAGTTACTTGTTGCCAGTCCACAAGCTGCTTGAGATGAGCCATTTTCAACAGACAGCAATATTTTGAAATTGACAGCTCACCTAAGAAAGTCCAGACAAGCATAATGTTATCGGCCATGGATGATAACTTTTTGGATTACCGAATTAGGTTGATGGCATGAGCATGACATGGTACACTCTCTCTCTGATGGATTCATGTGAGGGGTGGATAAGAGAGCGTGTTGGCGGCATGATTATCACCCTTCGTACGCCAAGTTGGTTCCAAGGAGTAAGCATCAATCTGAATCAACAAATATCTACAGAAAAAGCAAACGTATCAGAACGGAAAATATCAGTAGATACTTGTCACATAATACAATGGATTGGTACTTTGACGGTTGGATGAGGTTAACTTAGAATTTGCGGTGATGCTTAATGCTTGGTAGTGAGACCGAAGGGAGTTGTGAGATATTTGACTAATTGATGAGAATTATTACTTACTAACCTCCTGGTCTGGGAAACTGCTGTAAGTCTTTTTCTGACTACAGTCGAACACAGAAATGCCTGTTATTTTCTGAACACCGAGTTTTGTTGCTATCAAGTTCTGCAAAAAAACATTCAACGATCAATCATAATTTCTTGATGGGTCCTTGCGAACTACCAGGACAAGCTTGGAGTTTCTCTTACCAGATTAAAATCAATGGAGCTGAATGCCTTAACCTCTGGCAAAGCCTGCATGCACTCCGAATTTAGTCAATTATTCAAGTAGGTTCAAATTCATGTTATATCATGTGTTGTATAGGAGTAAAATGCATAGCTGGCTGCAGACTGGGAATACTTCTCTAGACAGAGGAACTAGACATTATGCCAATGTTCATGTTCGAACTAAGAAGCAAAGGCAATATATATCAGTCGGCCCCTATATTGCAAGGAAACTCAGCTACTGATATCAAAAGGGAATGAACGAGGTGTTGTAGGTTTTTTGTCCAATAAATGTACTTTCATAAACTTTTCAAACAGCAGGCTATGCATAAGAATTAAGAAGCACTAAAATTCGAGAGATGCAGATATCTTACCATTTTCTGAAGACCGTTGACAAAAACAGCTTTCTCTTCCGGAGAGTCATTATTGGATAACCAGACTTCAAAAGGGCCAATTAGCCTGTCTGTTTGATTTGAGAGTTTTAAGTGAAGCTGCACACAACCATCTGTATTAGGAAGTAAAAAATATTATCTTAAAATAAGATGTACAGTTGTTGGTTGCTTATGTTATGGGACACATTTCAAATTCATTATTGCCACTCTGGTTGCACATGCCGAATAAATCATAAAACAGAATAGCAGCCATAGTTACCAAGAATGGAATTTCCAACACGACTATGGATGGAATTTTGACAAACTGCAATTCGATCTCTTTGCTGAGGAAGGGCTGAGGAATGAAAGGCACGTATATTATGGCAGAGTGTCAACATATAAAAAGGTTTTACCTAACATTTTCAAATGAATAAGCAATTCACAAGAATAGGAAAAACTCCGATAAAAAAAATTAAAAGGACTTACGCTACCAAGGATATTTTGTGTCTGGAGGCGACCGGGTTCCCCTAAATTTGTACGCCAGGTTATTTGAAGTTTGCCAAGAATATTACTTCCATCAACTTTAGTTGGTGAAGAGCCATGGGAAACCAGCTTTAACTGATAGAGGAAATTATGAATTCCACCCCCAGATCGTATGAGAGTTGGAGACTTGAATATATGGCTGCAAAGGCAATTGGAATTCAAGAAACTAACTGGCAGTTAAGTCTGTGGACTGAGAATTCCAAAAGAAAAACAAAGGAGAAATTCATAGACTAAGTGGGAAAGACAAAATTTAAAAAGGCACATTTCGACAAAGAAAGATCTATCTCCGATAAATGTATCAGTGTACCATTTTTTTGAGGCATTTTTCTCAGATGGGTGCTCGTCAGCTTTTAGCATAGTCGCACTCCAATTTGGAGCCGGCTCAAACTCAACTTGATCCATATAAAGGTTTGACTTTGTGTGGTTTTCTATGCAAGCTTCCAAAAATGTAGTTTCCTGAGGTTGAATTAACAAAGAGAAAGATTTGAATGTGACAAAGAACTTGTAGCATAGAGAATATCAACGAGTTTATGCTGATCAATCGCAACTTACCTTAACGTGACGAACCTGCATAACCAAAGAGAAAAACAAAAGATGAGGATCAAAGTCATCAATAGAATTGAAGTATGAGATAATATTGACACTAAAATACATATAACTTCATGTACAGACTATGTAACAGTTACCTTTGTCCTGACTGAAAGTGGATTCGCAACTACGAACTTGAAAAACTGAGGAAGAAACTTACGTTCGCCATCACCATCACTGTACAAAGCACTGCAAACTAATCTAAACATAACGTAGTCAGAAAACAGACTAAGCCAATGAATCAATAAGAAAGTCTAAGTTTAAAATAAGAGAAAGGAAGTGAGACCACTCACTGATGTTCACCGAGCTCTTTCACATCATGTTCTACAATAAAGTCATAACGTCCTCCAGCACGTATAGATTCCACAGGTGACTTGGTTGTATCCAACAGCAATATTCTTTGTTTATCTGTACGCATCTCTGCCTGCATTATTCAATTCACGGGCCTTGAAGAAGCTGTAGTAAACAAAGCATTTACAGACATTTGAAATCTCCTAACCAATTTCCACTATATTACGTTATCACGTCAGTTCCAAAAAACTAATTCTGTGCCAAGGCTTGACTTTCTTTCCTAAAAAGTAATGTCATCCCTCACTTCTACTTTTCATACTGAAATCAGCTCTCCGTAATAGCACACTGTTCTAAAGTCCCAAACGTCATACAATGGCTCGCTACATTAATAGTGTGTTTGGTTTACGGAAAATAAGGAGGAAAGGAAAATGGGAGAGAATGTGAATTCCCCAAAGAATCCGTCTAAGTTTCCTTTGTTTGGTTACGGGTGGAAAATCCATGAGAAAGTGCTCAAACACTTTGTGTTTTCTTAAAAATTTTCATCTCATGTTCCAACTAATTTTCCATCCCCTAACTTACTCTAAACCAAACAAGGGATTTCTTCCCATTTTTTCTCAAATTTTCCATTCCCTCAATGTTTCTCTAAACCAAACACAGCCTAATGGTTGCTCTATCCTTGGAATGATAATGATGATAAATGGGACAGGAATATATAAAAATCAATCAGATCCAAAGACTCACTCAACCATAAAACAAGAACATGCTCTCAGCAATGCCGACGAAAAGGCCTACCCGTATAGGCTATGAAAAGAACAGAGAATAAACCGCAACCATAAATAGACAGAATCACGGATTCTGCAAAAACTAGCACATTAAGTTTACAGGGAATACCAGATTTAGTAATCTGCAAAACCATAACAATTTTACTGAGAAACACTCAAAACCAGAAATTTAAGCTAGCAACCCAGCAGCATACCTTGATGACAACATCCCTGGCTTCAAATTTGGAACTGTTGTTGATGCTGATATAGCTGCAAAATGTCTCCCCGAGGTATATCGCCCTACATCCAAATCAAAGATCAAAACTACGAATCTTAAACACCGAGACATTAGCAGATTTTCACATCTGAAATGAAGATGCGATTGGGATGAGAAACGCACCCGAACGATTGGGGGAGGACGAGGAGGCCTGAGACGCCGAGGGCGTCGGACGGATCGTGGAGGAGGAATCTGGAGCGGAAGGAGAGATCGGAGTCGCTGGCGAGTTTGACGGCGGTCGGGGAGGAGGTGGCGGTGAGGGATTGGAAGAGCTGGGGAAGGTGGGAGGCGGCAGTTGGGTCGTCGAAGATGTCTTCGCCGACGAGCAGATCGGCAGGGTCGAGGAGGAGGGGGTTGTCGACTTGGAAGGAGGGTCGGCAGAGGCGCATCACGCGGAAGGCGAGCGAGTGCGGTCCCTGCGTCGACGCCATGGCTCCAAGTGTGTTTGATTGAGTCTCGAGTTCAGAGCTCGCTCGGCTCTGCGATTCCGCAGTGTCGTTTAGTTGATGGAAAGGCTTGCTGGACGACGTCGTTCGGTAGTCGAAGGAAGAAACAATTTTGAGTTTCGAGACGATGCCGTTTTTTTAAAAAAACAAAAAAATATTATAAGAATGTTTGGAATTTGAACCCGACGTGAATCGAACACGCAACCTTCTGATCTGGAGTCAGACGCGCTACCATTGCGCCACGGATCCTTACTGTTTATTTATAATTATATATGACTAAAACAAATATTTAGGTCATTATTTCAAAAATTTAATAAAATTAACTGTAAATCTTACTTGGATTTTGATCCGATAATACTATGCTAGTTTAAAGCAAGCGAAAATCAGGATGGTTTTAACACAAACAATGATGATTTTCATCAAAGTCGGATGGTTTTTATTTAATTAATTTATTAAAAATATTTGTAATATTATGATTGATTCTCAAATCAATTACCACCCTTACAACAAATTATTCGACTACTTGGGATTAAGTTCCATCTTGCTTTGTATAAAAAAAAATTAAAATAATTAAATAAGAAAGTTAGCATAAAATTTATTTATTCCTGATAATGAAACATTACATGTCATTAGCTAGTGTCAAGGATAACAAATGGCACCTAGAGAAACGAATATTGATCAACCCAATGAACAAGCATTAAAATAATATATATATACGCAACGAAGCCTAATGTTATTCTCTCCAAAATATGGTACTGTCACACATGAAGTAAGAGAACAGTTCAAAATCTCCAACAATAAGAAAATAAAGTAAAAACAGGTTTACAATTAGAATACTCAGCAAGTGCAGTAGAGAGAGTCACTAAAACAGTAACGTGAAGATGCTCATATATGGTGAGTAATCAAGCAGAGGCAGATTGGGGTTCAGCAGCTGGAGGTGGGTTCTCAACTATGACAGGAGCGTCTTTTCCAGCTGCCTCTGGGGTTCCGGCAATAGGGGCGTCTTTGGATGGCGACGTGGATTTCACAGCTTCCTTTCCAGTTTTGGGATCTTTGGCGTCCTTGGCAGCGGGCTTGGGCGGAGGTGGGATCATGTGAGGAGGAGGCGTGTGCTTCAGCTTGGTGAGGATGTGCCTCATCCTAGAGAGATCAGTTGGTTTCCCAGGCTTGGGTCCTTGGATGACTGTGATCGATGGCTTCTTATCTTTGTCCTTCTTCGCGCCCCTCTTCTCAATGTTGGGAACCTCGTTGGGTACAAGCTCAGCAATTGCTTTCCAATATTGCTTATCAGCTTCCTTATGAAATTTCTCCTGTGTAGTGAGGTAAGACTGCATGCAAAAAAGGGTTGTTATGGAAACTATTAAGACTTCCAAGAAGTTTATTGTTCTGAAAGATAGCAATTGTTTCACCTTCTCTTTTTCCCTGTTTTGGACTTTTTTGCTTTCAACATTTGTCTTCCTTTTCTCATAGAATGCTTGGATGTACTCCTCAGCATCCAAAATGATCTGAATCCGTTTTTCCTTCTCAATCCTTTCCTTCTCAGCAAGTCCAATAGCATTCAGACTAGCCACAAATCAAAAAGTTAAAAATTGAAACATACCAGAGGCAGCCAGAAGGTGTCACACATTTATTAGAATTATACAAAGTAAAAAAAGAAAACAGCAAAGAACACAACGCATAATGCTTTTATGGAACTTATCCAAAAATTCAATTAAGATTCCGAAAAAAATTAAAGGTTGCATCATCAAGGCCAAATCCCGACAATCATGATTCAAGTGTTGCCAATAATTACTGTTCAACTACAAAGATAGAGGGAGCGGCATGTATAAATAGAATATCATGTCAAGGATTATAGAATACGAATCAAGAAGTTATTTCAAAGCCCTCTATTTAGACGGGTCAGGATTATAGGAGCCATAAAAAAATTAAGAGCATCCAAAATGGAGTATGAAATTTCACACTCCAATTTCTCTATCCAGCCTTTGTCTCTCATGTATATCTGCACTCTCCTTTGTGCTAGAGTGTCCAATTTCGCACTCTGTTATATTCAAATTTAAATTAGTTTTCCTAGATTAAGAACAAGATAAATGTAACTAGATACACAAAAATGCTAGCTATGATAAATTATCTTATTTGTTTCAAATCTGGTTATCTGAAACTAAATTCAAACTACATGAAACTACAATTTCGAACAGGATTATTTAGGACGAATTTTTGACACAGGAATCTTTGAAAACTTCGCACCCGAGATTTTATTTTCACACTCTAATGTGGGGGCTCTAACGTTCAGTAGACATATTGCAAGACTTACCCATTTGTTTCAGGACGGGTTAGATGCCATACTAATCAGCCTTACAGGAGTTTACACAATCGTAGTTTTAACAGGCAATGCAATCCAAAATCATCAATTCATTTTGC
>NQLW01000008.1:5950500-5990107 GCA_002312845.1 Kalanchoe fedtschenkoi
CACCTCGATCCCCTCAAAGGCGCAACGAGATTCGTACGCCGGAAACCCGGGCCTGGGAAGCAAAACATTGGCGCCAGGCTTCGCCAAGGCCCCCAAGCTGACTTCTATGGCTTGTGTGCTACCCATTGTTATGTAAACGTCGTCTTGGGACAATTGATAGGGGAGGTCACGGCCAAGGTACTCCGCTACGGCACTTGTCAGGAACAACATTGTCCATGTCAGTTTAAGAATGTGAACATGTAATATTAAGTAGTTTAACAGAATTATTTATATATCTATATATATAACAGAATAGGATGGGAGCGTCGCGACGCTCCCGGTCCGGTTCGGTTCGGGTCGGTTCAGGTCGGGTCGGTTTGGTTCGGTCAGTTTGGTTCGGTCCCAGTTGGCTCGGTTTGGTTTGAAACCGGTTGGTTTGATTCGATTTGTAATCGATTGGTTCGGTTCGATTTTAAATTTTCAGTTACGGTTTCAAATTTTTGTTTCTAATAATTTGATTCGATTTTTAATTTTTCTCAAATAGAACCGAACCAAACCCGTCGGAACGACGGGTACCAATACTTGTAGAACAGAATAGAATAGGATCACGGGTGTCTCTCTCCCGGACGGTTCAGTTTGGTCCGATCCGGTTCGGTTCGGTTTCAAATTTTAAAAAATTATTCGGTTTACAGTTCCATATTTTAAAAAGAGATGACTAATAATTTGGTTCGATTTTTAATTTTTTTCGAACCGAACCGTCGGGACGACGGGTGCCTTTACTCGTCATGATTCGGTTCGGTTATTGTTTCGCAAAATCAATGATGGTTTGGTTCGGTTTTTTATTTTTTTAAAACGGAGCCGAATAGAACCAAACCATTTCACTATATTTATATCATATATAAATTAATTACATATATTATATAAATTACCACCTCTATATTATTATTTACATAAAAAGCAACCTATTTAGTAAATAAAGTTCAACTAAAATATAGATCAAAACGAATTAAACTGAATCGAACCATTTGCTTTGATTTGATTTGAAGCTAGCAGTTTAGTTTGATTTCAAAATTTTCAAACCAATTTCGAATGATTCGGATTGAATTTGTGTCAAAAAATAAACCGAACTGAACCATTATACCCATAAATAATATTGTAATTTTAAAAAATAATAATGTTAAATAAATTGAAATCCTGATTCATACTAACTCAAAAACAAATGAAAAGATTTTTTTTCTTTTAACATTATTACTTTGATGAAGAAAATATTTTTTTTAAATAAGAATATAGTTGTCTTTTAATGCGATTATAGACATTACAGTAAGTGCATCAAGCATTCGTCCTTTCAAAATCTATTTGATTTTCCTTTCTTAAATTATCATTCTTTTTTAAGTAACCAAACGAAATATTTACTAATCTATGATTAATTAGTCCAATAGATGATAATGTAATCAATTGATGGTACTTTATTAAAGGATTTTTAATTGTAAAAATGTATATTTTAAGAATGGAGCACAAGCTGTTTGCAAGCAAAACTAGCTTTTAAGCATTAAGCTATCTGTCCCTTTTGACTCGTTTTGGTCAAATGAATCAAATTGATTGATCTATGTCCGATTCAATCTAACGATGAATTGAGAATTCAAGAATGAGACATATGTATAAATTTCTGCTTCAATTTTAATAATTACACACAATATACAAAAAAAATTATAAATTTTAGAATGAAGTATGAGACTGACCGTCTAGCAGTGGGAAGAGCATCAAGCAAATGACGAACATAGGAATTGAATTCCCCGGAGTTTGATAGCATTGTCTACGGCGGCCTGAGCCACAGGAGTGGTGCGGAAGGATGAGAATTGGGAAGGATCTCCGTGGCCGAGAGGGATGAGTTTTCGGGCGTCATCCTTGTTCAAATTTCCCATGATCTTGTACAGGACGCCCCTCACCGTGATGTCTGGTTCGCCACTCCCTCCGCTCCGGTCCCTGCTGAATCCCCATCTCATTTCCAACCCCAAATTCGCCGTCGTCGCCAAATTGAATTTTTTTCCTTCTACTTCTTCTTGAAAGCAATGCTGCTTTAATGTGGTATGCTCGTTGCATTTATCAGTGTAGAGCAAGCACTATTTCTGAGTTTCAAGAGTTACGAGTCATAAATGCTGAATTTTTTATTTCTAATTCCAAGGCATTTATTAAAATTATAAAAATAAAGAAATAAAACTCAAAAGTGTCTTGAACTTCCGTCCTAATTGTGATCCCAACTATCATGATTTTCAAAAAGAGTTCGATGAAAAAAAAAATTGAACTGATTTTCTAAAATAAAATTTACCCTTACATTTCTAAATTAATATTATTATAAGTATTAAATTTGAGTGAAAAATTACGTCATTTGATTATCAAAATAAATAATATCGTTTTATATACATAAAGAAAATGATATCTTTTCATACTCAATCATCCATAATTCTCAATAAATTTAATAAGATTAAATATATTTAAGAAATCAAAATAAATTGATAACAAATATATTTAAGTTTAGTAATATGTAGTGTATATATATATATATATGACGTGTGGAGTACGATGAGCCTTTAACGACAGAAATATTTCGATAGGTTGTGTCTGTCCAGTATAAGGTAAACACTGGACAGTCACGAATCGACATCTTAATCAAAATGACACGTATACTTAGATTATCGATCACATTTTGAGGATGTGTCATTTATGATTGAAATATCAACCGGCGGTTGATTATCATTTGATAACAATGAGGCAATATCTTCTGTCATCACCAACCTACCATTACCAAAAGATGATAAATGGGTCGGCATAGGGGTGCAAACGAGCCGATACACTCGTGAGCGGCTCGTGAACATACTCGGTCAAAGCTCGTTCAATTATAAACAAGCCAAATACAAGCAAAATTTTTAGGCTCGTTTAATAAACAAGCCGAGTTTGAGCAATATAGTACTCGACTCGTTTATGTTCGTGAACATGCTCGTTAAAAGCTCGTTTAATACTCGAATTATACTCGTTTATTACTCGAATAGTCGAATTATACTCGTTTAATACTCATTTAATATCTATTTTTACTTATTTAGTAAGTGACATACTTATTTAATACTTATTTTATAATGATAATTTTTATTTTTTATCTTTCAAAATTAGATCACAAAATCAACCAAAATCAATATAAGTCCAAACTATATAAAATACAAAACCAGGAGACTGGTTTTGTTTGGCTGCAGCTGCTTAGTCGTGTTTGGCTGCAGATGTGAAGGAGACTGATATAAGAACTAATTTCCATTACACCCGCATCCAAACAAGATCGTATACTTGCAGCCAAACAAGACTACACGAAAAACCCTACACACTTATTCATCAAACATTCAAGCGTGCTCTAAAATGTAAGCAGACGGCGCAACCTTGATCCCTCCCTTCAAACCCTACTAGATTTCAATTGAAGGAGAAAAATGTGCCCTCAGAGTGACTAGGGTTCCTCTCCCCATCCTCACGTTCCCGCAACCTCCTGCCAGCCTTAACTTTGCCGCAATCCTTACAGCCCCATATACTAACAACGTTCCTCTTCACAACATACTTGCAACAAAACTCACAGAGGTACTTGCTCTCATTTTGATCATTTTCACCTTGGTATTTTATTGATGCTGTGCGGTGAAGATTGGTTGAGAAATTTTTATAATATTAAAAAGAAACAAGGGGTAATTAATTTTAGGGATAAAACCCAAAAGGGGCCCTGAACTAACACCGCTTACCCAATTGCGGTCAGAACTACCACGATTTCCAAAAAGGGTGCAATGAAAAAAAAATTGGGTTGATTTTCTAAAATAAAATTTACCATCACATTCCTAACATAATATTATTATAAGACTTAAATTTGTGTGCGAAAATTACATCGTTTGGTTATCAAAATAAATTATATCATTTTGCACACATAAAGAAAACGACGTCTTTTGGTATTAAATTATCAAATGACAATATTTTTACACACAAATCTAAGTCTTAAATTAATATTAGATTTGGAATGTAATGGTACATTTTAATTTAGAAAATCAGTCTATTTTTTTTTCATTGCACCCTTTTTGAAAATCTTGGTAGTTCTGACCGCAATTGGGTAAGCGGTGATAGTTCAGGGCCCCTTTTGAGTTTTTCCCCTTAATTTTATTGATTATCCTTCTTTAGAAATTACTAATTTATTTGTTGAACACTCTTTTATTGTATTTATTTGTTTGATTTTTCAGGCTACTGATGAAGAAGTTAAAGAAATACTCTTTTAATCAACTTTTCCAGACAGATGAGGATGTTTTATTGAAGCCTGAATAAGTATTTTAGGCGATCTTTTGGCGTATATCTTTTGTCTATTGAGAAGAACAAATCAAAGATGATGTGTTTTGACGCTGCGGCCCAGCTTGACAGTTTAGGTTGATTAGCTTGTCGAATAGAATTTGATAATTTTCGAGCCGAACTCGAGTATTGTATCGAGTAGCTTTCAAGCCGAACTCGAGTATTGTATGTTTATCAAGTAGTTTTCGAGCCGAGCTCGAGTAGTTCAAAGCCGAGTTCGAGTATTTCAAAATTTAACTCGAGTTCGAGTAGTTCACGAGCCGAGCTCGAGTTTAAGAAAAAATTATCGAACCGAGTTCGAGCATTACGCATAAAAGCTCGTCGAGTTCGAGCCGAGTTCAAGCCAATGCATATTTTAAGCGAGCCGAGTTCGAGTATTGCGATACTCGGCTCGGCTCGTTTGCACCTCTAGGTCGGCATAGCACAGTTGCAGCACCCAGTGAGCAATAATGACAGACAACATGGAATTAAACATTGTACAACATCCGGAGTTCTTACCTTGCTGAATCCAAGGTTGTTACCAGGATTTTCATCAGCTCTCTCCTTCCACCTTAGCTCGAGATGTGGTCCTGTGAATGTGGTGGAAGGCACCAACAGAAACCACTCTACAAAATGCTACTAATATATGCAAATTGGAACTCAGACTCACCACTTTACTACGGTACCTTCTTAAGTTCATTTGCTGCAGATCTAGCACGGGACGTAGTCAGGAATGGCATGCTTCGATAGTCAGATCTTCAAGTCAAAGTCACCAAAACAAGCAGCAGTTCGAAATGTAAAATGACGCAACAAATTGTGAAATGAGAGCTGAACATAATCCTATGACTAAATATATCGTCTGTCCAGAAGAAAGTCTGAAATATATGCATTCCTATGAACAGAAAAGATTAACCACACAAGCTTTACCTAGTGTACACTGACACTATGTAATAGAAAATCACTTAACACTTCCGATTTCACAGAAATTATCACTTCCTGCCCAGACAAACACTGCACCAAATTTCGATAACAATGGAGTAGAACAAATTAGTCATGTAACCAATTATCATGGATAGTGCATGACTAGTGCCTTTCAAACCTGAGAGACACGGACTTGTATATGTAAGTAACAAACACCGATCAGCCTGAGACTCTTGGCCAGCCGCCAAATTGCGAGTGTTGATGCTTATATGAACAACCAAATTAAGCACTTAGAAACACACTACAGAAGACATGCAAAATGAATTAGTGGAGCACAGTAAAAATACTTATGAAGGAAAATCATATTGCGGTTAAAAATTGTGTCACGTGCTCTGTATTTCCCCACCATCATAATCACCAAATGATTACCCTGATAACGAAAAACAAACTCTCCTGAGTTTTATCAGTTTGAAATACTAAATAGCTGATTCGAGGAACCCTAACTGCTCAGTTAATTGACAAGAAGTAGCCCAAAAATATTTATCAAACTCAGTCGAGAAGACAGCAATCATTTCCATAAAAATGCTACATCCACATATCTTTAGACGCCATCATAAATATAGGCCGACAACTGATTGACATAATTCCTAGTCTTTGTACAAAGGAAAAAAACTACCACATATTCAAGTCTTGTTGTGCTTTTGTACATATGCCTGCAACCAAAGTGGAAAGAGCACCATCAAAACTGTGAAAAGAAGCCCCTTGTCAAAGGAAGAGGCCGACCTAGGCAAAGATTCTAAATAAATTATGTTTTAAATAGCCTTTACACTCTATGAAATTTACCTCGACTAGCTTCGTGATTTTCGCCTTGGATGAAGATAGATACTGTTGCACTAATTCAGGGGTACTTGGTACTTGGTGAGAATGTAGACTGCTCAGAACCTTCTCCACTGCTTTTTTCACGACTAAGTTATGTGCATCCTTGCTCAAGTTTCCATCACGCCAAGCTGGTTTCAGTAGTTCCTTAATGAACTCTACAAGAGCAGCACGGAATTGTTTGGAAGTCTTTGGCTCTCTCTGCTCAGCCTCATCGAAGCCCCTGTCAGCATCCACTTGTTTGCTTTGATGAATCTTTTCTTTATTACGTTTGTTCTTCTTCCCGGCAGAACTCGTATTAGTTTTGTTTGTCTCTGAAATTTCTTTACGCCGACTGGTGCCAGACATATTATCTCCTTCATGTGCAATTCCTCTGTTACATTGATCTGCAACAGAAGATTCTGCAACTTCTGCTTCGGCCACTTGCAGTCCAGTAACATGCGAATGACCATTTTTATCCAACACGGCCCCGTTGTATTTGTCCATGTCAAAATGAATCCCTTCTGAAGCAAAATCAGGATACCTTTGATGTGAGGGGTAATGGATAAGTTCTGCTTTAAATGACCCCACTCCCAAGCTGGCCTGCTCAATGCCGTCCCGCAAAGGATCATACATGCTGCCAGGAGATGACATATGAGGAATAGAGATATAGTATGAAGGGCGAAATGGTCTAGAAGGCTCCCACTTGTACATTTCAACTTTCAGAGTCAGTTCAATAGAGTTTGACAAATCCCGTAGAGGTCTTGATCCAAGCGACACTGAAGAAGCATTAAAATCCATACCCCCGGATAAAATCTTCTGGCCATCGAACGGATTTGAGCTCAATGAAATTGCAGAATTTGAAGATCCATCAGCAGTTGAAATCTGGCGTGAGGAAAACTTGCCAGTAGTTGAAGGAGGAGGTAAATGTTGTTTGATGTACCGATCTGCAATTGATTGAAGAGGGTCATTGAACAAATGTTGATTTCCTCTGTAGTCAATTGATTCAGTCACATTAGATGATGGACCGAATCTGCCGACAAAGGCACTTGAAGAGGCGACTAAACCGCGACTAAATTCAGGTTTCACAAAATGAAGAAACCGGGGTTCATGAGAAGAATAATTGAACTCAACATGAAGCTGCCTGGTGTGACTCTCTGCATGCGGCTCTTGATAGATACTTTTAGTGTCATATCCAGCACCTGACGCATCATAGTGGTTGATCAATTTATTGCAGTATGGAGAATAATTTGCAAAATATAATCCACGAGGAAAATAGTACCTTCACCAACATGCTTTTCTCCATTGGCTGACGCCAGACCTCTTTCCGGTTGCTTGTTGGTGTAATTTTTATCTTCTTTAACGTGAAGAAACCTACATGAGTTCCCTTTGATACACCAACCTTTGGCATAGTAGTCACATATAATGGCAGGTCGTTTGTTCGTATCCATGAGTTGAGTGGAAAAGGACGAACTTCTCTTGTTTCTTGACGTAGCAACCATTCTGGAAAACCAAAAATCTATTAGAAATTCTTATAGACACTGGAGAGAATACAAGGGTAGCAAAATACTGTGAACGTATAGTACATGAACCACTAGAAAAAATACAGAACTGAACCTTGATGCTTTTGGCACTGCATGATCCTTCAAGTCCAAATTCATATATTTACCTCCATCTTCTACTTTGAGCTCATGATTTAATGTTGTCTCTCCCCTTTGAGCGGTAGATGAGTTGAGGCTTTCAGCAACAACTGTCATATTACTCAAAGCATCAGTATCAGGCGTAAAGGACACTTCCTGGTGGGTGTTCACAGCTATATTTTTTGGAACAGGAACAGGAACAGAATCAACAACTGTTCCATCAACATCTGATCCATGCACTATGTTTTCTTCAGAATCCAACTCCATGTCTTCAACTCCGCCTTCTTGCGTAATAACTAATCCAGAATTCTCATACATGGCCATTTCAGTGCCTATGGTACTAAGAGGTGTGAGCGTTTCAGCGTCCTTTGTCTCACTACTCAGAGGATAAACATCAGTGACCGGAGCATCGTCCGCAAACTCCTCCTCCTCCTCCGGATCCTCCTCAAACTCCTCCTCTTCCGGATCCTCCTCCGTATCCTCCTCCTCCTCAACTCGCTTCCCCGATCGCATTTCCTTCTCAATCCTTTCCTTCTCAGTAAGTCCATTAGCATTAAGACTAGCCACAAATCAAAAATTTAAAAATTGAAACATACCAGAGGCAACCAGAAGGTGTCACGCGTTTATTAGAATTATACAAAGTAAAGAAAGAAGATGGCAAAGAACACAACGCATAATGCTTTTATGAAACTTATCCAAAAATACAATAAGGTTCTGAAAAAAATTAAGGGTTGCATCATCAAGGCCAAATCCCCACAATCATTATCCAAGTGTTGCCAATTATTATTGTTCAAGTACAAAGATAGAGGGAACTGCATGTATAAAAAGAATTTCATGTCAAGGATTATAGAATACAGATCAAGAAGTTATTTCCAAGCCTTCTATTTAGAGGGGTCAGGCTTCTAGGAGCCATAAAAAAACTAAGAGCATCCAAACTAGTGTGTGAAATTTCACACTCCAATTTCTGTATCTAACTTTTCTCTCTCCTGTAAATCTGCACTCTCCTTTGTGCTAGAGTATCCAATTTCGCGCACCGTTTTATTCAAATTTAAATTAGTTGTCCTAGATTAAGAACAAGATAAATGTAACTAGATACACAAAAATGCTAGCAATGATAAATTATCTTATTTGGTTCAAATCTGGTTATCTGAAACTAAATTAAACTACACGAAACTACAATTTCGGACAGGATTTTTGAGTGCGAAATTTTGACACGGGAATCTTTGAAAACTTCGCGAGATTCCATTTTCACACTCCAGTATGGGGGCTCAAAGTTCAGTAGACATATTGCACAACTTACCCATTTGTTTCAGGACGGGTCAGATGCCATACTAATCAGCCTTAGAGGAGTTTCCACAATCGTAGTCTTCAACAGGCAATGCAATGATCTTTTGAGTTGCTAATTTAAGTACAAATTAAAATCATTAATTCATTTTGCTGGAAAATCTATCAACCTGGCAGGTGTCAATAGAACCTTTTAAATTGTGAAATGGTCCATTGCCAATTGAAATTAAAGAAAATCAAATCCCAACAGTTCCCACTTCACGAACCCGCTACTCAGTACTGAATAGTCAATCCAACTCTGACTGATCTCCAATTCAGATCAGCACCCAATATAACAAATCCAAGTACATCCCTAAAAGAAAATCCCAAGATCAACACTAGATTCCTATATCTAATTGTAACGAATGAATAACTAATTTGATTCATTCAATGGCCGAAATCCATCAACTCAACAGGTCTCTAGTTCTCTAAAGCCACTGCTTTGCAAATTGCAAGAAGTCAGTAACTTGCTCCCCTAGAGTTTTGACTATGTTAACTGAATGGACCACCAAATCAATTATGTTCGGAAGCAGGAACTAAACAATTTATTTTCCAAACTCTGACAGATCCAAATTCACATCAGCACCCAATATCACAGATCCAACTAAAACACACAACATAGTCCCTAGATCTAACAAGCACACACAATTTACAAAATCCTAAGCGCATCAAACGAAAAAGATTAATTAATAGTTACAAAAACTGAGCTAAACAGATCCTCACCGTCTCCACTCCCGGAGAGCATAACCTTCCTCCTGCATCTCACTCGGCGGCGGAAGCACCGGGTCATCCTCTCCGAGATCATACGCCTGGCCATTCCCATTCGAAACGGGCACCGACTCAAACTGACCATAGCTAGGGTTCGCACTACCAGATCCAAACCCGTAGATCTCACCGCCATCGTCAACAGTCTCATGCTCAACAGTCACTCCAGCATCAAATCCGAACGGCGTCTGATCTCCTCCGCCGACGGCCACGTAGTCCTCGTCGACGATCCCGTCGCCGAACGCGCCGTCGTACCGCTGAGACGCCTGGCGCGGATCGTAGCCGGTGTAGCTGCCGCCGTTGTGATCGTCGCCGAACGGGTGGGAGTTGGATCGCGTGAGATCGTCTCCGTCGTTGCTGAAGGCGTCGAACGACATCTTCTAATCCGAGTTGACTCGTCTGCAACTCGCTGCTGCTTCTTTCTCTTTCGACCGAGCTTTGTCCGGATCCCAATCCGAAATTTGGACGCGTAATAGATTAGAATTTCACTCTTAATCATTTGTTATTATATGACATTTAAATTAGTTAAGGGTGATTAGATTAGCACTAATCTTAACTAGATGTAACACGTAGCTTCGTTTTGTTATTGTAATTTCACATTTGCAATTTCGCATTGAGTTCATTTAAATACACCTGCAATTTCGTTCTAATGAAAATTGATTAAATTTATTTATTAATAAATTTGTGAATAATGAGTTTCTCCACATAATTTTCCCAAATTTGCATGAGAATTTGCTTATTTACCTTCACTTCTATTATAACTAATATAAATAAATGGTAAATTTAAAAAACATAAAATGATTAAAATGACATATTAATCCTCACTTATATACGCATTTACAAAATAAATCATTTAACATATTTGGTGGGCGACACTTCATATAACTTAGAAGTTAGAAAAGGAACCAGGCAAGAAAAAAATATAGTTATTGCTTTTTTTTTTAAGTTTTGGGAGTTTTTGAACGGATCCAGAAAAAATATTAAGAATGGTTAACTATGCTAAAATAACACTTAGTAGATATATGTATGGTGTAATTTCAACTTGAGATGAGTCATTTTGATTTTTAAGTAGGTTAATTAAAATTTTCTTTTGAACTTCAGAATCTAAAATAACATGTAAATATTAAAAAAATTGAGCAGGGTCATTTGACCCCGCTCCCCATCTCATGCATCCGCCACTGGTTTTAGTGTTTCAGAATTGGTTTTAGAATCTTCAAATTTTAAAGGTTTTAGGAGCTTTTAAGATTTCTGCAAACTCGAAGTTTGCGGGTTTTGGATTTTATGATTTAAATTTTTAGGATTTTTAGGTTTTAGATAATTTAGCATTACGCCCTAAAGATTCTAAAACCCTAAAATGAAAAAATAAGAAGCAAAATGGTGTTATTTTGTCCGATCTCTTACTTCATTAGGTGTCACATTATGTCTGATGACTTCTTAACTGTTTTAGATTGATCATTTTATCTATATTGATGAAATTAAAATAAATATATATAGTTTTGCGCATATAATGAAAACGACGTCTTTTGATAACAAACGACGTAATTTTCACACACAAATTTATAATAATATTGGTTTTGGAATGTAATGATGAATTTTATTTTAGAAAATCAGTCCAATTTTTTTTTCATCGCACCATTTTTGGAAATCGTGATAGTTCTGACCGCAACTGGGTAAGCGGTGGTAGTTCAAACCCCTTTTGAGTTTTTCCCTATACTTATATGTATACTATTTCACCAATCACACAAAAAACGACCTGATTTTGTCAAATTTCATAAAATAACATTGTTTGTTAATGATATTGTCACTTGAAAAAAAAGTGTAAAGCTAAAAAAAAACGTTTTCCTTTTTCACACTCAATTCATCCCAATTTAAAAATAAAACACGACGAGCAAAATAAGACATTTCTGATGAAAAAAACCAAATAATTAGACAAAACTCCGATTATGAAGTTCTAAACCACACCGTGTTAGCATTTTCCAGATTGATTTTTCATCAAACTACGGATCATTTATGGTTATTTTGCATTTGCAATCTGCTTATTATACTTATTGTAAATAAAATTTTAGGACAAACAATCATAAGTGACAAAAATGGACAAAAGTTCTCAAAAATCAGCCACAAAGAGTGACACGGAAGTCGTCAAGAGTCGGTATGTCTAACTAATTGATATTCCTTTGATATATGTGCGAATGTCTCGACCTCTGTGGAACATGATCTACAATGTGATGAGCATGCTGGTAAATATAATTATTATACATAAATGGTGATATTTTTCTGTTTATACATATATTATAATAAATTTAGATCGGAGACAACCAAACTAATTGCAAGCACACAATTCAAAACGACATAGCTTTCCATTTTTATAGATGGACATTACAAATTAAGTGATATCACTTAAATAATTATTATGCACAAGTTGATAGTTTGCTATTGGCTATAAAATCTCAAAATAAATTGTTTTAGGTTGGCTGTAAATGACATAGAAGTACGGGATTTCATTCCTTTTGTATTTGATTAATACATAAATGTGCGTGTGAGAGAACATATCTATGCACTCAAAAGACTTTTAAAGTGAAATATTTATATAAATATGTGTACTTTTAAGGTGAACATTATCATAAATCTTATATTCACCATTCATTTGAAATCGGACGGCTGAGATCGTGGGCCGTCCAGTCGATGATCGCGGCGACACGCTGCGGTTCCCACTCATTAGCGTTGTTCCAGTTTCTCATTGTCGTCTTGTAAAGCAAAGTGCGTGAGTGAGTGATGGGGTGCAAGGAAGCGTTTGTAAACGTGGACGTGTGATTTCTTCAAGGAGGGTGGAAATCTGGGTTGACTGGTTTTGGGTTTTGTTGGGTCGGTTATGGAGCCGTCGGGCCGAGCGGTGCACTACAGGGGGTGAGGAAGCGCCAGTGGGGGCGGTACGCGACGGAGATACGGGATCCATGGAAGAAGACGAGGGTCTGGCTGGGCATGTTCGACACGCCGAAAGAGGCGGCGCTGCCGTACGACGGGGAGGCGAGGTCGCTCCGAGGCTCAAAAGCGAAGACCAATTTCCAGGCCGCGCCTCCGCCCCGCCGCCCGACTTCCCTCTTGATCTCAAATTCGGCTCCGACGACGCCAGCCGCCGCCGCGTCGACCAGCAACAACAGCTGCAACAGCAACTGCCACTCCACCACCATAGAGCGCATGCTGGTTACAGCGTCGGTGTGGTTGCGCGTCGTTTCACATTCAGCGAGTTTCTCCAGACGAGTATTTTCAAGGAGTGCGGCATTGGAGCCTCTGCCGGCTAGTCTTCGTCCTCCTCAGACGCTGCTGCCAACATATGTGCGGTGAGCGATGGTGGGCCGGTGTTGGGTTTCGGGGTGGTGGCGCAGGGGTTGGCGGTGGACTTGAACGAACCGCCTCCATTGTGGTTGTGATAATACAGTGGCTGTCACTCTGTCGATCAATAAACGACGTCGTTTATGGTATCCATATTGCATATGGTGGTAAGCAAGAGTGACTACAAAGTTTGCATGACTCATCTGTGTGAATATTTTTGGTCGGCGAGACTACCGTCTCCGGCCTGCCGGTCAGCAGTCATTTATCAGTCGTCAGTTTTACTAATCTGATTAATGCAGTTCGTATCTTCGATTCACTTCCCTCACACGCGCTCTATTTTATATATATATATAATATGTAAAAAGGGGATTTTTAATTTTTAATCTAATCGTGGCAAGTTTTATTAAATCGAATTGCATATGATTTTGAAATTTGAAAGAGTATATATGAGAACATTAATTTTATTGAAATGAAATTAAAACTGTAAAATTTAAAAACTAACCGAGCCGAGGCAATTTAAGCAAAAAAAATTGTGTTTTATTTAAGTTGGGGAACCCTTGATTTTTTTCACCAGTACTCCTCAAAAAATTTCAATCAAAACTATTATTTCTTTTGATTTATTTTCAATAATGTCATATTCATTTATTTCTTCTGGAGTTACCAACAATTGGATAAGAAATCTATTGTTTAGATCGGAGTTATACATGTCACGCTAGCCTGATATTCTGGCACACCACCTAAGATATGACCAAGTAAATCGTTGGTGACAGATCTTAACTCTCTTAAAGTGAGACATGAGAAATCTCACTATAACCTCAACAAGCTCAGATTTCAAACCATCGATTTCCTCAGCCATAGCCTCAACAGTTGTCTTTGAAGCATCCCTCTCATTATCACCATCGAGTGAATACTCCATAAGCTCCTTCACCTCCATCTCCACTCCCCCCATATTGTTTCATGAGCAGTGCTCATATCCATAACCCACCTCTACATCTACTCGATTCAGCCATCAAGCGCCTTGCGCCTCGTCATCTCCTTACCGTGTCTTCACATATATATCTCCTCGACTAGACGTTTTGTAGAAATCGACGGCAACAGGCTGCTAAACTGACTTTGATTTTGATCGGAATCTGGAAGAATATTCGAAAGAGAACAAGATGTCCACCAAAGCATTTTTTGTTCCAATTAGTTGCAAGTAACATGTCCTTTACTAACAAATACACATCTTTTCCAACGACCCTTCATTTTAGTTAATCACAAGCACACCCCGTAATTTATAAAAGCCTACAACGCAGCCCCTGTGTTCATCACTCAACTTGTCGAGGCCGGGTAGAACGTCGCAATGGCACAGGCGAGAGGCACTCATGGCCTGCTGAAGAATCGGAGCCTACGACAAGTCTATCAGGGCTGCAGGAGTGGTGTTGAGTCATGTGATAGAGAGATCAACACCTTCAAGGGGAAGGCCGAGACTTCTAGGAGGAGAACTAGAATCAGCAGGCAATGCGGGACCTTTAGAAAAGAAATCGAGGCCAAGCGAGATAACCGTTGGGCACGGTAAGACAAACTCAGGCTCCTCAGTGTGGGATAACACCAGTGAGTCATCTGCAATATCAGTACCAACAGCTCGAACATTTTTAGAAGGGAACTGTGACTCATGAAAAACATGCCAAGAAATAAGAATATGATGGCTGATCAAATCCAGGACTTTAAACCCCTTTGTCGTAAATGGATATCCTAAAAGCACGCAAGGATGTGCTCGAGCATCCATCTTGTCCCGCATGTGAGGCTCAACCGACACGTAACAAAGGCACCCGAACACCTTTAGGTCATCATAAACAGGCTAATAACCAAAGAAGACTTCATAAGGAGTGAGCTCTTTGAGTACAAAGGAAGGCATTTTATTAATAAGAAAGACTGCAGTAAGAAACAGTCCGCCCAAAACTTCATTAGAACATTTGCTTGAAATCTCAATGCCCGAGGTACTTCTAATATAAGCCGATGTTTCCTCTCAACAACTCCGTTTTTCTACGGTGTATAAACATAAGAGGTCTGATGTACGCACCCTCGAGAAAGTAAGAAACCGGTGAGATCATGGGTGAGAAATTCTTTAGCATTATCACTTCTAACACAAAGCACCTTCTTGTTGAACTGTGTATCAGCAAAAATAATGAAATTCTTAAGCAACTACAGAGCTTCATTTTTCACTTTCATCATAAACACCCAAGTGATACGTGAGTAATCATCAACGATTGTCAAAAAAATACTTGAAACCTCTAACAGATTGAACCGCAAAAGGTTCCCAAATGTGTATATATATGAGATGGAGAATGCAGTCTGTTTGTATAAAACTTGAAACAAAAGGTAACTTGGTTTGTTTAGCCTAGGGACACACTGGACACATTGCTTCCTATATCAAACTAGTTGTAATAGTTGGTACACACTTCACATGTTTCTCCAAAGATAAATAATCAAAACTTTGATGCCACTTGAGAACATCAGACACCTTGTCAACAACTGCAAAAGTTGTAAGCTCTGTGTTCTCTTGTAGCTGATATAGTCCATGAATCAACTTACCAATCCCTAGGTAACTTATTGCCACTGGGTCCTGAATAAAGCAAGCTCCATTAGTGAAACTAGGCACATAGACTGTATCTCGTATGATTTTGCATACCGAAAGTAAGCCAAACTTAAAATGTGGCACATATAGAACACATTTTAACACTAGACTGCTATTAATACAAGCAACACCTTTTACCTTAGTTTGAGTAACTGCATCATTAGGCAATGTTATCTCATAATAATTCTACAAAACCTAAACATTTCACAGTAATAATAAATTGGGTGTGAAATGATCTGTCGCACCACTATCAATGAGTCAAACATTATCATCAAAAGTTAGAGAAGTCGAGAGCACAATACCTCCCACTGCATTGTGTGCATCATTGACATTCCTGGGTTGAGAAATAAGAGCCAGTAACTTGGAAATCTGATCTTGAGTAAATAATTGTTATGGCATATGCACTGACATGTGAGATTCTCCAGCCTCTGAAGAACTTGTGTATGTATTGTAAGCCATTGGTCTGCCCTCCAAATTTTCTCCTAATTTGTTGCTTATTCTTCCAGTTTGGAGAATAACGAATAAACTTGTAGGAAGTTTCCATGTCCAGACATGCCACAATGTGTACAAGTCAAATTCTTCTTATTTTTCGCTTGATTGACATTACTACTACTCCTTCCCTTATTAACACCATCATCTCTTAAACTATAATTACCCCTGCCTCTTCCAGAATCAACATAAAAAGCTGTTGTTTCTACACACCACCTCCATTACCAGTCAGCTCCAACTGTAATTCATCCTGAGAAACAATGTTATAGGCATCATCAAGTGTAGGAAACTCTCTCGTCACAAAAATCTAAGACCTGACATGGTTATGCTTCTCATTCAGTCCCATCAAGAAGAACATAACATGTTCTTCCTCCTTCGCCTTACCACTCATTTGGTACTGGGAATCTTCATAAAAGCGCATCCAATTCATCCTAGAGATTAATAAATTTCTTAAGAAATGCAGAAACTAACATTTCATCTTGCGACAAAGTGTAAATGTACGAGCCTTATGTAATGTAGTGTACCTCTTGTTACGCGTTTTCATGCGGTTGCTGCATCCTTTGCGTGAAGAATTCCTCCAGCTATTCCTTTCGCCACTGAGGATATAAGCCAGGTCATGATGACATTGTTACGGCGTTGCCACTTCGCCTAACGAATTGAATATGTTGCTAGTGGTTTAGGAACCTCACCTCGAACGAAGTCTAGCTTCAACCGTCCGCTTAACGCGAGCTCCATTGATTTCTTCCACAACGAGTAATTCTTAGTCCCGACAAGTACATCTGTAACAAGCGCAACACTCGTAGTCTCATTCAGACTTATAAAGAAAGGATCGTCAGCAGGAACAGTCACAGACGAATTTCCTGATTCCGGCGTATCTCTAAGGTTTGTCATCTTTTCAACCAAAACTGAACCAAATCAGAAAAGCTCAGGGAAGATAGTTATCAGGATCACGTCTCCGACGTCAGTGCTCTGATACCATGTAGAAATCGACGACAATAGGCTGCTGAACTAGCGGCGATTTTGATCGGAATCTGAAAGAATATTTGAGAGAGAACAAGATGCCCGCCAAAGTATTTTTTTCTTCCAATAAGTTACAAGTCACACCTCATTTACCAACAAATACACGTATCTTTTCCCACGACCGTCCATCTTAGTTAATTACAAACACACCCCGTAATTTATAAAAGCCTACAACTCAGCCCCTATGTTCATCACTCAACACCCGTAATTTACAAATGAGCAATTACAGTAACATTCTTTATATAACAAATTTAATTTAGTTTAATTTATTAATAAAACATGGGCCGAAAGTTCCACGCAGCCATTCTCTCCTATTTTACTTTTTGAATGTTGCAGTGAGGTCTGCCGGCCATGTCTGCCGTTGGGGGTATCGCAGAATTGTTGTCTTATGTAGAATAGGAGCCTGAAGAGAATCATAGCTGCGGCATTAGTGGAATCTAATATGCCACTAAGTATCATTAAAGCAGCTTAATCCCGGAAATTATGTTGCTTTTGATTGACCAGGCTTGTCACTAATTTGTCCCTAATAAACCCTTTTAGCCTAATTTAATTAACCGCTTAAAGCGCCTACCTTATTTTGTCATTATATTTCGCAGTGCTAGTAATAAAAAAGCACATGTTGAAACGTGTGTGTAACTCAAAGGGAGTCGCTACAGCATCGCGGAGTTAAAATTCGATCTTTAAATTAATTTGGAAAGAACACGCCCTTAACCGCTCTAGAGCATGGTGGCGCGAGCACTCATAATGATGTTTTAATTGTGATAATAATAATAGAGGTATAAAATGGAATTGAAATAAATTTGACTGGTGGCAACATTATCTTGACCGAAATGCAAAAATATATATAGTTAATTAATATATTAATTGAAATTGAGATAAAGTTATGGCTAAAAGATACCGACAGGAACAGCCCATGCCGCACGGCTGATGATAATTGCGCTTCTTTGCCGCCGCTGGGCGCACATTTGATTCCTGGGCCCATTCGTATCTGCTGGCTTAACTCACTCCCTCAACTACATTTTAATTTTTATTTAAAAAAATTAACATTTTTAATTATAGTTAATTAATTAACCTTGTAATTAATTAATGATGTTAATTAAACAAGGCAAGTGGATTTATATAATATCTCAACTTGGTTTAGTTCTGCCGCCCGAGCACTAACACAACTTCTTAGCCCTCATTTCGTAAGATGTATTAAGAATGAGATGATATTATTAATATCATACTGATGTGTTTGATATAGAATACAAATACGTAGTAATAATGGAGGGAGAAAAAATTTACCATTGAAAATTCCGTAGTAATAATACCTTCTCAATATGTGATATTATTTATACGGATATTAATAATACACGTATGAATAATACGTTGTGTCAAACATGCACTTAAATAATGGTGCCTGATAATTCTTTCTCATGTATAGCTATAGAGTTATATTTAAATTAAATTTCATAAAAAACATTTTTAATATATTTTGTTTTATTTAAAATTATAAAATCTTACTGACAGCTTTGTATAGCTGAGAGGTGTTTCCTAAATAGAAATCTTGCAGTTGCCATTGCATAACTTATGGCCTACGATTCAAGTTCAGTATCAATAAACATGTGCAATGTGGCACCCAATTAGGGACATGGGGACCTAAATGGATCTCACTCATTTAAATAATTTTAGTTTGCAGCAATTTAATTATAAATATGTATAGATAAATAAGCTGGACGTTTTATAAACAATAAGTGCTTGTAATTTTAAAATTTTCTGAATTTAAAATTTTGAAGGAAAATAATAAAAATCTGAGATTTAAAACCTTAACAATTAAAGTAAATGTATATTTTGATAGAAAAATAAACCTTAAACAATGAAAATTAAGGAAATATGAAAACGAGTTAAAGAAGATGAGTTGGCACTTCCACGTGGGGCCTATGTCCTGTCAAATACATCCTAGAAAGCAAAGCAAAGCAAAAGATGCTGGGACGACTCCAAACAACAGCTGCCCAACACGTGTGAACCCAATCAGCGTGAATCTCCATGCAAACACACGGCTGCGATCCGCGTAAGTACGTGCGAGCTTCATGTGCGGCCCACCTTTGAAAAACCGTCCCGTTTCCGTAATTCAATTCCATTTACATTTTCCATTTATTCGTCTCGCCTGTGATTTTTGCTGTTAATTCATAATCCATGTAATTAACAACTGATTAGAATGGTAAATATGTTTGCTTAAGTTTGGTTGGCAGGGAAGTTTTGACCAGAATCTGTACGATGATGCTGGACAAGAAAACGTGTGGACAAAAAAAATATGTTATTGCTATTGGCGCAATGAGGAACAACAACAATGGCAGAAGCTGTTGCGAAAAATCGATCTGCAGATCTGAAAAAAAGCTGTACTAATCTAAACCCTGCTTTAAGTAAGATTATGCGTAGGTAGAGTGACTGGTAAATGGGCGGCCGGGATTTTCATCTTGGTTCATCTCCGGGTCGTGGGTTGCGTCGGGTCAGGCGGTGTTGTCGGGTGGTGGGAAGTTGAGATCTATGTCGAGGACGGGAGGTCGGGAAGTGGGGTTGCTGGTGTCGAGGACGGAGGAGGAGTCCGAGTCGCTGTGGGCGGGGCCGTGGAAGTTGATAGCGGCGCTTGAGACGGCAACGGCGGATTTGAGGTTCGGGTAGGGTTGAAAGGTGACGGATCGGGCCGGGCGGGTCACCGGGTCGAAAAAGAACATGTTGGGTTGCAGCACCCCGGCGATCGGGGACCCGGCGGCGAGCTGGAAGTTATGGAATGGAAATCTCATCGGGCTGCCGAATACTGCGGAGGGGGCGGCGGAGGCTGCCGGGGTGTGGCTTTCCCGGCTAGAGGATTCGACCGTGCTGCTCGGGCTGGGGCTGAGATTGGGTTGCGGCAGGGTAGGTGGGCGGCCGAGCGCGGGAAACGGGAAGTTCGTCTTCGCCTTGGCGCCGCGGAACTCGATCGCCGCCGTGTCGTACGCCCTCGCGGCCTCCTCCGCCGTGTCGAACGTGCCGAGCCACACCCGGCTTTTCTTCTTCGGATCTCTGATCTCAGCCGCGTACCGCCCCCACGGCCGCTTCCTCACCCCTCTGAAATGCACCTCCTTTTCTCCGCCCGCCGCCTTTTTCTGCGCCGTCGTCGGAGCCATCTGCTCAAAGCTCGTGGTGCTAAAGATCGGATCTTTGCGATCAGGGTCGATGAGGATGTGGGTTGATGGGGGATTTGTGCGGAAGAGAGCGGTTTGATTTATAGGGCTTGAAATGAAACGCAGAGGGGTTGATTGGTTCAACAGGGAAGAAGGTCAACGTGTTGTTTGACTGTTTTATGTGAAGCCGCCTTGATTTGATAATTAGAATTTTCTACTACCACTCAGCTTTTTATACGACTATTATTTCACAAATTGGACTATAATAATGTTGGTTCGAGGGGATGACGTGGCAGATTAAGCTCCTGATGATCGAGGAAACCAATCCAACGGCTCAGGTGAGTATCGGCTGGATAAGAATAATGTGGTACGGATACCGGTTCGACCGGTGGTGGTCGGCAGTAGCTTTTATAGAGCCGCGTGATTTGGAAAGCAATGTCAACAGAAAGTTTAATTATTATTATTAATGTTAATAATAATACTATTATAAATTTTCTCATTTTTTTATTTATCTAGTTTCTATAACCATAGGTTGTATTTTAATTATTTCAGTCTAATTAAATGCATTTAATTTTATCAGAATTAAATAGTAATGTCCGGTATTTGAAAATAGATTTTATATCCATTTTGCTATTTGATCTAAAAATATTAATTTCGCATCGAATATTAGTTAATTAGCATAACTTAAATGACACAAAGGAGAAGAATATTAGTTAATGACAATTACGGATATGCTCCCGGTGACACGCTTAGATATAAATACATAATTTATGCAAATGTGATTAATCATTGCTTTCAGATTTGCTGCTGTGTCTCGCTCCCGAACCAGCCAGCCTAGCAGGTGAGGAATAGCGCGCCCAATGAGAGCCCTCCGCCTGTCACTGTTCCTCCGCACCTGCTTTCCTGACCTAACTTCTTTTCCCATTTTCTATTTATTGAATTAAATTGAAATGAATGATGATGATGAAATTGATAAAGTCGCTTCTGGACTTCTGACGCAGACACCCACTTCGTATCAGTTTTTTCCGACATGGTCGCTGTCACACGCTCCTGCGACCCTCTCGTGACTCACACGTATGTTTCATATACCACAACTTCAATCTATATGGTTAATATCACTCGCACATACAAGATTTTTTAGAGGATAAAATTATATAATTAAAATTTTGATCAAATTTGAAAGAGACAATTAAAAATTTAATTAAAATTAAATATATAAATTTATTTTTTATATATATATATTTTTTTTTACTTTTTATTTATATAAACATAGATGTTTTAAGTGAAATTCGGGGGCAGCCGACCCCATCGCCCCTCAATGTCTTCGCCCTGGTTAATGTTAAGTAGAAAAAGTTAATAAAATACAATAATAGTAATATCATGTTTATTTTTTGAAGCATCACATAATTAATTTTTTTG
This sequence comes from Kalanchoe fedtschenkoi, assembly GCA_002312845.1. Lineage (NCBI taxonomy): Eukaryota > Viridiplantae > Streptophyta > Magnoliopsida > Saxifragales > Crassulaceae > Kalanchoe > Kalanchoe fedtschenkoi. Next base: position 5,972,340 of record NQLW01000008.1, read on the forward strand.
GGTGTTTCTCTTACAACCTCAAAATTCTGAGTTCAAGTCTTGGTGGCACTGCATTTACGCTTAGATACGCTGGAGGAGCGCGTGAGCCGACCCACAGTGAGTATGGGCGTAGACTATAAGTGAAGGGGGTGTGCAGCCACTGACCACCAAAGAAAAGTGAGAAACAACTATCGATCCCCTTTTTAAAAAGAAAAAAAAAATATAATTAGTCCATTTCTCTCATGACATCGCGGTACCAAAATGAAAGATCGTATCCGCATACAGGCGTCAGAATTATTATTATTTTTTCTAAAAAAAGAGCACTTGACATATACTATAACTTGTGGATTAAATTACAAATAAAGATGGGTGAAGTGATCCTCTTTATGGAGCTCTCCAATGATTAAAATTCACTAGTATCAATCATAATTAATACATAATTAATAAATAATAGTTGATTTGAAAAGAAAAAAAAAGAGAAATGGAAATGTATAATTATATAATTGAAGAAGCGTTTGTAAAAGTAGGGTGATGGCGCAGTATGACAGCGTTAATGTAGGTAGGTGTTGTCATGTAACAGGTTTACTAAATTGTTGGTTGTTGACGAAGATGATGATGATGTTACGTCGTTGTTAATTGCATGGAAGTCAGCATGCAGAGCAAAGAGCAGCCGCCACGCGTCCATGGTGGTGTGAAAGCGCCTGAGTGGAGCAGATGGAGGGAGGCCTGTGGCTGAGGCCATCGCAGAAGCAGGCCAGAAGCTGCGGTGGCTGGCGCCTGGCGGACAAGGTGGTGGAGGGCCACCATCTAGAAGCAGGTCAAGTTGTTGTGTTCTCTCACATGTTATTTTCATAAATCTATCATTATTTTTAATACAAAATGAATACATTAATTTTTTAAAATTAGACGCGGCACACATTAATTAAGCGTGTTACACATGAGTGTTCTGAAAGGCGTTAGACGGTACAATGCGATGGACGTAATCGGTTAGGCGCAAATTAATCGGAAGGATTAATCAGACGATTAGGCGGAGTTATATATATATTGATAATATATTTAATAATTAATTATAAAATTATACCCATAAAATTTAATATTATTTTAAAAATAAAACATATAAAATAATTAGACGTTAGGCGGTAGGCGGGACGTTTTAAGAATGCCCAGAGACTAATCGGACGCCTATGCGATTAGGCGGCCGCCGTTTAGAACAAAATTACACATACATTTTACATAAGAATTACATATAATTTCTCTCCTTCCTATATTGGGACTAAATTTAATTTATATAAAGTGAGTCGAACTAAACTACAATTTATAAGGTGTAGCAAGTTAGTAAAAAGTTTTTTCTTTTATATTTTAAAAAAACTTTGGCGGATATACCAAATAAGGATATAAACTACATACTTAATCATTGAAATAGTATCGTTTTAGATAATTTTTATGAATTCTAGACGGTGACAGTTTCAGAAAATTTAGGGTTGAATTTGGGAAACTAAATTAAAATTTTAATTAAAATTATGCATATAATTTTTTTATATTTTACCATGAGTAGAGATATTTTAGGTAAGACTCTAGTGGGCCATTCCCAGTGCCACGATGGAACCGCATTTGGTTCTAGGGTTTATGAATTTTAAATTTTTTAATATTTTATAAGATTTTTGAGTTTTGAAATTTCATATTTAGAATATTTTGATGTTACGATATTTAGGTGGCTCAGTTGGTAGCACTTAGGGGAGAGCATCGGTCGGTTAACCGAAACAAATCGTTGTTCGGTTAACCGAATAAAATTAATCAAATTTAAAAAATCTCGACTGATAACTGAACCGAATTGTATGGTTAACTAATAATTCGATTATCTCCAGTTAATTGAGATTAACCAAATAAAATTAATATATTTTATAAAATTAATATATTTAAAATGAAAATTATTGTTTATTTAACAGATTTATTTTTTGATTAATTTGGTTAACCGAACCCAAAAATTTCTTCTCCATTAACTGAACCGATTAACAAATTTTTTTTACCAAATTACGGTGAATCTATATTGGTTCGGTGAATCCATATTCAAGAGGAAAAGTGGAGAACTACTATTGATCTCCTTTTTATATATATAAAAATAAACCTCAATAACACTAAAAAAACAAATTTCAGAATCTCAAAAAACCCTCGAAATCCTAAAGTACTAAAAATCACAAATTATGAAACTTTATAACACAAGTTGAACACGATGTCATTTTGATCGTTCATATATATAATTTATATACCATGACAATGTATGCCTGATTTTTTTTTAAAAAAAATGATTTGAACTGAAAGAATTGCATAATCCCTCTGTCATTTTTTGCATATCACTTATCTGAATTTTTTTGTTCATTTTTACTTGTCATTTAACTATTTTCAATTTGTATTTAATATCAACAAACGTCGAACATTAATAATTTAATTATCATAATCAATAAAAAATCAATTTCTCATCAAAAATCATCTACCAATTTTACTTTTTGATTAAAGTTTTTCAAAAAATATTAATCACCTAGTTATTAAATTTATTCAACCGCTAACATTAACTATTCAAATTAAGCTTAAATGATATGTACAAGTGTATACTTTGAACTTTGAAGTTCAGTGCCGTAACCGGTGCTGACAGTATGCGTGTCGATAATTGATACATGTATTAACCTTAAACGTGTAGCAAAAGTATGATGATGTTGTGCGGTTGATAATATTATCTAATCCGATTCTGGTGGATATGGCGGAGAGATTTTTCAAACCGCTTTGCCTGTGTTGTGAATTTCTGGGTGGCTTCTCGCTCGCATTCATGGGGCCGACAGCAACAACAACTACCTCCATTGATGCTGGTCGGCGGCTCCCTGTTGGATACTCCAAGTCAGCAACTGCTGAGGTTGCCAGATGTGGATGGACGCAGGTAACTTCCCATGTTTGTCTTGATGCGATCACATTTTGCGAAATTACGCGATCAGACAGAGGTCGGTTGCTGGGAAATTCAACCACTTGGGAAGCTACATGTGTGAATCCCATTCTTCTAAAACGAGGTCGTTTAATGTGTTTAGGTGTCATTAGTCTGTTAATAAACAGTTTTTAAATATATTCTCTCCTATTTTATTTGTCAATTAACTGATATTCTTTCTTTATTTTTATTTGTCATTTAATAACTTTTAATATTAATCATTCAATTATCATAATCAAAAAATCATTATTTATTAGTGACAATATGTCAATTTTATTTTTTTTCAAATTTAAAAAAATATTCATCACCCACATATAAAATATTTTCAATCCCTAAATGTTAATATTTTTTAATCTACCCAATTTAACCTTAAAAATCTATTACATCAAAACGAATGGAATACATAATAAATGCATATTTTTAAAATGATAATTAAAATCTAATTATTCGATTAATTTTCGCCTATATGATGATTAAGCACTAGAACGACGTTTGATTCACAGACTACCGCTATTTTTAAAAACATTGGTGAATCCAAACACTGTGCTTTATGTTAAATGAAATCAAATTTTTCCGGTTCATTTCAATTCATGTCCATTCAAATTGTTTGTGCTTTAAAAAAAAATTAAAAATTAACTCATATCAACTCAATTATTTCTATATATATAACTTAATCTCCATCTATATCACACAGGTAAGGGTGCGGATATGAATACAAATACGGAAAATGTAAATTTTAAAATTATTAGAAAAAGAATACGGCATAAAAACAGTTAATAAATTCCTTAAAAATCTATCATTTTCACTTATTATTGAAAATTTTGCAAATAATTAATTGTTATGAATAAAGATTAGGTAGAAATATTATAGTACCTACATACAAACATGTGAACGAAAATATTTGGACAAAATTTCAAGATCTGAAACAATTAATAATTTCAAGTCAGTAAGGCTGTGTTTGACATATTCTTGTCATGCAATTACCATAACATTATTCTCGTCCACGGAAAATCTAAGGCTGTGTTTTGCTTACGGAAAATGACGAGAAAGGATGGCGATTTTCGAGTCAGGTTCAAGCATTGATGCGAGTAGGGTCTGCGCTGAATATTCAAGCATGGAAAACTTTCCATTGAGATCCATCTCAATCAAACAAGGTAATCACAGCTTCTTCTTTTTTTCCCAACAGTTAGGGCGCCATGTAATACTTTTGAAAGATCGGGACTCGACGTGTGGGGCTCAGGGAGAGCTCGTCGCGATTCCGCAAGACTTAAATTGATGGGGATTGGAACTCAGAAGCCACGCATCCTTACCGACACACACTCAGCTACCTGTAATGATTACGATGTAAAAAAATTACATGCATAAAAATAAATAAATAATATAATTCGAAAATGATCACCATAGTTCAAAGAACTGGGGGGCGCACTTGACCCCTATCAATTTTTAATTTTGATCCAAAAAATTTATATTTATAGTGCAGTTTTATAAAAAAAAAGGAAAAAGAAAAATCGACCACTCTATTATAAGTGTTAGCCAAAATATAAATTTCTAAACCCAAATAAATTAGTTAAAATACACTTGTATGTGTTGACTTAAAAATTTATTATTTCTCCACCCCTAAATAAATCTGCTGTCTCCGCCACTGGTTCAGCGTCTACGAAGCGCATTGACAAGCGAGTTCAAAAGTGAGGAAGTAAGCGAAAATTTCAAATTTTCGATATTTTCTCGTTGAGATGTGGTGATGATTGTTGGGCTTAATCCTGGAATGATTCAATAAGTGAAAGATTTAGGATATTTTCTATTCTTAAAGATACAATATTTTGAAATTTCATAATATTGTCGTTTTTCTATTTTAGATAGGTTACTATTTTTGGTAGGATTAGAAATCCTATTGTCTTAGAAATCCTAATTTGGCTTAGTATTTATATCTTATAAATACAATTATTTATTCTCAATGTACACATAGTTAACAACAATTTCTTCTGCAAACATTTCTTCTCTTCTCTCTGAGTAAAATGTGAGCTAGTAGAGTTTTGTCACATATCTCTGATAGTGAGATATCGATCTTGTGTCTAACATATGATATTAGAGCTTCTTGATTTTAAGTCTAAGTATCCTCGATTCAATACAATGTCGCTCGTTGTTCGTGGCGACGCCTTGTGGGAAAACGGAAGTGGGTCGTTCATGTACCCACAGTTAACGACAATGAACTACATTGATTGGGTGATTCAGGTGCAGGCCATGATGGAAGATCAGGATGTCTAGGAGGCAATTGAGCCGGCGGAGGGTGAGACCGTCGACACGAAGAAAGATAAGAAGACAATATCACATCTTCTCCCAAGCTCTCCCAGATGATCTACTCATGCAATTGGCTACAAACCCATTGACGTAAGTGGGTGTACAAGGTGAAAGACTCTAGCGGAGGAGTAACCAAGCACGAGGCAAGATTAATCGTTAAAGGCTATGCCTAGAGGTAAAGTATTGACTTTGAAGAGGTGTTTGCACCAGTGCGAATGATCCTTGCCTTGGCAGCAAATCGTGACCTGAAAGTTCATCATCTTGATGTTCAAATCAGCATTCCTCAATGGTGAACTCAAGGAAGAGGTGTACGTAGCTCAATCGGAAAGATTCACCGTGAGACACTCCTCAAAGTCAAGACACTTAGAAGCCAGACGATTGCAGTGATCAGGTACACAAATATGTGAAATGCAACCGCAAAGGTAGTTTAGTGATTTTTACCGAATTATAATGGTGCTTGATAAAGGTAAGGCTTTTAGGCTGTTGCTGAGGTCAGTCTATATGAAAACCTAGCGCTGAAAATAACCACGCATAAATCCATGGGTTCAGAGTACATATTCGTAAATTACTGCAGAAAATATTTATACATGATGTCAACAGTGAGCTACTAAACACTAATGATTGAAAATATTTATGCGTGGAGTTTCCCTTAAGGCACTCTTATCGTTCAATGATGATATATAGCGAGCTTGTTGGATATAGAATAAATGCAAACTCTTTGTCGAAGAAGTTTTGTCGAAAATAACAAGCGGTTTAGCTACATTGAAGTGCATACTGAGCTTCAACGGAAACACGTGGAAATGAGCGATGAGAAATTTTGGCAGCATAAGATGATGGATCACTTTGCGACTCACTAACGGAGACTACTGAAAGACCATACAGGTGATGCACAAATGAAGCAGTGTGAAGGACCACGGATCCAATCCTATGTGCTCTAAAATCAATGATATAAAACAAGCGCCAACATTGAACATCAAACGGTGAACCTGCGTTCTACTAATCAAGAAATGAGCTATGAATCGACATCGAGAGGTACCTTCACCGTGGCTGAGTCAAGTCATGGGAAGCATGGAAATCAGTAATGGCGGTGGCTGTGTGGAACGGAAGCGGACTCAATACAGACGCTGCTGGTTGCAAGGTCAGAGCTTTGCAAACAATCAGATACCCAAGTTCAGATACAGTCATGGAAAACGCAATCTCTCTACAAGATGGCACAACATGAAAGAAATTCAGACTGACCCTGCAACTGCGACGCTATAAAGGTCTAGACTCTGGCAAGCGGAGTGGGGAGGCGGACGGGGGTCTCAGTCCGGCTGAGCTCACTGCGCTCCGGAGGCGGCGGACATGGCGGAAGAGACGCTTCGACATCATTCCAGAAGAAACTGGATTATGATGATCAACGGATAATAAAATCATAAACAATCACTTTTTTGACAATTGAATACGGCTTCATACACAAGTCGTAAATATCTACTCTTCACGTTTTTGAAATAATAAGAGTTTGATGAGCGATTGGGCTGCTAAGCCCAACACGGACAGAAGCCCAATAACGATTTTGCAAAAGCCTAACTAGGCTGTCATACATAAACCGCCGAATATGAAACTCGACAGTCTCTGGAAGCTTCGACAAGCTTCTGGTTGTTAACAGAGCCTTCTTCTTCTTCCCATCTTATAAACAAACGTCTTCAGCTTCGTCTAGGGATCGATTGATTCTAGCTCTGTAAATTCCAGCTCTTTCAAGCTTCTTATTTTGTAGATTGTTTATCGACTCGACCTAGTTTTTTTTTTAAATCTTTGTGAAACCGGGAAGACGAAGAGGAAGAGAGGAGACTCTGAGGCCGACATGGGGGTGGACTACTACAAGGTGTTGCAGGTGGACAAGAACGCCAGCGACGATGATTTGAAGAAAGCGTACCGCAAGCTGGCGATGAAGTGGCATCCCGATAAGAATCCGAACAACAAGAAGGACGCCGAGGCCAAGTTCAAGCAGATCTCCGAGGCTTATGAGGTATGCCTGATAATCATTTGATTTTAAGGTTGTCTTTTTTTGTGTCAGGTGTTCGATTGGATTGCTTTTTTTGGTATGAAATGCTTGATTTCTGAAATGGGTTGTTTGGTTAGGTGTTGAGCGACCCGCAGAAGAGAGCTGTGTATGATCAGTACGGTGAAGAGGGGCTGAAGGGGCAGGTGCCGCCTCCGGATGCCGGAGGGCCGGGAGGAGCGACGTACTTCCAGACGGGAGATGGGCCGACCATGTTCCGGTTTAACCCGAGGAATGCGAATGACATTTTCGCTGAGTTTTTCGGGTTTTCCTCCCCGTTTGGAGGGATGGGTGGAGGCGGCGGAGGTGGGATGAATGGGATGAGAGGCGGCGGCGGGCAGAGGTTCAGCAGCAGTATGTTCGGTGATGACATTTTCAGCTCTTTTGGGGAAGCGCGAGCGGCCAGCCAGGGGCCGAGGAAAGCGCCTCCGATTGAGAATAACCTTCCTTGCAGCCTCGAGGAGCTGTACAAAGGGACCACGAAGAAGATGAAGATTTCCAGGCAGATCGCCGATGCCAGCGGGTGAGAGCCTTGTTTGCTTCTACGAAACTAATGTCTTCTAGTGATTAGAGCTTAAGATTGTGACAATTTGTTGATCTGTTTGTGCAGGAAGACGATGCCGGTGGAGGAGATCCTGACGATTGAGGTGAAGCCGGGGTGGAAGAAGGGGACGAAGATCACATTCCCGGAGAAGGGAAATGAGCAGCCGGGTGTAATCCCGTCAGACCTCGTCTTTGTGATCGATGAGAAGCCGCACAGCGTGTTCACGAGGGATGGAAATGACCTGGTGGTGACGAAGAGGATTTCGCTGGCTGAAGCTCTGACGGGCTGCACGGTGAACCTGACCACTTTAGACGGGAGGAGCTTGAGCATCCCGATCAACAATGTGATCCATCCCACCTACGAGGAAGTAGTCCCTGGGGAAGGGATGCCGATTCCCAAGGACCCTTCAAAAAGGGGTAACTTGAGGATCAAGTTCAATATCAAGTTCCCAACTAGGTTGAGTCCTGAGCAGAAATCCGGGATCAAGAAGCTCCTGGCTTCCTAAAACTTCGGCCGATCGCGGCAGCCCCGCAGCCTTGAGGGGTTGAGCTAGAGGCCGGTTTGTATTTACTGAATGAGTTTTACGTCTCAGTTGGGTGAGTGTTCGTCTCCAGTCTTCACCTGGTCCAGTTACAAATAAAGTTCAAAAAAAAATGTATTAAGATTAGAGATTGGTTTAAGTCACATATGAATTGATGATAAATGGGTCATGTCATGTCATTCCTGAGTTGTCTTGTTGGATTTCAAACAGCATGGATGATGCATCGCAAGATGAAGATAGAAGCTGATTTTCAGCTCTGGGTGGGTTAGCTATGTACGCTTATTGAGAGTGAGATGTATAATACACGTAGATACGTAATATATGGGCGACTGAACAATTCCAGTACGGACTCCAACTTTAACAAGTTTACCGGGACTTGAATCATATTGCTTGGAGATGCCGTGTGGGAGCCCGCAGCCTTGAGCATTTGAGCCAAAGTCCGGTTTGTATTTACTGAGTGAGTTTTATGCCTCGTTTGGGTTAGTATTTGCCTCGCTCTTCACCTGGTCCTGCTACAAATAAAGTCTACTAAAATGTATTGAGGTTGTATAGATGGGTTTGGCTTCATGATCAATCACTTTACAGAAAATTCATATTTTTATCTCATTAATATCTTATGTATGAAAGGTTTTTGGGAAGATTATCCGGATCAGTCGACTCTAATTGTGCCACAATGAGATTTTGACTCACTTCGCTCGATCCCAAAAGTAATCTAAATAGGATAAGTCACAGGTAAAAATATATTTAAAATGCTCAATATACATAAAGAGTCTGGAATTGATAATGAAATTTCTTACCCCACAAATTTTTGCAGATGTGTTTGAGCTGATATATTCAAAAATTATAACGGAACATCTTCCTCTTATATTCGTTGAGCATTCTCAAAGCTCAATTAATTGCTACAGCTACTTCATCCACACAACGTGGATTGATCAATAAAACACCTTCTTTGAGGTATTTTGCAGCTCTGGCATACTATAAATTTGAATAATAATAATAATAATAATAATGAAAAAAATCAATCAATATTGATCCTCATTATCAAACTTATTCAACTTTCACCTTACTTAATATGAGAACGCGAGATTTTGAATCTTGACATGATGCAAATTCCAAGCTGACAAGATTCATGGCATCTGACAACGAAGATACTAGACCCACATCTGCAAGTAAAAATAAAATTATAAGAATATAAATCTTTTCATATGCTTCATTAGATAGACTAATGGAATATAACACATATAATTTGTCGAAGTCAACAGATTTACCCTGTAATTATTTGAAATGTATAAATGATAAAAATTGACTAAAGATGTAAAATAATATATTCTGATGTAAAAGATTTATCATAGAAAGTGTAGTATGATGAATTTCAAATTATATATAACTCTAAAATAATATAAATATACACAGTGGTCAAGTAACGTATAATCTGATATTTGAATTTCTCATTTATCTCATCACCAAGCTGATGTAAATGACTCTTGTGCCTAATGACTGCAAAACTAATTACATAAGATATACAACTAATATTTTTATTTTATAATCGTGTAAAAAGTAATACTTACATTCTCTTACATCACTCCTGAATGGAATTGCATATTGTAACAATATCACATTTTCGCGCCATGTAGGATATCTCTCTAAAAATCTTTTAAATCCTACATACTTTTCCGAAAGTCCCTTAATAATATCGAGATGATTGATTCATAACAAAAAAAATTTACAATAAAAAATTATCAAATTAGTAGAATATAAAGCAAAAGAACTCCAAAAACTAAATGAACTTTCACCCCAAAATTCGCTTTAATTTTCAGATTCACTAATGAAAAAGCTTTAAAATAAAGATGAGTATTATATATGTCTCTAGCTTTCTTAGTAATCACTAACCTTTATTCCAGCATATTTTTTTCTAACTTTTTTTTGTGCCTTTCAATTTCACTCGATTTAACGGCGTTAATAAATTTTTTTGATCAATTCCAATGGTTAGCTGATGGACAAAAAAAATGATAGTTAATAAGTGATGTAGATAAAGAATTATATCGAAACCAATCAATATGTGAACATCAATCAAACTAATAGTTATATGCAATAAAATATAAGTTTTATGTCTTACAGTAGAAATGCATGTTTTTTGCTGATATGTATTTATTCCTTCTTTAGCCCTCGTTTGGTAGCATGTATTAACAAAGGGATAGGATAATACTAATGTAGCATGTTTGGTTCACTATTAGGATAAGTATTATTAATTCCTAGTATACATTTTACTCTTTGAAATTAGGATTAATAATCCCTGCAAACTAGGTGGGATAATTAATCTCGTTACAAATAATACTCTCTAATCCCATACCACCTACCAAACGTGGCCTTAGAGTATAAAAATTAGTAATCATGTAAGCATCAACTAGACATTCTACTTCATGTAAAGTTTATTTGATTATACAGTCCCTCAATTCCAATGACCTTTTGGTCATACTCAAAAGTAAAAGAAAACCTCATGATTGACTGTACTCATTTTTCTTCAATCACGGGGAGAATTATATTATCAATTCATTTGATTTTGGCTGTTTTTAGTGAAATATACTTAATTTGATATGCATAATACATAAGCAATATATATGCAGCCACCTCATTTTTATATAAAAATCTTTTATTTTATTAATGAAAGCTTTTTTTAATAAAATCAGTAGTTGTTAGTGAATTCATTTCCTCGACCGTACTGTTTGGGCCAGACAAGTAATTTTTACAAGCAAAAATTCTTAATCATTTGCGAATTCAAAGACAATGTTAAAGAATTTGACTGTATTGCTATTGAATTTAAGTTAAGTAATTTTGAAATTCAAAAACTAACAATAATTGAAACTTAAAAGGAATATGCACACATAAATCACTAATAATTTATGATATTATTAATTTTCATTAAAATTAATAAAAAAGTTTACAGAAAAAATATAATTACATACTCTACAAAATAAAAACAAGTATCATAAAAATATTAGCTTGAAAATCATTTAATTTCTTCTATTATCTATAACTATAAATACGGCACCACGAATCTCATTAATTTCATCTTTAATCTAATATCCAAAACTCAGGGGATGGAAACAAATGCCTAATTTGAGTTTTGATGGTCTCTTATGCAAAAAAATAATCACATATTTCAGAGTTCCCCAAAAATGGTCCTCAGGTAACTCAAGGAGGCCATCTCTATCGCCTATATGCCTTGCGCCATATTAAATTATCTTCCAGAAATTTCTCAAAAGCTAGTATTAGCCTTTGATGTATCTCATTTATCATATCCAGACAATTAACACTTAGCATGAGCTTTCTTCCGTCAAATTCTTTCTTCATTTATCTCATATGCCTATGAACTTGAAAAAATTCGAGTGCACTGATAAACCTATCAAGATCAATACTCATAATGAATGAGGTAGCCGAGTTGCTACTGGAACTGAAACTAATCTCGCAAATCTGAATTGATGATTGAAGGATATATGGGTAGATGATGGTGCTCAAACCCATGCGCCCTCAAATATGGATGAGGATAACATCAAAAAATGCCAAGACGCTGTGATGGTTGTGTTTTTGTTAACAAAATTGATCTACTTAGGGAAATTATTCTAACTCTCTGCGTTTTCGCTTCTACACTATCTTCTGGTCATCTTCACTTTCGAATTTTTTTTAGATAAGTTGTGCGCATTGATATTTCAAAAGGCCACCAACAGCTTTGTGGTGAAGCCACCTGATCGACGGGTAGTTGTCAGATGGACGACGATGCGAAATTCATGAGAGGTGTGCGCAGTAAATTGAGTGAAATTATGCATGTCACGCCTCTCTCTTTCTTCTGCCGGCATCTCCAAAGCATAATAAACTGACGCAATAACTTGGATTTAAATCCAGAGGTTTACGAGAAGTGTTCCAGCTCTAAGGGACTGCGTCGCGCCTGCAATCTTGTTGAGAATGAAGACTCCTCTTTTTCAGCTTGATAGGCTACAAATTAATAGCATATGATATTCATTTCATCCTCATAGAAGTAAAGAGCGTAACATTGACGACCACATAGAGAGCGCATAATTCATAAAATCAAAAGACCGGTTCAAGTGATGTGGGTTTACAGGCATACCCGTCGGTGTTCCGAATCTTCCATTGATTCAGCCAACAATTTCATAAACTTCATTTGTGTGAACCTAAGTGCTTGAAGGCAATATGATTTGCAACATTGTGACTTTATCGCGCCATATTGGATTCTCTTCAATAAATTTCTCAAAAGCTGGTATAGCCATTGAGGTATCTCATTTATCATATCTAGGTAATTAACACTTACCATGAGCTTACTTCCGCCAAATCCTTCCTCTATTTCTCTCATATAAACTTGAGGAAGCTTGAGTGCACGGATAAATCTATCAGGATTAATACCCATAGGGAATGAGGCAGCTGAGTTGCTACTGGAACTGGAACTAATTTCGCAAATCTGAATTAAGATTGAAGGGTGGGTGGGTGGTGGTGCTCAAACTAATGCCCCCCTTAAATAGGGATGACGACAATCTCACAAAATGTCCGGACGTGATGATGGTTGTGTTTATGTAAATAAAGTCGTTCTACTTAGGGAAGTTGTTCTACTTGTGCGTTTTTGCTACTCACATTAAGAAAAAATAAAAATGAAATATGATGCCCCCTCAATTGGAAGAGTATGAGCCTCCTTGTCCATGTTTGTCCTCCTTATCTTTTATTTTTACAACTGAGACGTCTTCCTCGGTGTCATGAATAAATAGTTTTTTAGATATGGCGACATGCAGTAAGCACATGCTTGCTTCTAAACTGTCTTCCAGTCATTTTTTCTTTTCTAATTGCATTATAACCTATCCATCGGATAAATTATACTAACATCGATGGATCTTTGAATATAATGCAAAAGAAAATGAGGGCATTTTATTGACAGTGCATGTGGATGGATGATCGATGTGGGGCATTCTGATTTTTGAAGGACTGTGCTGATATCTGATTTTTGTCATACCATATATGCGAGTAACAATATTAAGCTTGCTTACGTTAATTGAATATGAATGAATACAAGTTCGCAGCAAGATGCTAACAAAAGCTCTATATAACAGAAAGCACTACAACTAACTATGTAAAATCTTGATACACACATATGGGCATGTAACACATCTATTGAATGATTGATGCCTGGTAAAGATCGGAGGCACGTACAAGTTTGTTCCATGTCTTGTGTATGTGCAGGTCACAAGTTTGGAAGGTGGATGTGTCGCACTCAAAAATATGAAAAGTATGAGTAAGTGTGAGTGGTGAGCAACATGTAAAAAGCATCTTGATGATCTGAAGGAAAAAGACAAAGACCGTGTTACATTATTCTTTATGAAAATACATCATCAGTATTTGTTAATCAGAAGCAACGGATTAATGATGAAACCTTTTCCTAGTTTGGAATAGGTGTATGCTATGGTGATTCAAGAAGAAAATCAATAAAACTTAGCTGTAACGATTACCATAGAAGCAACAACATTGTTTGCTAAATCGGTTTATTCCTTTAGTAACAGTCTAAAGCAAGCAAAGTATGTTGGTGATACTCAAAAAAAGTATTGCAGTTGAGTGTGCTTACTGTAAGAAAATAGGACACACAAAGTTCCAATGTTACAAGCTGATTGGCTTTCCAGAAGGTCATAAATTCTACAAACCTCCTACACCTCAACAAATAGAAAATAGAAAGAAATTTACGTAAGGATTACCTGTTCACACAAATGTTGTGGTGACCACTGAAGATCATGCTACTACTGAGTAATCTTTGGGTACGCAAAGTAATAAAGTGTATCAGTTCACTCAAAATCAAATGAAAGATTTATTCAAGATGTTGGACTGAAAGAGTAACACAACTAATTCAGATGTACATGTAAATACTGTCATCTCAATTATGAATCAATGTTACTCAACTGTTGGTAGTGACTATGCTTGAATTATTGACTCATGTACAACTCACCACATTACACCCATCTTTTTATTTAGCCCATCAAAATCACCTCAGTTATCAAGTTGCCAAATGGAAAAACTACACAATTCACACACACTGGTTCCATTCAATTTAGTCCAAACATCATTCTTACCAAAGTCCTTTTTGCTCCTCATCTTACCTTTAATTTGTTATCAATGTGTCTTCTCTTCTCCAAAATACTATTCACACAATTTGATTCACTGCCAATTCTTGCTTTTTGTAGGACCATATGCAGAAAAAGATATTTTTTTATTGATAAACAGTCTCAAGAGTTGTACAAGTCAGTATCTTCTATTCCTTTTTCACCTACCACATCTGTTCATCCAAGCCCTGAGACTCATCTTTGGCTCCAAAGGTGTGGCCATACTCCTCTACAAATCCTCCACCATATTCCCTCTCTACATATTACGCAGTCAAATACATTGTCAGTATGTGATATCTGTCAAATTGTTAAATAGAAGAGGCTATCTTTCCCTATTAGTTTTACAAAGTCTGAATCATATTTTGATATAGTTTATTGTGATAATTGGGAATATTATATGCATGATACTAACAATAGATTTAAGTAATTTTTTAATTGTCGAGTGATTTTAGTAAATGCATATGAATTTTTCTTCTCAAAAACAAATCTGATACTTTTACAGTTCACAAATGGGACTGAGTTCACAATTTTTGTTAAAAATCAAGTTTCAGCAAATATAAAAATTCTCAAGCATGACAATAGAACTGAGTTCACAAATTTTTGTTTCCAAAATTTCTTATCTTATCAATGTATTTTACATCAAAGCTCTTGTGCGGAAACATCTAAACAGAATGGGCAACCAGAAAGAAAGCATCAATACTTTCTTTTTATAGTTAGAGCTCTAAGGTTTCAATCACAACTACCAATTCATTTTGGGGTGAATGTGTACTTATTGCAACCTATATAAAGAAGGGGAAAATCCCAAAAGGGGCCCTGAACTACCACCGCTTACCCAATTGCGGTCAGAACTATCATGATTTTCAAAAAGGGTGCAATGAAAAAAAATGGACTGATTTTCTAAATTAAAATGTACCATTACATTCCAAACCTAATATTATTAAAAGACTTAGATTTGTATGCAAAAATTATGTCATTTGATTATCAAAAGAAGTCGTTTTCTTTATGTGCGCAACATGATATAATTTATTTTGATAACCAAACGATATAATTTTCGCACACAAATCTAAGTCTTATAATAATATTATGTTAGGAATGTGATGGTAATTTTTATTTTAAAAAATCAATCTAATTTTTTTTTCATTGCACCCTTTTTGGAAATCGTGGTAGTTCTGGCCGCAATTGGGTAAGCGGTGATAGTTCAGGACCCCTTTTGGGTTTTATCCCTATAAAGAATAGAATCCCTACAAAGTCTTTATGATTCGAAAGTTCTTTAAAAATCCTACTTGGAATCGATCGAGCCTACTCTCATTTTAAAACTTTTGATTATTTGTGTTATGCAACTACTTTAAAGTCTACAAGAGATACGTTCAGTGTCAGAGTAGTGAAAATTTATTTTTATAGGATATCCCATTGAAAAAAATTCAAAATATACAGTGTTAAAAAATAATAATGTTTTTGTTAATACGGATATGATTTTTGTTGATACTATTTTCCCTTTTAAACCTATGTCATAGCATGTCTCAGCCCATATTCCTCATGATTGCACTAATTGTCTTGATGAGATTAATCTTTGTAGTTCTACATATTCAGCTTATATAGTTTCTCATACCCACAGAATTCTTAGAATTCTAAATTTAGTGATGCATCGTGAATAGTAGAAGTTCTAAACAACCAAAATTCCAATTTCATGTCTTCTCCTACTCAAAATTAAGATCTTTCTATTCCTACACTCTCCCATTATTTTACTAACCATATCCACATTTAGAGAACTCAAATATCTCTCTTCCTCACAATTCCACATCCTCACCAAATTTTCAAATCAATCCCTTACCTGCCTCACATACTGACTGTCATATTAAACCTTTTTCTTTTGGTGAATCTTTCTCTTCTCAACTTTATATCAAACCAACAAAAAAATACACATCTTCGTAAGAAGTACTCTAATTATGTTATTCCTGACAAGGTACTGTATCTTATTTCTAACTATATATCATATTCTCATCCCAGTCCTACGTATTACTCTCTTTCATCAGTTACCAAACTTATTGAACCAATTTATACACTCAAGCATCCAAAGCTCATAAATGGGCTGCAACCATGAATAAAAGAAATTCAAGCATTCGAATCTACTAATACTTGGGTGATTACTGAACTGTCTAAAGGTAAACATTCTGTTGGTTGCAAATGGATATTCAAGATCAAGTATCTGTCTAATGGGCAGGTAGATAGATATGAAACCAAACTTATGGCCAAGGGGTTCACTCAAACTCATGGTTTGGACTATTTTGAGATGTTTGCCTCTGTTGCCCAAATGACTACAGTCAGGTTATTATTAATTGTTGCTGCAGTCTAGAACTGACCACTATTTCCATTGGACATCATAAATGCCTTTCTCCATGGAGATTTGAAGGAGTATGTTTACATGACACTTCCTCTCGGACACAAAAGAAGCCAATATTTCTACACTGGGTTCAGCCAGCTCAGAATTTCAACAGTCAATTCTCAACACCTTGATTTGACCACCAATTGAACCACCCTTCGTCCCAATTCAAACCGGTTCACTGGTTCGTATTCAATCATTGCTCGTCTGCCGACCTCATACTGAATCTCGTCTCCACCCCCCACCCATCGATTTACATTAGATCGAATTCGAATCCATCGAATGTGCCAAAAATCTCGGTGCCATCGAATCGCATAGCACACTGATTTGAACCGATATAATAAAATAAGGCCAGTTGGTTGATTGATTGAGTACCCTGATATTCATGGCCACATCAGTACACGTCTCTTTGAATCTGTTATTTTTTAATATCACCAGCTAATGCTTAATTAGTACAAAACTAAATTTATTTATAATAAAATTGTATTTTTGAATTGAATTTTTTTTAAAAAACAATCACCTTATCTTGAATGGGGGAAGTGTGAAACCACTATTGATCCCCTTAAAAAAAAAAACAGTCACCTTATCTTGAATTTATGATTTATGAAATTAATATTCATCAACCAACTATTAACTTGATAGTCCTAAGCTTTACACCTAATACAATTTTTGATATTCGAGCTGAGTTTTTGCCACTAATCTACCCCAAATTATCTTTTAATCATATTTATCAGCCTACTATTAAATATAATCGGCCCTCAAATTGAACCAGTGGCCAAAGTGATCTGTCGGACCGGTCTAATAATTAAACCAGGAATCGGAAATACAACCGATGGTCCGAAATTAATAACTACGATTGCAATCC
>NQLW01000008.1:5991723-6013817 GCA_002312845.1 Kalanchoe fedtschenkoi
GGTGTTTGTGGGTGGGCGGTTGTTCGGGGGATTGGACAGAGTCATGGCCACGCATATCTCTGGCGAGCTCGTGCCACTGCTGAAGCGCGCCGGCGCCTTGTGGCTGTGAAGAAGTTGGTGTCTCTGGTTTTCGATTTTTTTTTCTGGTTTTCTTGATTAATCCTGATTAAGTTGGGATTTGCTTACGCTTAAGAAGAAGTTGTTGTACGATTAACTATAGATAACTATTAATAATGATAATGACAATATGTTTTGTCCGATTACTAGACAAATTTTTTTAAAAAATAAACAGATATATTTTGTGAAAATTTATTTGTATCAATTTGCATCCGCAAAATGCATTATACAAATTCGCACGCCTGAAGTCTTATTTTATAAATAAACGTGTGAAGGCATCTCGGTTCGAGAAAAATAAAAAATCAAATTAAATTATTAGTCATTTTTTTTTTCGGTTCGAAAAAAATTAAAAATCGATCAAATTATTAGTCATTCTTTTTGTAAAAATATGAAACTTTAAATCGAATGAATTTTTAATAAAATTGAACCGAATCAAACCGGGCCAAATCGAACCGAACCGTCCGGAAGCGTCGTACGGACATCCGGGCGATCCTATTCTGTTATATATATATATA
Source organism: Kalanchoe fedtschenkoi (assembly GCA_002312845.1). Classification (NCBI taxonomy): domain Eukaryota; kingdom Viridiplantae; phylum Streptophyta; class Magnoliopsida; order Saxifragales; family Crassulaceae; genus Kalanchoe; species Kalanchoe fedtschenkoi. The sequence continues at coordinate 5,992,356 of NQLW01000008.1, forward strand.
CACATAATATTTTTTTTATTTATATTACATTTCGCATATGTGAAAAAAGTAAAACACATTATTATGATACTGATTGAAAATCATTTTTTATATTTATCATATTGTTTATAATTTTAAATATATGAAAATCCTACTTTATTAAATAACTATCAACCAAGACGATTGGAAAGTAATTTTATGATTTTTAATTTTTGTTACTGGATTATTGAAAATTACAGCTCCTTCGCCTCGCATATAAATTTGATCTAAAACATGTTTTTTTTTGTGATTTTTCATGTATATTAACTACCAATAAATTACAATCAAAGTATAAACGCATATCGAAGTTAGGTGACATATATTAATGAATGGGGGAGGTTTAATCATGATTTAAAATATTATATGTCCTAAGTTTAATTAAAAAATTAATTGTAATTGAAGGAGGTCACTATCAGAAAGTTTAATTTAATCATTTAATCAAATTCGATGATGTGGTACTATTCAGTGTCTCATTTTCCACATTGACTTATAAATTTAATACGAAATAAGTTATTCTTATATATAGATTTCATAATTACCATACTAAACAAGATTATGTAATGTTATTAACCAAAGAAATACTACATCGTACTAATATTTTAAGGTAAACGAACAGTTGAGTTCGTGTGCGACGGTGATGCTTGTCCGCTGATGATTCGATAGGTGATGTCATTGATGATGTTTACTTCTAAACCAAACATCCATTATGACCATTCATACAAACATCATTACGACATTTGAATTTCTAATTTCCTTTTTAATTTATTCTCTGTTGTCATACTCTCTATCCGGCCTAGTTTGGTGCATAGCAAATGATTTGACTGTTTGAAATAAATATTTTTTTAAAAAAATATTATTATAAAAATATTTGAAATCAATTTCTCCTTCTTCGGGGAGACGGTGAACTTTTGTAAAATTAAAACAAAAAAAAGTAGAAAATTTTAATTAAATTACTTTTTTTATTACAAAACAATTTAATGCATTATAATCAATTTATACATATTAATCACACTTACAAATAGACTACACATGACACTACCCCGGCAACGACTCAACAATGCCCACGTAGGGGCTAAGCTAACTGAGAGCTTTTACGATGGGAGAAGAAGAGTTACCACGAATGAGAGAAACCGAAACACTATTATTAAAGCTTATATGCAGGGGTGAACTCCAATTCGAATCCTGACCTTAGAATGAAAGACGATCACGCAAACTAGTAGGCCACTATGTTCATGGCAATTAAATTGCATTCAATACCTGATTACAATTGAAAACAAAACCTCATTAATCCAGTGTCGAGTTGGGCTCGGAAAGGGCAGTGTATTGAACCATTTCTGCACAACCGAAGCGCGTTCATTACTTTTCTCTCTGAATTTCATGCAACCAAACAGGCCCTACAGAACAATGGCCGGTGCACGCTCGGCGACACACCGGCACGTTTCCTGCTATCAAAGGTTGTGTCAGTTTATACACCGTGCAATGTGCGTCGATTGAGGCCACGTGCAGATCCTTGCACGAGCGAAATTTTGGGCCTGGTTAAAGTATTGGGCTGGGCTCAACTTTTGGCCCATGATGATGAGAACAAGCCCTTTTGTTATTTCCAATACCTCAAAGCCGACGCTTCTTTAAACACCTATCTGAAATTGAAAAGCTTCATGTGAAATTATAAGATTCAATAAATATTAATTCATTCAATATCAATAACTACAAATATCTTCAATTAATATTATTTAGGAGTTATAGATATGACGTCACATCTAATATAAATTAGATAAAAAAATCAAGTAAAATAACACTTTTATTGTTTGTTCTAAAGATTTTAGAGATTTAGATTTCAACTAAAAAAATGTAAACCACAAAGGCCAAAAACTCTTAAAATTATTAAAACTAAGGTGACAGCTTATAACATTGTTTCACTATTATTTATCTGTTCTATATTTATCTGTATGAATTAAGAATATTACATTTATCCTCTGAATTTTCACCTGTTAAGAATATTACATTTATCCTCTGAATTTATCCTCACGAGTTCTCTTTTAACGACCATATTGTTATTTTGAACTGTCCCCGTCCCCTCTAGTATAAACATCACTGATTGCAACTCATCCAATAAATATAACAGCCCATATGATATATGCTCATATGAAAAAGTGTTTCAAGTTATCTATTGAATATTTATATTTTTATTATCGGTCAAATAAATACAATAATTTATCTAATGAACATTCATTCTTATTTAATGAATATAACTGATTATGTGATAAACATAAATTGACAATTAATATAAATTTATATATCAATATTTAGTGAATTAAAATGTATAATTGAACCGCTTTAATGATGATGATTTTTTCTCTATACTCTACTAATTTGATGATTTTTTATTTTACAAAAAATTTGTTAGGAATCAATCATCTTGATATTATAAAGGGATTTTCTGAAAAGTATTTAGGATTTAAAAGATTTTTAGAGAAATATCCTATATTGCGCGGCAATGTGATCTTATAATTTGAAATTCATCATATCACTTTCTAAGTGCATGTACATTTATCTTATGTCTTGTAACATCTTCAGTCAACGCTTATCATTTATACAAATATTTCTTTATTATTTTTGCAAATAATTATAGGATAAATTTGTTGACTTCAACAAACTATGTGTTTTTTATTTTATCGCTGGTAAAACATATTGTTTTCTATTAGTCTACCCAATTTTATTCTTGTGTGATTTATTATCTTCTATTAGTCTATCCATAACTTTCAAATATATATTCATCACTTTTATACATATATTCATCAATTTTATACATATATTATCAATTAAAATATATATGAATTTATAATTTTTCATTATTTTAATAATTATAAATCAAACTAGTATTTTTTAAATTTAATTTTTAAATAATTTGTTAAGATTATTTTTAGTTTATTTATTGTTTGTATGAGTTATGTGTAATGGAATACCAAAACAATATTATTTTGAATTAAGCTATAAAACGATATTTTTTTTAAGCGAAAGCACCTGTTTCCGGTCGTTTTGTCTTGTAGAAAACCAACTAACTACACGCCTAACTTATATGTGGTCGTTTTGTCATCTGCAATTCTTCCTGTTGGGTGTATAAATATTTTTTTTCCTCATTAAGACTCAAAATTCATCAATAAGATTTACACTTTATTTAATAGCATCACTGAAAACCTTTTAGGTCATCGTGCAGCTTAGTTTATCTTTAAAGTCAGGAATATAACATGCATGTGCAGGAGAGCGTCAATCGATTAACCAATAAAATTGTTGTTTGGTTAACCGAACCGAATTAACTGAATTAATATTGAGCATTGACTGATAACTGAACCGAATTATATGGTTAGCCAATAATTCGGTTATCGGTTAAATATCCAATTAACTGAAATTACCGAACAAAATAAATATATTTTTTAAAATTAATATATTTATATATGTAAATTTATTTTTCACTTTATAAATTTAAATTTTGGTTAATTTGATTAACCGAATTAACCGAACCCGAAATTTTTCCTTCCGTTAACTGAACCAAAATAAACAGTTTTTTTTATTTTTGACTGAATAAGCCTATTCACCAAATTAATCGAACCAAACTAATTCGGTTAAGCTATATTAATTTTCACCAAACAATGCTCGTGCTGATTTTTTCTATTATAGATTCCCACAAATCAACATTACTTAGGGAATAAGAAAAAGCTTTGACGACGTTTAAAGGGAAGCAAATAAAAAATTTGAAGAGAGAATAAAATCTAATATGGAAGAGAGTCAAATACTTGAACATATATAACTTGTTAGTATAACGGACAATCAAAATTCTGCTTTTGAAACCAGCCGTTGAAAGCGCCATATTTATGGTTATAAAGAGTTAATTTGGTTTGGTAATCCATTCTGAATTTTGAACTGATTTATACTAGATTGTATTTTCACAGTAATTTTGCAACTCTAAATTCATAAGACATGATTCAACAAAAATTACATTTTTTATTTTGACTACCCAATGTGGAACATTTTATAAGGCAATCTTATTGAACGATCTCTCTTTAAGTTAGAGAAATGACACATAACCTCTCTCGGTCATTATTTTATTATGTCAGTCTTTGAGATATGCGTTCTCTTTATATATATGTGCGCATTCTCAGTCTCTCTTTCCTCTTTCAAAGAACAATTCATGTTCATAGTCACCATGTGACTCTCTCTTATTGCGATCTCTTTGGCCCAACCTACTTATTCACATTTTTTGCGAACCCCGTTCTCGTAGTTCCATGACGTCCTTTATATTTGAGTTCATCTCATTGTGTATTTGACATGTAACATGTGTCCTTGATGAGTAAGATCACTTAGAAAAACTTGTCACATTAGATATTAGAGAAAAAAAGATGATTTATTTTTAAGGGTAAATTACAAATACATTACCTGTACTTTCTCTTGATTTCAAATTAGGTATCATACTTTGTAATTTTTCAATTCAAGTATTCTAAGACTAATTTTGAAACAAAAAAACACTATAATTCATGGGATTTAGTACGCCAACACTATAAATCATATATTCTATTGCATGATAATGAGAATCCACATTCAATAAGATGAATTATATTGTTTTTTTAGTTTCAAAATTAGTCTTAGAGTACTCGAATTGAAAAATTACAAAGTACGGTACCTGATCAAAAATCAGGTGAAAGTACATGTAATGTATTTGTAATTTATCCTATTTTTAATTGTCTAGTAAGAATTTATAAGACTATATTTTTGAGTCACGAGATACAACTAAAATTGAGTCAACCCTAAATTTAACTTGCTATTGAAGCTGATGATTCGATCTATGACGAGTATATGAGCATGTGACATATGTGCAGGCCAAATGCAAGGGCACGAGTAGAGACATCCAAATATGAAGGGCGGTGAGAGTGACTAGTAGTGGTGGTTGGACTAGAAAAATTGATATCAGAGAGAGTCGCATGACGAATACGTGTGTGGGGTTGAATGTGAGGAAAAAAAAAGAAGACGTAAACGGAGCACTTGCAAAGAAGATGCGTACCATAAAAGAGAGCCTTATTGAAATAATGATCGAGGGGAGCATTAGTCGTTTCCTCAAGTGAGGGGAGATAGTAGAGTTTATTTGGCGAAATGTACCTCATCGAGTATGAAGAGAAGAAAATGTGATCTATATTATATTGTCGAATCATAACTTATTTTTTAGATATATAAAGTAATACAGTGAAAGTAAGATTTGATTGAATAAATATAACATGTAAAATATATTAATAATAATTTTATTCATTAGATAATATTTGATATAGATCTGAACTATTCAGATGTCAAATTTGACAATAAATGAATAAGACTTTGTAAAATATCATTCGTAGCAGATAAACAAAAACTTAATTTACAGAACATTTAATACAATAATAAATCACAATTTAATTGATTTTAAGAAGACCAGCTACAGTTTAATACCAACTTCGAACGAAACCTCATAATGAAATTTTGAATGATTTTGAATAAATAATTTCAAACGTTAATAGATTTTTGGGAGTGCCAAATATTTTGCCCTGAATTGACATCAAAATTCTCAATAAATTATAATGATGACATCAAAATTCTCAATAAATTATAATGATGAAGTAAGTAATTAATTTTTTATTTTTGAAAATATGTGACTATGTTAAATATTTATTAAATGTCCATTAAAATTCGAAAAATAAATAAATAAATATTAAAAATAACAACAAAGTCTATTATCTCCGCCTAATAACATCTCCTCACTCTAGCTTCAAAAAGTTGTGGACAAGATTCGCAAACACCATATACGGAGTGGTATATAGTTAGCGGAAGCTTCGAAATTCGGTGGACCGCGAGCATTCAAGATTCATTTCACAGCGCAAAACCAGCAGCTCCCATTTATCCATTCGGTCTCCAGATCCCGAAAATCGCAACAAGTTTCAATCTTTGAACCGAACTCCACACAAAAAAATCATTCTTGGAATCAAGCACAACAATGGCGTCCAAGCAATTGCACGTCGCCATGTATCCGTGGTTCGCCGTGGGGCACCTCACAGCCTTCATCCACCTGGCCAACAAGCTAGCCGAGCGCTCCATCCGAGTCTCGTTCTTCATCCCGGCCAGAACCCGGTCCAAAGTCGAGCACTTCAACCGACATCCGGACCGGATCGCCTTCGTCCCGATCCCCGTGCCCCATGTCGAGGGCCTCCCGCCCGGGGCCGAGACCACCTCGGACGTCCCGTTCCCCTTGCACTCGCTGATAGTCACGGCCATGGACGAGACGATGCCGTTTTGCCAGGCCTCGTTGGAGCGGATGAAGCCGGATATTGTTTTCTTTGATTTCACGCACTGGCTGCCCGCCCTGGCGCGCGAAATGGGGATCAAGGCGGTCCATTTCTGCTGCATTAGCTCGGTGACGATCGGGTACTTGCTGAGCCCGGCGAGAAATGAGCCGGAGGAGTCCGATTTGTACGACCCGCCGCCGGGGTTTCCGGCCTCGTGCATCAAGCTCAAGAAGCATGAGGCGCGAGGATTGTTCTTTGTGAACATGATGGAGTATGGGAAGGGGATCAGGTTCATGGATAGGCAAATCAAAGCCTTCATGGACTCGGACGCCATTTCATTCAAGGCTCTCAAAGAAATCGAAGGCCCTTACCTCGACTACGTGGCCGAGGTTTTTAAACGGCCGGTTTTTCCAGCAGGTCCGATCGTGCCAGAGCAGCCCGTAGCCGCTCTGGACACGAGATGGGCCAGCTGGCTTTCAAAATTCAAGCCCAAAACAGTCATTTACTGCGCTTTTGGAAGTGAATGCGTCTTGAAACTGGACCAGTTTCAAGAGCTGGTCCTCGGGTTCGAGCTCACAGGGCTTCCGTTCCTGGTAGCCCTCAAGCCTCCGGCAGGCGCTGATTCAGCAGAGTCAGCGCTTCCAGACGGATTCCAAAACCGAGTCAAGGACCGGGGCGTGGTGCACGGAGGATGGGTGCAACAGCAACTCATCCTCGAGCACCCGGCCATCGGGTGCTTCGTGACCCATTGCGGGTCAGGATCCCAATCAGAGGCCCTGATGAACGAGTGCCAGCTAGTCCTGTTTCCGCAGGCCGGTGATCAGATTATCAACGCGAGGATGATGGGGCTGGATCTGAGAGTCGGGGTCGAGGTCGAGAAAGACGATGAAGATGGATCGTTCAGCAAGGAGGGGGTGTGCAAGGCTGTGAAGGATGTGATGGAGGAGGGGAGCGATGTTGGCAAGGAGGTGAGGGCTAATCATGCGAAATGGAGGGAGTTTTTGAGAAGTGAGGGGCTCGACAAGAAGTACATCGATGGTTTGGTGCAAAGTCTACAAAGCATGAAGGCTTGATGAAACATGTTAAACATATGATTTAACAACATTGCCATTAATATGACATTAAATTTTGAAATAAAATTCAAATATTAGGATTTTCTTTATTTATTAGTCTTCTCATTTAATTTTAGTTATGCACTGTTTGTTTAAAATATCTCTGTAAATTGTCACAACTAATCAGCTATTACCAAGTGTAATTTAAAAATTAATTAATAATATTAGTAATCTTGTAGTATTTATTAATCATCTCTAAAATGAACGCCATCTTGCCGTGCGTCTAATACTATGCAGGCTGTGGGCTTCAGGAAATCTAACTGGGCCCAGCATTGAAGCCCAATACTGCTAACCAAAGAACGCTGGCGTAACGAGCACCACGTGTGGTAAAACTGCCACGTGGCGTAATTTTCATCGTAATACGTCGTCTAGCGAGTTCCAACATCGCTTGAACTCGAAGCATCCCTCCAGCTTCCAAGTTTCATTCGTTCATCTTCGTTTCACTGCCACTCGATTTCTAGGGTTTCAAAATCTCCAGAATCCGACATGGACGATCCGAGATCGAAGTCCAATCCATCCGGCAAGAAAGTGGAAGTACCAATCGGCTCTGGAAACGGCGGCGGCAGCGGCGGGGAAGGGGCGAGTTTCTCCGGGCACAGGACGGGGAGATTCGTGAACCCGCCGGACGCTTCGAATCCGGACGCAGCGACGCTGAGGGAGCAGTGGAGGTACGCCATCAGGTTGTACAGCAGGTGGTACTCGCACGCCTGGGGGACCGCGATCCTCGCTGGCGTCTCGTTCTTTGCGCTCGGCTGGATCATCAAGGGCGAGAATCCTATCCATTCGCTGAGCGGCCCGAAAGAAGATGATCGCAGCAAGTCTTCGGTTTCAAAATCGTGAGGAGACCGACGCAGATGTGGAGGTGTGGTCGCGGGGGTTTGTAGAGGCATTGTTCTGACGTGTGTAATTGAGAGCTATATTAGGGTTTAATTTGGGGATTTTGGGGAGAAGGATTTGTGCAGCGCAGATGGGTCGTTTGCTAATTGAAATTCAGCAATTTTAATAAGACTTGGATGTTCAAGTTCCGTCTGGTATAGTGTTATTTGTAGCCTCTGTTTTAAAAGGCGGCCGCGTAAGAACTCGATTAGGCTATGGGAAACGTATATTTTATTTTTAAAATAAAATTAAATTTTATAGGTATAAGTTTATAATTAATTATTAAATATATTATTAATATATATAACTCCGTCTAATCATCCGATTAATCCTTCCGATTAGTTTTTAGGTCTCAAGCCAACCGCCTAGCGCCTTTTAGAACACTGTATAGGAATGGAGAAATGAGCCAGCTTGATGCTTTGTCTTGTGCTTGTGGATTCAGCTCGAGCCTTTAGGCCTTAGTGACTAAATCTCATTCGACCCGAGACATCGGTGGCCGGAGCATTGAACATTCGAGGGAGCAGCTTGGCCGGTACTAGTTGCTTTTGCTGGAAAGTAGACTACTCTTTCAACAATAGGAAAGTGGGGAGAAGATGGTTCTGCTGGCGAGGCGTATCTAAATTTGATTCAGGTTCACATGGAGATGGATTGGGAAGTGAGGATTTCGCCACAGATGTGATACGTTGGGTTAAGAATCAGCAGAGCTACGGAGTATTTACAGGATGTGATTCCGTAGATGAGGAGGTAAAGTGTGTGGATTTTTGATAATTATGAAGGGATGATGAGCGATCATTGTACTTGCAAGGGCTGAGTAAGAAGATCACGGGTGTAGTTGGGTTTCGCTCACGTAGAAGTGAGAGTCAAAAGTGTGTGCGACACCCTTTTGAAGTCCCATGATGTTCCAACTTGATGTCGACAGGATGACAGCTTACGAGTCTCTCTTGACTCGGTTTGCTGTTCAAAGCTGTTCCGACTTGCTGTCAACACTCTCACCTGTAAGTTTGACAGATACATAGATTTTAAAGAGTCAAAAGATCAGAACTAAAATGCTACTCTAAGGCTGTTCATGGTATGGTATATAACGGTTTGGTTCGGTTTTTAATAAAAAATCAAATTAAACGGTTGATAATTCGATTGAAAAATATGAAACCGAATCGCTAGTTTTGGAAAAAAATTATAAATTTTATTGACTCATTTAATTACTAAATAGGATAATTTTCATATAAAATTTTAATTTTTCAATTTGAATTGGTTCGATATGAAAAAAAAATAAATCAAATCATTAGTCATTCATTTTTTATTTATACTCTCAATATGTAAAACTGGTGATGGCAGTTTTAGAGCATTATCTAGCTTCTAGCGGTCACATGAGGGCCCTCAAAATATCGAGATTTAGATTGCTGGTCTCGTTCTGTCAACCGACAACCTTAATTTATTTTTTGGGGAATCGGAATGAATTGAATGAATCTGAGTGGAAGATTTTGTTCAGTTTCTGAAGACAACCATTTCGTACATTTTTTAAATTTTAAAAAAATCATTGTATGAATCGATATCGGTGGTTGATTAAGCCAAACCAAATCAAATTAAATCATTTTTATCTATGTATTTACTTTATTTGTATTACGTGTAATTTAATTTGTAATTGTCTTGTATAAAATAGCATTAAGGCTATTAATTTACTTGATAAATACATTTTAAATTATACACAAAATATTATAAGGATATCAAATCGAATTGAACCAAAAACCATTTGATTTCAATTTGTCATCAAATGGATATGAATTTTAGTTCTAACCATCAAGTAAACTTGTCTGATTTTGATGAGTCACAAGTGTTTTGATTCAATTTAATGTTCGACCCTCCGACTCAATTTCATTTTTCAAGTTCAGTCAAAATTGACTCGGTTCGTGATCTTGATAAAATCAATTCGAACCGTTCGCCTTTTGCGTAGCAGATCACACTGGGTTAATTTTTTTGTGATTTTGATAACATAAATTAACTGGACTGCATAAATCAGTATACAAAAATTTAATCTACCATCATCATATGTAAGTATGATCTACTGATTGATGCAATGTGCATTATCAATGTCGAAACATTAAGATGTTGCTGTTTTCTCAATCTCGTTGCTATTCTTAATATTTGTTCGTTGCTGAAACTGTATAGTACTTATTTAGTCAACTATTTATGACATTTCTATTATACTTATGATAAATTATAAATACATTAACTATATTTTCACCTTATTTCAAATCATGTACCGTACTTATAAATTTTCAATTCAAGTACTCAAAGATTAATTTTGAAATAAACAACACTATAATTCATGGAATTAAGTACAACATTATAAATGAGATAGTTTATTACATGATATTGAGAATTCATATTTAATCAGATGAATTGTAGTATTTTTTTTAATTTTATATTAATCTTTAAGTGTTTGAATTGAAAATTTAAAAAGTACGATACCTTTTTATAATTTATCCTTTTATTTATAAGGCTAACCTTCTTTAAACCTTCAACTGTTACATTATTTTTTATAATACAGATTACACTGAGATAAAGAAAACTTATTATTTACTAGAAACATCGTTGTAAAAAAATCAAACAAAAAGTCAACCTTCGTCAACCACCAGTCCTCATCGTTACTTGCCTTAGGATGCAAGTTATAAAGCAAAGGGCAATGTGTTTCTACCGTTCTACGAGTCCCAAATCGGCCCAAAAGCAGCAATGCCGGCGTCCTTGCAAGCATTCACAACGTCCCTACTCCCCTCCGGATTGCTCGTCACGATAACCACCTCAGCTCCCCACTGCCTGGCGGCCGCCACGGTCATTTCGGACACGTTGGGCCGGCCTAGCACGGCCGTGTCGTGCACTATGACCTTGTCCTTAGGATGCCCGCTCATCCAGTCTTTGATCTCTTTGCCGAAATTCTGCTCGATGCCTTTCGCCACCCAGACGACGCAGACGTCGGCGCTGCACGGCTGGAGCAGGAAGGAGAGGAAGACGCAGATGCCCGACCCGGTCGCGACGAGGACGGCCTTGTTGTACATGTTGGTGAGGTAGGGGAGGCCGGCGAAGTGGAGGGACCGGACCCAGAGGTGGGTCGGGGGATCCGCGACTAAGGACTTGGTGAAATCTCCCACAGCGCCTGCGAGCATCATGTGCTCGGTTTTGTTGTCCGAAATGATGCCGAATGCGTGCCATTCGGAGAACGGGGAGGGGCTGATCCGGCCCAGGATGCCGGATTTCACCCCTCCATTGAATTTTATGATCGAGGCGTGAGTCGAGGGCGCCGAGACTCGGACCGGGACGCGCCTTACGGTCAGCCATGGGAGGATGATGAGAATGGTGATGACTAAGGTCAACCAGAATTCCTGATGTCTGATCAGTTTTGATCCGAATCCAGACGTGTAAGTCTTGGTTATTGGATCATATGCGATGGTTAGGATAATGAAGGCCCACACGAGACCCAGGGCGGACCAGCCTGCGAACCGGTGAGTCCTCTCGAACACGTTGTGGTGGAGGTGGCGGACGAGCGGGAAAGCGGCCAAGCATGACAAGCAGAGGAGGCCGAGGATGGCGGACGCCACCCCGATGATTTCCGAGGACGTGTCCGCTCTGTTCTTTAAAGTTAACACGAGAGCGTAGACCAGCCAGGCGACAGACGACACGCCGCATCCGCTGTGAATCCCGCCCAAGCTTTGCAGCAGCGAGGTGGTCATAGTCTTGACTCGCAGGGGCACCCACGAGTGCCCCAGCGAGGCGACCGCGAGCCAGAACACGACTCGCAGAACGGCCTCGCTGCGGCAGAGGACCAGGGCGAGAATGTTGCCGATCGAGAACAGAGCGGCTCGGTTTCTCGCGTAGGGAAACCGGCCCGTTGCGGCCAGGACGAGACCGGCTATGTTGAGTACCAGACTCACGAAGAACAGCCTCTTGTACACGGTGAACATCCCCTGGTCGAGCAGGATGACCGAGAGCCGGTCGGGCTTCGCCTTCGGCTTCGGCGCAGGCTTAGGAGCAGCCGGGACGATTTTCACCGATCCACGGACGCTCTCGGCGAACAAGGCCGATAGAGGGCTCTTCTGCATCTCGATGTCGAACTTCTCATGCTCGTCAATTCCACCAAGCACGCCAGACTGGTAACACTCCTCGTCCTCCCCATCATCGTTATCGTCCATGTCCAAGTCGCAAAAATGGCTGCTAGGGCGGCTTATAGTCCGCCTAAGCGAGGCGGAGTACGGAGCCACAGACGCTCCCTGAGCCCACGGGAGCCAGGAGCGTCTGCTCCCGCCGCCCGGCAACTCATTGTTTGCCGGCGCGGGGATGGCAAAGGGATCGGCATGCGGCTGGATCTCGAACGCCACGCCCCGGCAGCTCGAAAACCGGTTGATGTTTCTCGCTTTGGGATCCATGGCTGCTCTGTTTCTTGAAATCGCTCTGTTTTGAATGTATGAATGAAGTGCGAGGTGAAGTGTGTTTGAGTATGAAACTATGAGTTGCTTTTTATAGCCGAATTCGCTTGATCACCCAACTTGACAATTTGATTCATTCTTGTGGGCTGAATAATCTTTTTATTTTTTTTAATCGGTCAATAAATTCAAACACTGTAGACCGATTGAATACTGCCGTTCTTTCACTTATTAGTTGATGAAATTAAACTGTAATAAAGAAAAGAAATAATAATAATTAAAATGATAATACTAAGGCTAACTGACAAGTAACATACATCACCTTGTAATATTTTATTAATTTCATTTCATTGTTTGATTTTCTAATTGGGGTTTTGTAAGAATTAGTCTTCACTTGATTTTAACTCTATAAAGGCCAAACCGTGGAACTTTCTGTATGTGTTAAGGTACGTATGGTTCAGAATATTCGTGGTAGGTATTTAGGTTAGGGTTAAAGATTTTAGCATTAGAATATTTCGGATTTTACGATTTTAAAGTTTAAATTATTATTTATCGGGATAGTCGTAACATGGATGTTATTGGATGTTAATTATTTTTATTCACTATATAAAAATAATAAATTCAATATTTTATTGTAATTTGTTTGCCTGTTGAAGTCATATTCCGATTTGAGCATTTATCCAACCACACGTATTCATTCCAAGTTTGGTCAGAAATATCCACCATAATCCATTCTTCATAAAAAAATAATTCAGAGACAAAAAATTACAATATTTTCTCATATATAATAATAATATTTATCTTCAATCATAGAATAATTCATAAAATGGACGACCAAGTCTACCACTAAATCAGGCACTCCACGAGGGTTAAAGTCAACTCGGATCCCAATTACATTGTCTCTACATGGTCAATTTTCTTTTTATCAGCGAGCAGAAATTATTGAAAATCTTGAGCAGCTGTCCTTTTATCCCTATGTTTAATTCAATTTCGGTTCAAAAATGATTAGGAATTTATTTTCAGACTTTTTCTTGTTCTATTTTGGAGGGATGCATTAACACTAATACCTTTCAACATAAATTTGACTAAACGTAAATACATCTGAACTTAGCATTACGTACCCTTTGATTAGACCTAGCATCATTACTGCTAAACATAGTAATGCTTAACACTAATTAGTATCATAACATATATATAGGTCATTGGAATATGTAATGCCATGTGATTTGCCATCATTTGTTGCTAAATATTTCAACGCGGATTCATGAATACGTGGGTAAAACTGTTAATTATAGGATAATCGTCATAGGTCTCACTAGCAACAAATATGGTTAGATATAACTCATAAACCTAATAAAATGGTAGATGTTGGAGATAAAAGCGAGTGGAGCTAGACTAGGATTAAAACGCACAGGGGTTCAGAGCGAAGTTTCGCGGTACGGTACAAAATAGAGGTGATTTAATAAATTTATAATTACAATTACAATTCAAAAAGAAAATAATTGTTCATCGCTCACGTACATTGGAGAACGTTGTTGAATTTACTATTTAATTTGATTTATCATTTCCTCCACTTAACTAACCATAATTAATCTTCTATGTGCCCTATTACGCCATTTTATTTTATTTTTATAATAGATAGAATAAATATAAAGAACATATTCACACATCCAATCATCTATGGAATTTGAACTTGATATTTTATGGATGATTTACTACGGTAAAGCAAGCCATTAAATCAAACTTAATAATTACATATATTTCACTCGTTTTCTATAATTGTAAGTGTGGAACCGATTATTCACACACATATTTCGCTCCACCTATATTCACTAGGACAGTGAAACATTTCAGCTTCAAATCAAATCAAAGTGTGAGACACATGAATAATATTGCCTATGCAGCCGAGTAGCTAGACGTGCATCAAAGGGTCACCCTGCAATTAATATGTAGGGTTAGGGTTTCGGATTTACCGTGTGATGTTGCTGTGAACATTCGATGATTGACATTGGCGTGTTGACACTGGCATACGACCAACTTACACACTCATATCAGTCCAGGCACCATTCAGGAACGGACACACCGGGGTAGGGACTAGAGCCGCCAATCTTAACCCCCATCATCGAATTTTCTTTAATGGCGTATAGCAATGAAGTTTCAGTAATTAGCGACGACTTTTGTAAATTACTGACGAGTTCAGTCCTATCCTTGTCAATCCCTTGCTCTTGACACGTTTGAAGAAGTTGCAAGTGTCGATAGGCTGTTTCTGTCTCGGTTGAATCTCAAGTTTGGAAGCCGCCATGGATAGGCATTGTGTGGAAAACCATTAATACGCGTTCTTCGGCCAAGACGACGAGTAGCCCATCTTCCTGATTGATCCGTTTCTGGAGATTTCCTTCCACACAATCAATTTCAAATCCCATATCGATTGAACTTTATACAAAATTTTCAGATATGTACATACTTTTTTTTCAGGGTTTGGCAAATATGTCCTATTATATATTTTATAATGTTGTTTTGAATAGTTTTTAAGTAGTTTTAGGGTTACAGGTACTAAGATTTCACATTTTAGGGTTTTAAAGATTTACGTGATTTAAAGGTTTTAGACTTTATAGTATATTTTTAAAATGTTTTGGAAATCTCAAAAACGACTTTTTTCGAAACCCCAGAAAATACCTAAATCATAAAAAATTTATTTCGCGTTTGGTAGCACACATATCAAGAATGAAATAGTATTATTAATGCTATTATAATTTGTTTGTTTTCAAAATAAAAATGATTGTTAATACTACATTAAAAAATATTTACCTTTCACAATCCTTATTGGTAATGCATATGTTCAATAAGTGATGTTATTTATACAATTACTCCTATATAATATATTCTTATATATACAGTTTATCAAAGTTGCACTAATACATCAAGAAATCAAAACCCTATAAACACTCAAATATCATAAAATTATAAAACCCTAAAATTCCAAAATATCATTAAGAGCCACATAGTTTCAACCGTTAAGTTCTATGGCTTACACCTTTGTTTTTATGCAATAACATTTGAGATTATCATAATTTGATTTGAAGATAGATTAGCCATTGTTTTTTTTAAAATTCATTATATTATTTTATACATGCATGGTTTGGTGCACAGTTTTTTCTTCTATGGCATATAACGACAGGTGTTCTGTTCGCAGACTATCTTTCAACATTCATCTAATAAAATTTATTACATGTGCTTTCAACAAAAATCGAACTCAAAATTTATTGGATAAATTAACCGTTTAGCGGCCTCGACAAGACTACGATGCATATATGGAAACCAAACCAGTGGCTCGTTCTGGTTTTCTGAAAGATGGAGTGTTTAGGCCACACCGAGCCAGTCCCAAATTTTGATCAATTTTGATTTTGAGCCAACACGCAGACAGACAAGACCAAATTCTGAATTGAAGCAAGCCAAGGTAGACACGCTGTGAAGCAGGCAAGTGTGCATGCACAAGATAAGATAGAGGTGATGGATCAACCGAGCGCGTATCGACAACGAAAATATAACTTTTAGCAACGAGATTATAACATTAGCGATAAAATCTGTCTTTGAACTGTTAAACACAAATGACAAGACAAAGGAGAGAACAACGTTAAAAGGGAGGATTCAGTGCACATGAGATAAATCAGACCTTTCAGAGGTAGAGAGCTGTTCTTTGTGGAATCCTTTACGAGGATTGTTGCGGATAGATATGCTTTAAAGAGTCCCATGGATAAAAATTTGACTGGTTTAATTGATAATCAGATATATTTGATTTATGTTTGTGGAATGATTTATTTTATTTGATAATTCACTTTTAAACATACTATTTTATTATTTTTATCATATTCAGATTTAAAAAATAATGATGAAATATGATTAAGTTATAAATTTTTTTATTCAATTAGTAGGATGGCTAAAATATATTTATGAAATGTTTAATTCATATATTAGATTTGATTTAAATGCAATCAATTCAAATATTTAGTTAACATCAAGTGAATCACACTTTACAAATCACCATTCAAAACATACAAACAAATGATTAGTTCATTACTTTATACAATAAGATATTACTTTTTAATATAGCTGAATAAGAACAAAATAACACTTAAGGAGAAAAATGATGAAAAGCGGGTCTTTATGAACATTGGCCGTCAAATTTAAGAGTATTACTAACTCCAGTTTTTTATTTTAATATATTTCTCAATTTGACTCATGCATAATTACATTATTTGTAATTTTACTTAAAATTAACTTTCATGATTTATAAACCTACCCCAACCCCTGGGATTTTTTTTTGAAAACTACCCTTCCTTCAAGTTTTTATATCAATTATATCATACCATTCTTTTTAATTTCAAATCTACTCTACTTGAAGAAAACCGCATTTATCGCGGTTTTCTTTAAGAAAATCACAGTTTCAAATCGGTGATTTTTTAAAATAACAAAACCGCATGTTGAAACTGCGGTTTTCTTTAAAATAATCGTGGTTCACAATTTTGATTTTTGTGTATTTTAAACCGATGTTTTTATAGAAAATAAAACCGTAGTTTGCAACTACAATTTTCTTCAAATAGGATAAATTTGACATTAGAAAAATGAAAAGATAAAATGGATATGGAAATATGTGGAAATGATAGTTTAAAAAAAAATCAACCCTGGGTTATTCTTATTTCTAGGGCAAATGACATTTGGCGGAAGAAGACGGTCAGGTTTTATTTTGTATTTTTGTGTGTAAATCGAACAGTTATTTTGAATGGGACAGCCGGCAAGGTTTTGTAAATTATAAAAGTTAATTTTTTGTAAAATTAAAAATGATGTAGTTTGACATCCATACCAAAAATAAGAAATATTTTAAAATTACAATCTAGATAATAACATCCTTAATTTCCGACCGGTTCTTTTCATACTTTTTTTTTGTCATGCATGATCCGCTTAATGATCAGATAAGCCCAATTAAATATGAGTTCTAATGATGATGCAAAAATTTAAATTGAGCATTTAGTAAATAATACATTCTAGTGAGATTTTTTTATTATTTGTGGGTTAAATTCAATAACTTTTAACCATGACCATGTCTGGCAAGTTACTGCCCGAAGGAGGTGGTGTAATAAGTAATTAATCATTAAAATGGATTATGACATTATTAATAAATAAGCTGCTTAAGGGTAATGTGTGTGACGACTCAGATTAGTGTGGCCTATTCTTAATGTATGATTACAGAGGTTTGATTAGATCGATCATGAGTTGTTTTTTGTTTATTGTAATGACTTTTAAGAATATATTGGATTTTTTGTTCACAAATGTTGTACTGTTTCTGCAATGTTGGAAAATTATTTATACAAGGTTTTTACTTTTTAGTTTATCAGAATAATTTTTTATCTACAAAAATAACGCCAATTAATTTTTATCTACAAAAACTAATATGTATAATTTTACATGTCAATTAATTTATACGCCTAGCCACTGTTATTTTTTTTCCATAAAAATTTGAGGAATAAATTATATTAATTTCGAAAATTTTGAGTATATATGTTGATTCAAAAACTAATATTGTTTTTCCTAAACATATAAAATTGCAATCGTATATCAACTGCACATGAAATTCAACAGTTTTTTGACCAGACTAGGTCAAGCATGCAATGGCTTTTCAGTTTTCACCCCTGCCCTGCATCATCACTCAACTGGATAGTGACATGATTTTAAGGTGTTTATTAAGTTAAGTCGTCATTAGTTCGGCGTGATTACACGCATCAGCTTGATTAAGTCCTTGTTTTCAGAATCATGCTAAATTAATCTGATTAGTAGATTAATTAAACTCCTCTTATATATGTATTTTTATCAATGTGTACTCACTGTTCCATGTAATTAATTGAAGAATGTTTTGATGGTCCAAGCAGCTAGTCAAGACCTTAATTAAGTTAAGCTGTGCAAGGGCTAAGGCCTCCATTAGGGTTTCCCATGCTTAAAATATACAGTAACACCAAATCCGCTAGTTTTAATTTTTGTTTATAAAAATAAAAATTAATAGGTATGAATAATGTTGTTCAGTTTAATTTCGTGCTAATATGATAAACTAATTTTTAAAAGCACAAGTTGTTGTCCTGATGTCCATTATTATTATATATTAAATATATGTATTATGATTTAAACAAACATATTAGCATAATATCACACTATCAATTATTATTTCATATATAAATATAAAGGGAAAGAGATTCTCCTTATCATCAAAAAAATAAAATTATTTAAATATATGTGTACAAAATTATTTGAATTTTAGATTTTTAAATTATGTTTTTATAAAATCATTAGAATACCCACAATATATTCAAATGCGACAAGAGGATCTCTTTGACTTAAAAAAAATACATAAAGTAATATTAAATTTTTTTAAATTAATATTAAATTTAATAATTTATATTTAATTAATGTTATTTTAATGATTCCGCTATCTATTAATCTTATATTTATAAATTTATATTAAATTCAGTGATATTTATTTTTTTAAGAATCAATTATTTTTATTTTCAATTATGTTATCCTATTTCATTCAAACTAGAGAACAAATA
Source organism: Kalanchoe fedtschenkoi (assembly GCA_002312845.1). Lineage (NCBI taxonomy): Eukaryota > Viridiplantae > Streptophyta > Magnoliopsida > Saxifragales > Crassulaceae > Kalanchoe > Kalanchoe fedtschenkoi. The sequence continues at coordinate 6,011,675 of NQLW01000008.1, forward strand.
CATAAAAATTTTAAAATTAAACAGTGATGACCTATTTTCTACTTTTCTTTGAGCCTAATGGGCTAAAGGCCCAAACGCACATTTTGGATCGGCTCAATTCATGACGATAAGGCGCAGAGAGAGAAAGCCGATAAGATAACGAACCACAATCGAGCGAAGCAGAGGAAGCTCGAGCTCAAAAATGGCGATGGCTTCGACGTCGGTAGTCTCAGCGTCCTCCTGGCTCTCCAATCGCGCAGCACCCGCCCGCCCCACGTCCGCTTCCCTTTCGCTCCTCACCGGGACCAGAACGCGCGTCCCGTCTCACACCGCGGCAGTGAGTGGCCCGGCGTCGGCTCGTTCGGGGCTGCTTCATTGCTCGTTCCTCCCGTCCGCGTCCGCTGCCGCTTTCTCGTTCCCCTCTTCTATCTCTGGTGCGTCGTTTTTGGCTTCTGGGGTTTGTAAAGTTTGGTGCTTTAGCTGTTTTCTGTACTTGAGATTTGAGAGGTAGGAATTTGAGACTTGATGTATTGGTTAGCTCAAGCAATTCGCTGTGTTGAGAAGGGCTAGGGGTGAGAAAATGTTGCCATCATAGTGATTTCAGGTCAATTAATGTTTGATTTCTGTAGATGTTTGGTGTGATTTTGTGTTCTTGAGACTTTGAGATTTAGGGTGTGGAATTGAAGCCCAGGTTAACCAACTAGTGGTGGTGTTGGAGTCATTCTTAGGTTGTGGCACATGAAAATTTAAAAAGTCAAATAAATTTTTGGTCAATCAATGGTTGTTTTGACTTTTCAAACTTTCACATAACACATGGAACACTTGGTGAACGTGATCCGTTTAAGAATTATTTGATGATGTTGATGTATGGTAGTTACAAAATATTGAGATCTTGACGGCGATTGAGCTTATATGTAGAAGTTTGTGCATGATGCTAATGTCCATGGACATTTGGTGAACATGATCCGTCTAAGAACTATTCGATGATGTTCATGTATGCGTGTTACAAAATATTGAGATCTTGTTGTTTCGGGGATTGAGCTGCGCATGATGCTAATTTCTAACAGATTGATATCAGTGTATGGTTGTGTTAATGTGGAGAACCGGTTGTGTGATTCTGCTGCCAGGAATCTGGTCTGATGTCATTTGATTAGGTGACTTGAAGCTCTGGATTTTGGTGTGATGTGGTTTTTTTTTTTTTTCAGGTCTGGGATTGGGCTTGAACTTCAACGCGGGCAGCGGAGCAACCAAACGCCGTGGTTTGGTGGTCAGAGCCGGGAAGCCAGCTTTGTGCCTAACCAAGAGGAGCAGGTCCAGAAAATCCCGGGCCAGGACTCACGGATTTCGTGTGAGAATGAGCACCACCAGTGGAAGAGCCGTGTTAAAGCGCAGGCGCGCCAAAGGGAGGAAGATCCTGTGCACCCAGACCAACCCCAACAGCGGAAAGCGCTGAACTGCATGAGCTTTTTTGAAGCTCATTAGCGTATGTTATTATTGTTTAGCCATTGATTTATGTCTTCAAGTTTCACAACAATTTTTCAGATCTTCAATCCAAATTTATGGAATCTGGCTGGTGATCTTGAAGATTGATGTGGCAAACATGGTTTTTTTAACAAATCTGTGAGGAGCTGCTTTTGCCTGCAATCTGCAGGCGCCACATCGAAATTTTCTCTCTACCCTTTACAGCAAGAACTTAACATAAGCATTTCGAAAAAAAAAAAACCAGGCACGAAAATGTGCTTATATCTGTGTAGGCCATGTCCAATCATGTCTCTCAGCGATTCTCGGTACTACATATATATTTCCGGACTAGTCAAATTAACTTGAAAGCTTCCTTCAGCAATGTCACACATCAGTGTCGTCGATCCATCGCAAGAATACTCGGCCATCATTAACAAGCTCATCCTCACCAAAAACCTCAGATTTGGAGCAGTCCTCCACTCCCATCTCATCAAAACTGCTTTCATCTTCAACACTTTCCTCTCCAATCGAATCATCCAAATCTACTCCACATGTCACTCCATTGATTCATCTCACAGGGCTTTTGACGACATGCCCATTAAAAACCAGCATTCCTGGAACACGCTCATATCTTCCTACTGCCAAGCTGGTCAGCCCATTAGAGCCCTGAAACTGTTTGACGAAATGCCTGAGCCGAACTCGG
>NQLW01000008.1:6014546-6037842 GCA_002312845.1 Kalanchoe fedtschenkoi
GTTACGCCATGGAGTCCTTATCATTTTTCAAGAGAATGATACAAGAAAGAGTTATGCCTAATCATGTGACGTTTCTGGGAGTGTTAGTTGCGTGTGGCCACACCGGCCTGGTATCTGAAGGATTCCATTTTCTTGAAATTATGGAGACGGATCACGGTCTATGCCCCAAATCAGAGCATTATGCAGTCCTAGTTGATATGCTGGGAAGAAGAAACAAGCTATACGAAGCAATGGAGGTGATTGAGAAAGTTCCTGTTAGATCAGATCGAATCAGGATGTGGGGTTCCCTTCTCAGTTCGTGCCGTCTCCATGGGAATATGAATCTTGCTATGACCGCTGCAGAAGCTCTTCGTCAACTGGAGCCAGAAAATCCAGGCAGATATGTTACACTTTCACATACTTACGCTGCTGCTGATAGATGGGATGATTCCTGCCGAATATGGAAGATTGTAGAGCACAGTGGACTGATGAAAGAAACAGGATGCAGCTGGATTGAGGTGAAGAATGAAAGGCAACAGTTTAAAGCCATGGGTGTCCTCCATCCCGAAACAGAAGATATATATGGTATGGTTCATAGTATAGTTGATCAGATGAAGGATGCAGGACATATCGCTTGCATAACGACCGACTTCCAAGTAAGATGAGTGAGTTTGCTCATGTTCGTCAGCTGATGTCCATTTAACTAAGATTCGAAAAAGTTCCAAGCTTTGAACTTTCCAGATATTATTACAACTTTGTTGAATTCAGACGTTAAGTAAGTACAAATACAATACCAAACAAAACGAGCCAGGAGCATGCTACATGTTACGAGCCGGACAGCAGATGAGGTTGTCGCCACAGCAAGCCACATTCGAGTACCGACACAATGTATGTAGCAAGAATTCAGCTCACAGGATCGTCTATGTACGCATCAGAGTGAGTGTGGGTTTTGAGAAGCTGCCGTTTTCACTGACGGCGCTAAGTGGACGAGCTTGAAGCCTCCAGAGACGGATATCTGAACCTTTTGTGGGAGAGCACAGAGCGGGGCGAGTAGTCCTCGAAAGAAGTTTTGAACCTTTTCTGAGACAGAGTCGTCCTCAGCGAGTACTCCGGCAACGGAGATGGTTTGTAGAGGACGGAGCTCAGGGCTTGGAGTATGGCATTTGCTAGATTTTTCTGTGCCTCTCCTTCGTTTACATTTATTGGACTGGAGAGGATGAAGAGGGTCTTCACTCGCTCTCCCAGCGTGGAGATTTCAGAGCGCAGTGTTTTGAGCTTAAGAGATCCGATGGCTTGTTTGAGGTCGGAGAAAAGGTCTGGCCTGAAGTCGCAGCATAGAGATGCCTTGAAGGTGATGACTCCGCTTTGAGATTCATCGTGGAGTGGCTCGACTGTGAGTTCATCGGCGTCCGTGGGGATGAGAAGACCTTTACTGACTCGTCTGGCGTGCTCCTGTAGATCTTTCACTTGGTTGATCACTTCGGCCAGCAACGTGGCCTTGTCCATCTGCCAAAGTTGGAAACAAACATCAGACATTAGAGCTATGTTTGACGGTCAGTATAGAATAAGAAATGTTACGATTTTATTAATAATCATATCTCATTCTAAGTACTTGCTACCAAACATGCACACTAAATGTATAACTAAAATGCTTATAATATAAAAAAGTAACCGAATATAAACAGCCTACACTTCGAAACGGTTTCTAACATGATTAAACATGTCTCTGAAATAAAAGCTTAAGCACGGACGATTCAGTAAAAAAGCTTCTCAAGCACTACGAATGATTCAAACCATCGTCAGCATAACGGCCAAGTAAAAGATTACCAGAAATGAAATCTAACGAACTTAAGTAGACAGAAACAAGAAATCTATTCAAAGGTTTTTGTTAATAGTAAGGTTGCTGTTCTTCTACGCATATTTTTTTGTCAGATGCTAAACTTCCCAACATGTCATCCAAAAACGACAGATCGATAAACATACGTGAAATATGATCGAAGTACACCAGCTGGCCCAGCGACCTACCGCCCAACTGTATTAATTAGCAATTAATCTTGGCAGTATGAGTAGTTCAAAAGTATTTGACTCCCAAAAAAAAATGATTATCAAGAAAAGGAAGATATAGTTTATAAATAGCTGTTCTGCAGAAATAATATATTTGTATTGAAAGAAGTCTCCGAAACATGATTGGAAGATTTCTAAAAATTGTATTGACTTTGTATAAGGATGGCATCACAGGCTAACAAACTAAACGTATTAAAATGGGAGAAGCATTGGTGCATCATTTAGGTAGACTTGAGATGCGACGTGCCATTAGAACTGAGGGTCTATTGATTTAATAAGAAGAGCCATTCAAAATCTAACAGTGAATACTCCATTGGAATCTCAAAGCCAATAAGGAATCTAATCGTGGTCGGTGTTAAAATATGCCGCTTGGAAACAATCAGGCAAGCTACATATGCAACAAGACAAGAACTACAGCTGCTGGCTGGTTTCATCTGCTCTATATGCTCAGAACCAGACTGAAGAAATCTCACACCATTGGCCTAGCTTGGGATCTAGTTGGAATGGATTTAAGCGGAAGCCCGCAATTTCTGACTGAGTGAAACATAACCGGGTCTTAAAACAGTATCTCAACATGTCCTTTAAAATTTCCGATGGGGTATAAGGATGGGTGAAACTTGGCGGAGTCTGGCAAGGCGGCGATGAGTCAGAATCAATCAAACCAAATTTTCACCGACGGGCAATTTAAGGCAGGCATCCGATCATCCTCAACAGTCAAAATGATCATTCTAGACATACCTAAAGCATATCAGACAAGCCAAAACTAGCAAGTAGCAAAGCAATTAAAATGAAAAGAAGGAAGGAAATGGTGAAGAAAGGTTATACCTTTTCGTGGGCGGGCACGAGGCCCCGAAGAGTTGCTAAATGCCCATTGATCCGCTCCCTCCTCCGCCTCTCCGCCAAGCTGTGATTCTTCAAAGCCACAGTCGCCTTCTCATTCATCACGCCCTTCTTCTTCATCTTCTTACCCGAACCCTCAGCCATCTTTGCCATATCTTCATCCTCGCTGTCAGCCACCTCCTCCTTCCCATCCCCAGCCCCGCCTGGCTCTACCTCAAACGGGTCAAACATTTTCACATACACCGAGTCCGCGTCCCACAGCTGCTGCTCCATTCACGAGACTCACACTACCAGCAACACCAAACCGAACTAAACACTACTTGAACAAGGTACAGCAAGATGATGATGATGATGATGTCTACCGAACCGACAAACTCGTACGCGTCCGTCTATGGATGGATTCCGGGAGGACGAGTTGTGGGTGCGAACCAAAATGACAGGCATGAGTTGGGCAGTGATCGATTTGGGGTCTGGACGAAGGCGAGGGCTCCGGTTCCAGATTTGCTCATAACTCCCGTAAACCAGTGAAACCCCATCAACATCAACAATGACAAAATTATTTCGACTGGATCAAAATTAGTGGGAAAAGGAAAACATCCACATTTTGAATTCCAACATTTCTAACGTGTGGGATTTATCAGATGGGGTTTCCAAGAACAACGTGGGGGATCGTGAAGCTTGTTCTGGCTGCCGACTGCCGAGACGTCGAAGCTTGGAAAAGCTGCTAAGAGAGAATCAATACAATTCTTTCCAGAGACGAAAATGCGGGAGAGTTGGAGGAGCGAGAATGCCGACAGGGATTTCGACGAAGAGCGACACAGTTGAGGCTTTCAAACCGAACGATTTTATACAAGATTGATAAAGGTAAGTACCACCTATCAATAAATTTTATAGATAATTTTTTTTTTAAATTATGTTAAAAATAGAATATAATATGTTATTAATAGTGTAAAATAATATTTTTATGAGATTTCTAAAACAAATAGTTGTTAAGTAATTAACAAGTAATAGATAAGTAATACACTATATCAAGGTCGGATTTAAAAAAAATTTAAAAATAGTCAAAAAATTATCTATTTTTAGTGTGTATATATATATATATATGGGGCGGATCAGGTGAAAATCAATTTGAATATGTAAACTGTGAACCATTTTTAACCGTTGATCTTTTTCAAATCAATGCATCAGATTTTTTTGATATTATTAAATAAGCACATGTTAATTAATTGTGTTTTAATATTAACCGGATAAAATTTAATTTTTAATCTAGAGTATATTTTTTCCTTTTTTTACGCTACCATTTAAATATCAAATCCCATGATTTACTGCTACTTTTAACACGTCTCTTTCAGTAATTGCAGCGACGATTTTCTATCTAGAAAAAAATTAAAGTTTTCGGTCGCCTCCGTCCTTCACGATCATCTGATGTGCACCACGATTACATGGTGCACATGTTACGAATTTGGGTTGGTGCACAATAATTTACTGATGCACCACTTAGTGCATAAACTATGAATCAGTGCACATATTAATTTTAAATGCTGCACTTTTTTATTATGAGATAATGCATCATAATTTGTTGATTAATTCATTATAATTCACCATTACATGGGCATTTTTGCATATTTGAAATGGTGCACAATACATGCTGCACTGCTACATATTTGAAATGGTGCACAATACACGGTGCACTGATACATGGTGCACACGGCATGGTCGATGTGCGCGAAAATTGCTATTTGTGGACATAGTTACGCGTCGTCGATTGATCGATCGTGATTGGTCTTGCGAAAACTTAGAGAATTTGTGAAGAAAGAAGTAGCAGAGAGATGGATTTGAGGCTTCGTCTTCCCCAGGGTTGAAGAAGAAGAAGCGACACGGGCAATAAAAGCAATAATTTGAAATATATTAGCGATTTAAAAGATTTGATTAGATATGGCATGCGTGAGTTATGGTAACTGATTTAAGGATATATTTACTCTATTTTATATTTATAAATGTAATTTAATCATAGAAAATTAAATCAAATCTTGTCCATTAAAATTATTAGATTTAAGATTAGTTCACAGTTTACATATCCAAATCGGTTTTCTATCATATACTTACAATATGATTTGAGTGATTTTAAAAGTTTTTTTAAAATTTTTTATAATCTATAATAGTCTATAATACACAAGAGAAAAAATTGAGCGGTAATGTGACCCCACTCATGCACACTTGGCTCATTGCACTAAACAATCCTCTCGTTGTCTTTTTTTTTTTTCATTTAATCGAATTTATTTATTCAATTTTATTTGTCATTATATAACTACATAGAAAAATCAAATAATAACTATTTCATTATTATACTCAATAAAACTGACATTTCACACGAGTAATAATTCATCATTTTCATTTTTTACACGAATTTTAAAATAAATATATTAAATAGGAGAAATCGGATATGAGGTGACATCTTATATTCGTCGGGTAAGAGATCGGATCAAAAAATATAATTTTACTCATTTTATTTATTCGTTTTAAAAATTTTAGGATTATAGTGTGTTAAAGTGTTATGATTATAAAGTTTTCGTGTTTTACAAATTTTAGATTTTAGGGTTTGTGGTTTTAGAGCTTTCTAGATGTTTCATACATTCGTAGTTTAGGATTTTTAGTTTTAAGGTTTAGGGTTTAGATTTTCTAGGTTTTATTGTATTTAGATTTTAGAACTATGGTGTAGACATCTTAAAACCTAAAATGATAAAAAAAAGCCAAATTATATTATTTTGTTCAATCTCGTATCTAATTTATACAAGGTGTCACTTTATATCTGATATTTCTAAATAAATATTATATCTTAAAATTTGTTCAATCCTAATATTAATTTTTTTAGTTCATATCTCAAACTCCTCAGCTAATGATTTATTAGGACATCCCCATCGAAGCTTCATGGAAGAGGTTTATGTCAGACGATGAACTTTATCTGGCACGAAGCTTCAATGTGGAAGACAATTTATCCTCTTCTGACATGATACCGCTTCATCTGCATGAAGCGCTTCATGAAACATATACGGCGTTTTCACGTTAAAAACGTCGTATATATTATTCAACAATACTTTTTACGGTGTTTTAAAGTTATAAACGTCTTATATGTATTTAGGGTTTTAAAATGAATTGGGCGGGCTTATACGGCATTTTCAGATTATAAACGCCGTATGTAGTTAGATTTAAATATCTAAACACTTTATAGCCGTTATAGTTTACGTTAGGAAATAATTAATATATTATTATTGTTATTTAATGAAAAATTTTAATTATGTTTTTTTTTATTTTCCTTCTCTAAACAAATAATTAAAGTAATATAAATAAATAATAACAACATAATGAAATATTTATTATATTGGTAACTAGTTGGTATGAAAATAATATGATTTGTGGGCCCATGTGGAGAGGTTTATGATGAGAGATTTATGAAAAAAATATTTATAAAAATGGTAATATGGCATGACATAAATTATATATGGCATGACACAAATCTACTTTTAAGATTTATTTAATGGGAATGCCCTTAAATATCGTTCTCGTTGACTTGCTGATCCATTCCGACAGGGCCGGTGCAATGAACTGAACCGTAAGCATTTTCAGCAGTGCTGAAAATTGGAGTTCGGTTTAGTTGATTTAAATATTTTAATGTTGCCATTGGTATTATAATTTGGAATAAATCTGGTAATGTCAACCAATATAATCATCAAAGAAAATAATATAGTGTTGATTTGTAACAAATTTTTTTTATTATTATACAGAGGATCAATAGTGGTTCTCCACGGTGGTCAGAGGTCGCACACTCCCTCCATCTTGATAGTGTATCACGCATACTCACTGCGGGCCAGTTCACGAGCACCTCCAGCAGGAGGCGGGCCAGCTCACGCGCATCTCCAGCAGAGATTGAACCCAGGATCTTGGGGTTGTTTGACAACATTCAATATCACTAGATCAACACCTTGTTGGTTGATTTGAAACAATCATTATCAATGTGTATAGTAATTAAACTAATAATATTAGTTAAATATATATTTATATAAAGTACTTATTTAAATTAAATATCAATTTATTTCAAGTAAATCATTGTTGTTTTGGATGATTGTAACAGTATAATTTTTTTGCTGGGATCAAATATCCTGATATATTCATTGCGGACCAATTTTTGCGTACTTTCAATATATTCATGTCCATATGAATTATGTGGTACAACATGTGGAACCTGAAATAAACGGACTGTTAAATTAAATTTTATTTCAAACTATCAAATCAACACTCTGCTAGTAATTGTATAATTATATCAGATATGAATTTTTAATAAATATTAAAATTATTGAACGATAAATTAGACAAAGAACCAACATAGATGAATTGGTACTGTAACTACGAGCGTCTTTTTTTTAGGGATAATTACAAAATGGGGGTACGTACTATTACCCATTTAAAAATCACAGTCATAACTATTTGATTTTAAAATTCACGGTCTTTTTATGTTGCGGGGTTCAATTGTAATTTTGAAAATCTCAATCACACCCAAAAATTATTTATTCTATTTAAACAAACCCCCTCCCATATCAATTTAGAAATTAAAAAGTACAAAATTAATATATGTGCTGTCATCTATTTAAAATTATGGTCATAATTATTTAATTAAAAAAATTTTTTTACGAGTTACTCCAAAAATAAAATAGAAAATTATAAAATAAATTTGAAAATTAAATAATTATAACCATAATTTTTAAATGGATGATAGTACATACTTTCATTTTGTACTTTCTCATTTTTAAATTAATTGGGGGTTTGTTTAAATGAAATAAACAATTTTTGGGTGCAATTGAAATTTTCAAAATTACAATTAAACCCCGCAACACAAAAAGACCGTAAATTTTAAAATCAAATAGTTATGACCGTGATTTTTAAATAGGTGATAGTACGTACCCCCATTTTGTAATTTTCCGTTTTTTTTATATAGTTGTAAGTCAACTGTACTAAACAAAAAACAATCACTCACACAGGTAAAAAGAGAATAATAATTATTAAAAGTAACTTAAGAATTTAGAATTTAGAATTAAATTGAGATCTTAATTAAACTCAACGAATCAACTTTCATTTAAGCTATGAAGAAGAGAGCCCACGTTAGCATGAGTTTAATATTAAGACAGCAAATTTCAAGTTAAATTTTTCACATATAAAAAACAGTCTCTCAACTCTGGCCATAAATTAATCTAAATATGTCATTAGGGATGGTGGCCAGTCAAGTGACAAAGAGTTCCGTCCGTGTTCCGCAAGGTTATGGATTCGAAGCTCCACGCTGGTGGTTGAGTGCTTGTTTATTTTTTTTATATTTATTGTATCTATTGTAAAAAAAAATAATCTAAATATATTCTCAGGTTTAGTTTCGGCTGTCTAAATTTAATAAAAAAAAATAATTAAAATTTGTTTTTTCATTCTATTTCCGACTACTCATGTAGTAGAAGAAAATATATTTCAGTATATATTATCAGAAAGATGAATCTCATCTTTAATCATGCATGAGAAAATGGTGTAAACGACTCCCAAATTAGTCATAGCTAAATAATTGCCATTCCACTTCATTTTTTTTAATTTTTTTTTATAATCTGACATAATAATAAAATAGGATTTGTGAGTGTCGCGCTTTCAATCACGTGCCGGTCACGTGATCCATCTCTCATGTCCATCCCATCACACCTCCAACCACACTTTCCAACAGTGCCCTCCATCCAACCGTCGCTATCTTTTTTACGTCATCGGATCGATGGGTGAGTACTAATTTTATTATATTATTTATTACATGTCGCGCTCCTCTGACAAAATTCGCTCAGGTGCTCTCATCAAATTCAAGACATGTTTACATCCATTTCATTCTACTTCTTCCATCTATTTTTAAGTGTCAATATAAATAAATTTATAAACATTACAAAAATAAATTGACTACATTATTACTTCCTAACTCACAACTATACATTCTAATCCAAGATAGAAGGGCAGATTTGGTACCCACGAAAAATCCCAAATACTCTCTTTTATCATAGAGCTGCAAAAGAGGCGAGATTCGAACTGAATTTTGACGAATTTGTAAAATACATGTTCGATCTCATTTTATTTAACGTGAATGAGTTCGAGCAGATATTGGTGGTCGCTCAATCATGTGAGCCATGAGCATGAGCACGAATCCATTCCGTGTGTCTGTCTGTCTCTATAGTCAACTTTTTTTTTTGCACTAAGTTCCCATTTTTAGCTCACGTGTTGAATCTTGAAATCCCACGTTTGTCTCCCACTCGTCTCGCCGTTTTCGGGAGTGAAATCTCCCGACTTTATTGAACTTACACCGTCCATTAATGGCAGTCCACATCTTCCATAATGTCTTCACTCAGGTGGCTTCACATATACCCCCTCCGTCCTCTATTACATGTCGTTTAAGGTTAATTTGAGTAGATTAAGGTGAAGTTAATGCTAGCGGTTGAACAAATTTAATGAATGGGTGGTTGATGTTTTTATAAAAAAATTCGTGCAAAAAGTAAAATTGGTAGATGATTACTGGTGGAGAATGTATTTTTTATTGAATATGATAATAAAGTGATTAATGTTTGACATTTTAAGGTAGTTGTTGACATTAAATACGCATTGAAAATTGTTAAGCGACAAGTAAAAGTGGACAAAAAACTTCGGTTAAGTGACATGTAAAAGAGGACAGAGGGAGTATAACTTATACTTACTCTCTTCGTCCTATATATATATATATATATATATATATATATATATATATATATAGTTTAAGATTAAATTGAGTAGATTAAAATGATATTTAATAATAGCGGTTTCATAAGGTATATTTTTAAGATTTTGTGTAATACCAATAAGGTGTTGCTCTAGTGATATTGACTATTGTTTAACAATCCCAAGAGTAGGTACGTGATTGGATTAGAATATAAATCTTTATATTTTTTTTCTTTTCTGTTCTGGATTATAACATATTAGTGGTTTAAGGTGTTCAATTAGTATGGTTTTGGAGTTTTAGCGAAATGATGTTATTATCTGATTTCTTATCTAGCGTTTAGTGTCATTCCATATCCTCCGTTAACTCCAATTTTATTTATCCCGATATTAAAAGTGAAAGATAATAATTTTTTTACAAGATAAATATATAAATCTATTTTTTAAATATTAATAATACTGCTATCTAATTGTGTATACAGTCTCTTCACACTCCAACAAAACATACATGAACTTTCACATAAAATCTTAAACCCCATGTCGGCTCCATATACCTACAAATCTACTCGGCCAAGTGATTTTAGGCTCACCGAATTTTAGGTACGCCTAACTCGGAGGTCATCTCCGACTCCGACACTGATGATGTGCCAACAACTTGATGGCAGCGATTATAACGTTTTATAAGAAAATTCACCATTTTTTATACAACTCTAAAAATGTGACGGAGATGACTACAAAGAAAAGAAGTACGCCGCCAGATAAAACAAGTTGTTGTTAGTTTTCAAATAAAAAAAATATAAAAATAATTTCAAACAATATAGAAAAAATAATTCAGACTTTTCAAATATACCCATTAATTCTTAGTATTTAATAGAATCAAAGAGCAATTTAACAAAATACTCCCTATATCCTTATATAAATGTCGTTTAAGTTAATTTGACTAGGTTAAGACGATATTTAATGATAGCGGTTGAACGACTGCAATAGGTAAAGATTTACTGTATACTTTTAACATTTTATGTAAAAAATAGAATTGAATGACTTTTTTATTGATTATGATAATGAAATTATTGATATTTAACTTTTTAAGATAATTATAAATATTAAATATGTATTAAAAAATATTAAGTGACAAATAAAAAAAAATCAATTAATTAATAACTAAAAAAAGATACTCACTTAGAATTCCAGATCGGATGCCAAAAACAAACTATATAAAGGATGTCACCGCAGCAAAAAGATTCAATTTTTATCAAGAAAGCACACAAATCTGTACGCGACGGTCCACGCGAGCTGTCCAGAAAAGGACAAACCTTTTCATCGCACCTCCTCGCATTCCAATCACTCAAAACTCCGTGCTGTCCAATCCCCAAACATCGACTCCATCGATCGACCCAGATCAAAAAGCCAAGGCTTTGTTGAAGAAGAACTAATTCGTCGTTTCCGAATCCGGGCATCTCTCCATTTCCGTGGAAACCGAAGCTCCAGGCTGCAGCTGGTAATGTTTTACTATTAGGGTATGGGCAAGGTGTGGGCTTTGAGGGATTTTTCAATTGGCTGAGATAATGGCGGTGTGGCGCTGTTGCTGACGCGGCCAGCCAGCTGCGTGGTTGGATTGGGCTTCTTGGATTGCTCGAAGTCAAATTGCCGACTGTGCGTGGGCGTGTGTTTTGTATATATATAGATGGCAGCTGCGTCCTTGATCCACGCTAGATATGGGTGCTCGCCTAGGATTAGTTTGAGGAGTGGTGGACATGGAAACCCGTCGAGCCAGTCCTCTTCTCCTGGCTCCTCGTCATCCTCCCATTGCTGCTCATCATCAGGCTTGAATTTCTCCGGTACTGAAATTAAGACCTGTTTTTAATTTCTTTTTGAGACTATTTTCGTATGATCTTGTTTCTTGGATTTATGGTTGGTTTTGGGGACATTGGCTGGTGATGAGGTTGTGGTTTGTATTTCTCGGCATGGGAGATCGCGTGGGTTGGTTGATTGGTAGGGTTGGTGATAGGTAAGAGTGACCGTCTGTATGATATGTTGAACATCATGTGAGAACATGAGTGGTTCCCCGGATATGGAGAGCATCGGATCTTTGGGGATTTTCTGATCACATGTTTTGTAGAATGGTTGGTTGCCAAAAGTAGAGCCTTTGAGATCACAGGAGGTTGAGAAAATGGCATCTGTCTTTTTTTTTTGGGATTTAACGTAATGGGTGTGGGCATATTGTGAAGTGAATCTGTGTGCGATTGTTCTTGGATCTGCATCTTTTTTTTAGGTCTGGTTTAGCAAGTTCTTGTAAATGTGTTCGTCCCTTGAGGGCTGTACTTGTTCAGGGAAAAACAGTAGCTGGAGAAGTCAAGATTTGAAAGCTCAAGCGATGAGTACGATTCAAGGCAGTGTTTCATCTTCGTCTGGATTTAGGAATGCGCAGGACAAGCCTGATCATCTACTTGTTCTGGTTCATGGCATTTTAGCCAGGTATGAGTTCCATGCGATGAGTATGATTGCAGCATTGTTAAGTTCCAACTTCCAAACAATGCGTTATATTTTACTTCTAGGGTTAGCTTATGTCAACGAATACTCGAAGAATTACTGATCCTTGGACCTTTTGTATGCATGCAGTCCCAGTGATTGGATATATGTAGGAGCCGAGTTAGAGCGGCGCTTGGGGAAAAACTTTTACATTTATGGTAGGCATCAATTCTCACCGAACTTGTGACTGGCTTTCGTAATTCATAGTCATTGACAATGTGGCCGTCTGTCACGGGACTGACTTCTTTGATTTATGTTGCAGCTAGTTCATCAAATACATTTACCAAAACATTTACTGGAATTGACGGTTCTGGAAGACGTTTAGCAGATGAAGTAAGGCTTGCAATCTCTCTGAACACGTGATGAAAGCGTATTAATGTCAATTTTCAAAAGTACAAATGGCTGACTTCCACTAACAGGTGATAGAGGTTGTCAAGAAGACGGAGAGCCTGAAGAAGATTTCTTTTGTAGCCCATTCGCTTGGTGGACTGATTGCAAGATACGCCGTAGCTGTCCTTTATTCAGCTCCAAGTATCATTGATCAGCCTGATGAATCAAAGGAGCAAGTGGGTTCAAGATCACCGGCAGCAAACCCTTCTCAACGCTGTAGGATAGCAGGGCTGGAGCCAATTAATTTTGTCACATTGGCGACTCCACATCTGGGGGTCAGAGGTAGAAATCAGGTACTTGCCTGCACGCCTTTTGTCCTTAACATGTGCCCATAACTTTCAATTTTGTTACTCATCAATCATTATTGTCATTGTAGCCATGATCTCAGTATGGGGCTGGGTGATTGATTTTGATGACGGTCCACGTTGTCATCATGTTACTCCATACTTCTGCTGTCATTTTTAATTCCCATACTGTTATGAACGTTGGTCCGTGTAAGTATCATATTGCCTGCTAGTGGCTCTAACCTCTGACTCTGACAGCTGTTTTAAACTATCAATTTTACCTCAGTTACCATTTCTATTCGGAGTCCCTCTCTTAGAGAAACTCGCTGCTCCCATCGCTCCCTTGCTGGCTGGTCGAACTGGTGGTCAACTGTTTCTCACCGATGGCAAACCAAACAGACCACCACTTCTTCTTCGCATGGCCACTGACTGCGACGACTTGAAGTTTCTGTAAGTTGAACAATATTTCTGTAGTTGTAGTAGGGGCTCTTAAACCTGCCCGTAATTCTAAGCATTTATCTACTCCTTTTGTAGATCTGCTCTTGGTGCATTCAAATGCAGAATCATATATGCCAATGTGTCCTACGACCGTAAGCTTCTTGGTCTTTGATCAGCTTTTCGACTGGATATGAATTTTTATTTCTACTGGGATGATAAATGTAGTTTCTTTAACCTTGTTTAGACATGGTTGGTTGGCGCACATCTTCTATCAGGAGAGAAACAGAACTGGTGAATGTATGCTTGTCCCTTTAACCTCATTTTCCCATCTTTCGGAATGTTTGGGCCATTGTTGATTATCTTGTACTACTTGGATGAATCAAATGGAGCTGGGATCTGCGCTTTCAGATTCTTGTTTGGGGCCCTAGTTCTGTAGTTGGGGACTAAACTCTTTTTATGCGGTGTGATCCATTTGCAGCCACCTCGTCGGTCTTTGGATGGCTACAAGCATGTGGTAGATGTGGAGTACTGCCCTCCTGTTTCTTCTGATGGTCCTCATTTTCCTCCAGAAGCAGCAAAAGCGAAGGAGGCGGCACAAACCTCTCCCAATCCTCAGAACACAAACGAGTATCACGAGATCATGGAAGGTATGCTATCTTGAAGCAATTCACTTACTGGAAACCTTCCTGCGCTGACCAATCACTTTCTTCCAGAGGAAATGATCCGGGGACTTCAACAGCTGGGATGGAGAAAAGTCGATGTCAGCTTCCACTCTGCGCCATGGCCCTTTTTGGCGCATAATAACATCCATGTAACAGTTTGCAACATGCTTTGGACTTGTCACTGTCCTTTTTTTTTTCTTTCTTTCTTTTTGACTTGCTATGAATTTGCAGGTGAAAAATGAGTGGTTCCACAATGCTGGCGCTGGAGTGGTTGCTCATGTTGCAGACAGCTTGAAGCAGCAAGAATCGTCTCCCTCTTTCATCACTGCTAGCTTGTAGCACTCTGCAATTTAAATGAATAAATTTTCAGCATGAAAAAATCTTGTACAAAGAAGGATTTCATATATATTTATACATATGCCAAACGGCGCTTCTCAACTCTGTAGCTCAATGCACAATCCGGTCATGAAGTATCTTCCATTTTATTAGTCAAATCATAAATACATGAAATTTGCCGCCCCATTTATATTATCCATCCATCATACACAGTTAGGAGTAGATTACAACCAGTATGACAAGATTATAAATAAGGTACGATCTTAATCAACTTTACTTGTAGTCTTAAGAACAATGAGTTAAAAAGTCAGTACTTAAAAATGCTTGCAGACTGCAGAAAGTAAAGTATACCAGCAGTGTCCGGCATGTTGATTTTCCAACATTAAATTCCTCATCAGAACCATGAATCTGCCGCTGTCATAGATGATTTTCAAACATTAAATTTCACATCCGAACCATGAATCTGCTGTTGTCATAGATTTCGTCTAATTTTGACTTTCTGCTTCGGTTAATGATAAGAAATTGATAACCATCACCTTAAAAACTAGAGGGTGATACATTCCTCGGAAGCCAGGAGCAGCCATGGAGCTTACTCGCATGCAGCTTCTCCCCGTCGTCCTGCTGCTGATCAGCTTCATAGCGTCCTGTGTGTCACAGACTCAGTATAATATCACTTCTGACCGGTTGTCCCTTCTAGCCTTCAAATCCCAAATCAGTTTTGATTCAGGCAGCATCTTGGCTACAAACTGGTCAGCCAACACTAATGTTTGCGATTGGTTTGGGGTAGCTTGCAGCTCTGGTAATCAAAGAGTCACAGCTCTGCGTCTACCAAATTTGGGTCTTCGTGGAGCTGTCCCTTCAAGCTTAGGAAATCTCTCATTCCTCAAGGTATTGAGTCTGGGGAACAATAATCTCAGCGGGTACTTGCCGAATGAGTTGTCCTTCTTGAGAAGATTAACATACATCGATTTGGCAGCCAACATGTTTTCTGGAATGCTTCCATCATGGCTCGGCGCATATCCTCAGCTCCAAACCCTGTCTGTGGCTAGTAACAAGTTTACAGGCACAATTACCTCTTCCTTGGGGAATCTTTCAAACCTGGAGACCTTGTTATTATCAAATAATCAATTGAGTGGGGAAATACCAGAGGCTATTAGCAGACTAACAAGCCTCAAGAATTTAACTTTGGCCACTAATAAGCTTTCTGGGTCAATACCAAGCTTCATCTTTAAAATGTCTTCACTAACAGGCCTTGATTTTCGATTCAACAGCTTCTCAGGCAGCCTACCGCAAGGGATATGTGATGAACTCCCAAACCTGAAAATTTTTTATCTTACTGGTAATTTGATTGACGGTGGAATCCCTTCAGGCTTGTTGAAATGCAAAAAATTGTTATACTTCTCCTTGGCAGATAATAAATTCTCAGGAAGCATACCGAGTGAGCTTGGGAACTTGACTTTTCTCCGGGAATTAAATCTGTATCAGAACAACTTGAGAGGTATGCATGCTCATATAACTACTCCCAATGTTAAAAGTTTTGCTGAAGTGCATCACTAAGCATATATAACCTAGAACAGCACAGCATGGTTTAACCAACAAAATACAACATAAACACAGGTGAAATACCGGAGGAAATCGGTCACCTTCTCAACTTGCGGATATTGTCCATCACAGATAATCAACTCACTGGATCCTTGCCGTCTTCTCTATACAACATGTCGTCTCTAGAAGAATTGCACCTTTCAAACAATAACCTTTATGGTAGTGTCCCTCAAGATATGTGTGATAATTTAAGGTCACTCAGGTTTCTTAATCTGTTCGGCAACAAGTTTGCGGGAAGCATACCACGAGGCATTGGCAATTGCAGTTCCCTAGTGACCATAAATTTGGGCTCCAACAGTTTTATAGGTACCATTTTCCAACCAAGGTCCTGGTGAACTGATTTTGGGTAATTTTGTTTCCTCTACCAACTCGCAAGATTTGTGTATTGCTGCAGGTGAAATACCACATGAAATAGGTAACCTGAATGAGCTGGAAGTACTGTATCTCCCTGTAAATAGTTTCAGCGGAGCGATTCCATTTGAGATCTTCAACAGCACGACCATGACCTATATTTCGCTAACCTCAAATCTACTTGTGGGTGAGCTGCCATCAAGTCTAGGCATGTGGCTTCCGAATATGGAGATACTCATTTTAACAAACAATAGCATCAGTGGAACAATCCCCAGATTTCTATCCAATGCGTCAAAGCTTGAACAACTGGACCTTGGATACAACTCATTTACCGGACATATACCTGACATATTTGGAGATTTGAGACTTCTCCAGTGGCTCAGTTTAGGCACTAATTCTCTCACAAGAGATCCATCAGATCCAGGACTAGGCTTTCTCACATCTTTGACAAAGTGCAGAAATTTGAGAAAATTAGGATTTGAGATTACTGCTCTTGATGCTGACCTTCCAAACTCCATTGGGAACTTCTCATCCTCTCTTCAGCAGATTTTTGCCTATGGCTGTCAGCTCAGAGGAAATATACCTGACGAGATAGGCAACATAAGCAACTTGGTGACTTTACAGCTTTGGAGAAACAATTTGACAGGACACATTCCAGCCACCATCGGAAATTTACAAGAGCTCCAAGATTTAGGTCTTTCGGGAAATAACTTAATTGGATCAATTCCAAGTGATATTTTCAGTTTGAAGAATTTGGCTTACATAAGGTTCAGTGAGAATGAGTTATCAGGACCCATACCCCAACATATCGGAAACCTCTCATCTCTTAGAGTGCTTGTGTTAGCTGCCAACAAGTTTTCATCGACAATACCCCCTTCCTTGTGGAAACTTGAAAATGTATTGAATTTGAACCTGATGTCCAATTCCCTCATAGGGGACATACCAATGGAAATAATGAGTTTAAAGGCAGCATGGCAGATTGCCCTTTCTGGAAACGAGCTCACCGGTGGCATTCCAGACATCACGAATGGTCTTGAAAGCTTACTTGGTCTATTCTTGGATGGCAACAAATTGCGAGGTCCTATTCCAGATTCAATAAGCAACTTGATCAGTATAGAGTATTTGGACTTATCAAGAAACAGCTTAACAGGTAGGATCCCAAAGTCAGTGACAACACTTGTAAACCTCAAAAACTTCAATGTATCGTTCAACAACCTGGAAGGAGAAGTTCCAAGCACCGGACCTTTTGCTAACTTTTCAGCTGCATTGTTTGCAATGAATAAGGGGCTCTGTGGAGGTGCACCCCAAATGGATCTTCCACCATGCATAATAAAGGATCAGCAACGAACAAACAGATCAACCCAGCTTTTAGTGAAGATATGTGTGCCATTGCTAGCATTTGTGTTTCTGGCAATCTTGTTTACTTTTCTGTGGACAAGACGCAGAACAAAGGAAGGATTAGTAGAAGCACAAGATCCAGAAGCGTCTCCTATAGCAATGGAAAGAATAACATACCAAGAAATTCTTCAAGCAACAGATGGATTAAGTGACACCAATCTACTGGGAACAGGTGGATTTGGTTCAGTCTACAAAGGAGTCCTCTCTAACGGAACGACCATAGCAGTAAAAGTTTTCAACACGCAAAATGCTAATGCTCTCAAGAGTTTCAAGTCAGAATGTGAGGTAATGCGCAACGTTCGCCACCGAAACCTAGTCAAAATCATCAGCAGCTGCACCAACAATCTCGACTTCATGGCACTCGTATTACAATACATGCCCAACGGGAGCCTTGAAACCTGGCTGCACTCTCCCACCCATTCCCTAACACTCATCCAAAAACTCAACATAATGCTAGATGTCGCCTCAGCTATGAAGCATCTCCACCATGATCACCCTACCTCAGTCATTCACTGCGACTTAAAACCCAGCAACGTACTACTCGATCAAAACATGACCGCACACGTCTCCGACTTCGGCATTGCCAAACTACTGGGACATGAACAGCTTCTTACCCAAACCATGACCCTGGCAACCATTGGCTACATGGCTCCAGGTGACTATTTATCCATTTACATCTACCGTCATCTTCACTAATTCCACAAATCAAAATCAGCATTTACACGCAAAAGTTTCAGCAACCTAAATCCTAATTAGTTTTCAGACCTTTCATTCTTTTTTATATTCATCCCTATTTCAACAAATCAACATTTACATTACACATTTTGTTCAGAAAGGTCAATCCTATTTTCTGTTTATTTATTAATTATTATGCAGAGTATGGAGGAGCTGGAGTAGTGTCAACGAAAGGCGACGTCTACAGCTACGGCATCCTCCTAATCGAAACATTTACCGGAAAAAGACCGACAGCTGATACCTTCACAGACGAAACGAGCTTGAGAGACTACGCAATCGCAGCCGTGAACGGTTCCTCAACGCAGTTCGCCGATGCCGATTTGCTGGACGAATCAGACGAGAATATCTCCGCGAGGGAGCAATGCGTGCGCTCCGTGCTGTCTGTGGCGGTAAATTGCACCGAGGAGCTCCCCGGCCGGAGAGTCTCCATGCAAGACGTGGTGGTGAGATTGGCGAAGATCAGAGACGCGGTTTTTTCGGAGGAAAACTTTGATGAAGCTCTGAGCAGGAAAATGACGTGAAGATGGACGTGAGGCTCGTCGCTCGGTGTGAACTGACCTTGCCCAGTTTAAATGTGGGCTGAGGGTGAGCTCGGTCCAAATTGTTGGGCTTCTGTATAATGTTAGTTATATGGTATTGAATAGCCACCCTAAAGATAAAAAAAATATTAAGGAAAAGTAAAAAAATAAAAAAGCTATTTATTATCTTAAATTTCAAATTTATGATTATTATATAGTTATCAGAACCGGACCGGTGATCGAACCGGTCAAGGTTCCGATTATCAGTTTTTCAATTTTTCGATTGACTCGACAGTTCATACTGGTTCAACCGCCGGTTTAATAAGAAATAATAATTACAAAATATAAAGTATAAGATGTTAAATGCAAATAAAGAAACACTTAACTTTGCTAGCATGATTGATTAAAGGCGTCACCTGGAACATACAGGACTTGGGTACGAACTTCGCCCCTAACTATTTTTTAAATATAATTAAGACTAATTTGATTTCAATTAAATTTTTATATAATAAACCGGTTAAAACCGGACGGACCGGTGTCTGATCCGTTCCCGGTCGAACCGGCTAGTCTAGTCCGATTTTAATAACTATGATTATTATTGTGCAATTTTAAAATTTTAATTTTCTTATATTACAGGGCATTAATGTAAAGCGTATGCATAACATCCGACATTGTCAATGGTTTGTGATTGAACCAATTAAATTGACTCTTTCGATCTGATTTTTATAACTATATGTTTTTTTTTTCTTAATCTTTCCTGTCGGTGTTGCATCTTGTGTGTTTTAATGGATTTATATTCAGTGCACTCAGGCAAATTAAGATAGTTTTACAGAAAATAAAGATGGAATTGTGTAAAATTTGGATGATTTTATGAATCATGATGGTTTTATTTAGACAAAACACATGTAATTAACATAACGATAAGTAAAATTTAAAATTGCATGATTTTGAGTGGCTGATAATTATTTGGACCACGTCATATTCCTTTTTTAATTAATGTTCGTTTTTGAGTTTGTCGTATACATAATGTATCTAACTTCGAATTGGTCAAAGTCAAAGCGGGTGATTAACGCCATGTTGCTGCTGGATCAGATCTTGAAGTTGTCGACAATCCAAAATAAATTAATATGCTACAACGGTAAGCATCATATTTCAAGCAATCAATGTTTAATTTTTTAAATAATGGCTAATAGATTTGGTGTCATTCAATCATAATATGTATGATAAAATAGAAAAACCGGATATACTTTCATAGTAAACATAAATTAGGTACCTAAAATGATGTTATTCTGAATAATTTTTAAGGTATGAAGATTTAGGTTTAGGATGAAGAGATTTTTATTATTTTTTTGAATCCAGAATTTATGGGTTTTACGATTTCAAAGAGTAATTCAAAATCCACAAAACAGCTTCGTTTAATAGATCATATACTTAATTTATATATCATGTTACACTATATTCATTTTCTCTAATAAAATAAGATAATTTAGACTGTTTAGAATTTTATTACACTTGTGGATTTATATATCTGTCCAATTAGGAACGAATGATGATCAATTATAATGTATAGCATACATGAGATTTTATTTAAAAGAGCATAAAAATTGATAGGGTAAACTTTAAGTTATTAAGTATATTATTGCGGTTTAGAATTTGAAAATCCAATTTGCTGCCATGTATAGTAAAAAATTAATTCGAATAAAAATTATTCATTAGTAATTGCAATTTGTTTAACAGTACTGAATCTAAGTTCAAATTCTAAGAAGTACATAAATAAATCTCCATCAATATACTCCTTTAAAAAAATTTATCGATTAAGCAATTTGATTAATCCTACTTCTTACTCCCTCTGTCCTCTTTTACATGTCACTTAACCGATTTTTTTTGTCCACTTTTACTTGTCACTTACCAATTTTCAATGCGTATTTAATATCAACAATTACCTTAAAATGTCAAACATTAATCACTTCATTATCATAATCAATAAATAATACATTCCTCATCAATAATCATCTACCAATTTTACTTTTTGCACGAACTTTTTCAAAAAAATGTTAACCACCTACCTATTAAATTTGTTCAACCGCTAGCATTAACTTCACCTTAATCTACTCAAATTAACCGTAAACGACATGTATTAGAGGACGGAGAGAGTATTTGATAAGGTTAATAAATATGTTTTCACCCCTAATCCATATGGTGTTTAACTTTGATTTGGTCAAAGGGGTGATTAACAACATGTTGCTTTTGGATGAGATCTTGAAGTTGTCCAATATTCAAAATAAATTAATATGCTACAATGGCAAGCATCATGTTTCAAGCCATCAAAGCACATAGTTTCAATTTTTTAAATAGGAGCAGATAGATTGGTGTCATTCAGAATTTATGTGTAACAAAACATAGATGAGACATGTCTTCATATTATACACTGATTCCATACTCATATACTAGTCGTCTAAGATTAAATTGAACAGATTAAGAAGATATTAATACTAACAGTTGAATAAATTTAATATATATGTGCTTTTATGTTATTTTTAAAATTTCATAAAAATGGTAGATTATCACTGATGATGATGAATGATTCTTTTCGGCTGTGACTGGTTTAAAAAAATTGAGGGAAAGGAAATTTGTTGAAAAATGAGAAAGAAAATTTGTGAGAAAATGATAAGAAAAGTTTGTAGGAAAATTATATGGAAAATAAAAAGAAAATTTTGTTCAAAATAAAAGAATGTTTTAACATTTTTTCGTCATTTTCACCACTAATCAAATAAGGAAAAATATGATGGATTCCATGTGGGAATACACTTTCACTCTAATTTTACTTTCCACCAATTTTTTTTTTAAACCAATCACACCCTTATTGATTATGGTAATGAAGTGATTAGCGTTTGACATTTTAATATAGTTTTTGATATTAAATACGTATTAAAAATTATTTAGTGATAAGTAAAAGTAGACATATAAATTCAACTCAGTGATAAATAAAAGAGGATATAAAAAGTATATCAATAAGCATCATGTTTCAAGCAATCACTGAATATTGTCATTCAAAATAAAATATAAGAAATTAGATATACCATATAAATTAAATACGTGAAACGATGTTGTTTTTAATTGATTTTTTAGGATATTTAGTATTTTAATATTTTATAATTTCAGATCTTTAACTCGTAAAATTCTAAAAAAAAGCCTAAATTCAAAAATCTATAAAATAAGTTAAAAATTTTAAAACTCTGAAATAATAAAAATCTATTTTTTTTTAAATATCGAAATAGCGTTGTTTAATCGTTCATATATCTAATTTATATTGCAGGTTACCGAATATCCATTTTCCCAAAATAAATATAAATTTAATTACATAAACTACATATGAACTTTTTTTTATAAAAATATCGACCCAATTAGCATAGTTATCAGAACCGGACCGGTCGGTTCGACCGAGAACCGGACCAGGTACCGGTCCGATATATATATTTTATCGGGATGCATCACGAACCGGATATAACAGGTTGAACCGGCCAGTTTTTAATGAAACTAGTGAACCAAACCGGATATATGAACCGGTTTGTTATGAAAGTGAATTTAAACTAAATTAAAAAATAATGTTTTCATGTATACCACCAGTCTATCCAATTATCTTGTTAAAATTTCAATAATTAACCTATTAACTCTTATATGTCATAATAATTATATATAATTAAACCGGTGGTCAAACTGGTTTGGATCACCGGTTCAACCGGAAAATCGGGAACTAAGGCCTTGACTGGTTCGGCTTCCGGTCCGATTCTGATAAGTATGCCAATTAGTAAGAACTGATGATCACTTAAAACGTATATCACACATGATTTTGTATTGAAGAGTGCGAAAAATTTTTCTGAGTTTAACGAAGGAATAAAAAAAAAAATTAACCAATGACTAAGCTGTGTTTGGTATAGGGGAAATTTAAGGTGAAGGAATATTCGAGAGAAATTGAGAAGGATTTTCTAATTTGGTTAGAAAAAATTTGTAGAAGAAAATTTAGACAGAAAATGTGATGAAATTTTTTAATGAAATAAATATTGTTCGAGCATATATTTATGAATTTTTCACCTTTAATCAATTAAAAAAATATAATAAATTTCATGAAAATTCACTCCTCAATTTGATTTAGTTATTTTAAAATTCTTTCATTTATTAAAAAAAACACACTTTAAGCCGTCCCTTATCGAAGACTAACATGCCGAAGACTAACAAGCTACTGAATTATTGTCTACTCTTTATTGATAGTGTAAGGAATAAAAAGAGTATAAACCGTTGACTGGTCTCAATATCAAACCATGTCCTTTTCATACGGTTTTGTTATCCAATTTTAACAACAAAATTATATTAATTAACCAGCATTTGCAATTTAATAATGCTGGCTAATCGTCCAGCT
>NQLW01000008.1:6040978-6067981 GCA_002312845.1 Kalanchoe fedtschenkoi
CGATAGTTTAGTAACCTTCATTGAAAATGATATTTTCTCACATGTTACTGATGAAAGTGTACTATGTCGTTTTCAAAATATGAAAACTCGACGAACCAATTTGTAAGGTATTTTGAACTCAGAGATCATATGTAGTTTTTGTACCCCCGGAGTAAAATTCCTGGCTCCGCCACGCAGAGCCACCATCTTCCACTCCAAAACGCCGCCGTTCGACGCGGACGAGGTCGGCTTCTTGAGGATATGACGGGGTGGGCCGACAGGAAGTCTCCGGCTCTGACCCCGTCCCCGTCGATCTCGTCCACTCTGCCGTTCGCTCGCACCACCCGGACCACGTCCAGAGCCCCGCACGGGCAGACGCACGAGACGAGACACCAGAGGCTCTTCAGATGGCGTCTGATTATCATTAGCTGCTTCACATGGCTTGCTTGAGCTACTCTCGTTGTGCTTCGTGGGCGTCCGAGGCTGCTCCACTATTTTATAGTCAAACACGTGCGCGAATGTTCCTATTTAAATTGAATTTATCTGAATTTAAATAGAATTAAATGGAAGGATCCATGGTTGATTATCCAACATTTTTTTCGAGTTTATGTAATCATAAGTTTACTTTCTATCTAGTTTAGAAAAACAATATTTCCTCCGTTCTTTTTTATTTGTCACTTTAAATACTATGCATTACAATTTGAATGCAAATAATTTTAAAATACAAATATTATAAAATAATAATAAAAATTAAGTATTGAAGTAGAATTTAACATGAATATTTTAAGATCATCATCATAATATTTGTTATAAAATTTCATATATAAAGGATAACTAAAATTCAAATTTATATTAGGAAAACGACAAATAAGAGATGAGAGTGGGAGTCATTTTTGGTGCACATGATCACATATCAAGAAAAAATATTAAAAGAGGTTAGTAACCAAAAACTTATATTGTGTGATACATATCCTATATATTTTCAATTTGAATGAGAGCATTTTGATTTTTAGAGGGTTAAATATCACAATTTTTAACTATTTTTACCTAAAATAAGAAATAAAAAAATTCTCAATGGGTCATATCACCGACTACTCAAAAATTAAGTGACAGTTTGACTAGTCACGTCACATGTTGAAAAGTGAAAAACAAATTCAACTAATTTGTTATATGTTACTTTCTTTTTTCAATACAATATGTGACAATTTTTCAATAATTGTGTCCATGATAGTTCATATGTCCATCCAAAAATCACTTTGTATAATGATACAGAAAATGAATATTTTATGAATTATATTTTTTAAGGTGCAATTTGATAAGAAAAAGTTAAATCTATTAAAAATTTTCATCTAATTTTAAACTTAAAAATGAGTTAGTTGAAGTGAATTGGATAAAATTTTTATGGAAGTTACTAAAAAGAGTATTAATATTATCAACGTGGATTAAATTAGATTGAAATGAAATGTATGTTGACTATATATTATTTTCATACAGTAATTTAAATATTTAATCATAAACTAATTTCAGTCATGTGTTTATTGAATTGATGATCTTATCTCATTCATATTTATAACACATATCAACAGACTAATATTAAATGGAGAAGCAATCAAATAATAAACATCAATCTCAAAATTGCATTATTTTAAATATTAATAATTAAATAAATAATGATATATGTTAAATAATTTAAATAATAATACAATAAATTTTAATTTACACTGATTTATATTCAAAACCTTGTGTCTTTTATTGCATGTAATAACCATTAAAAATTATATTTTTTTTGAGAGATTAATTTTAATTTGAGTGCATGCAATAAATCCGTTTGTCTGGAGGGCTTGATTTATGATGACACGTGTCAGCTTGTGCATTGTTTGGCGTCGCCGAACTTGAGAATGTAATTCTCGATGCGTGGCTTCGATTCTTTTCAAACACGTGGCGGATGATGAATGAGTCATAGCCTGATAGCCAGTCGTCTTATGTGGTCTCAAATGAGGCCCGTCGTACCCATTTTATATTATGAGTGGCCCAATTTGAGCCCAAATCCGAAACAGTTTCCGCGAACTTTCACATTCTATTTTGGCCCATAACAAGATCGGCCCATTAGGAGCCCAAACACACCTTGGTCTATTAGGGAGGAACTGCCTAACGCAGGTTGCTGGTGTTCACCCGTTTCCGTTGACTCTGCGAAAGCTTCAATTCTGTCTACTTCAATTTCATACTGTTATATCATACCGGATCAGATCAAATCCGTAAAAATCTGTGTGAACCGGCTGATTTGGGTGCCAGTTCAATATATAAATTTCCCAATTGATGGAGACTATGTAAAATGTGGACATTTATTAAAAATTAAGTTACGAGGATTCGATCCCAGGCTCTATAATTTTTTATCAGACTCGCTTCCACTAGGCTAAAGAAGTCATTTAACCTTTACCATTATTAAGTAAATATATACTAAACACTATGATGAATCAGACCGACGATCGAACCGGACCGAGCCGCCGGTTCGACCGATAAACCGGGATCCAGAGCTCTGACCGGAATCCCGGTCCGTCATCGATAACTATGTGTTATACGGAGTATATGTACCGTTTCATGACGCGAATTATACCGTTTCATGACGCGAATTGGGGACACATCAATGAGAATGTGATATGTGGTATTTTGATCAGTCATGTGTCATTTTGAAAAGTTTCAAAAAATGTACCAAAGATTAAATGACACATGTCATTTTGACTTTTCAAAGTGTCACGTGACGTCTTCCCATTGACAATATCCACAGTCTACGTGGTGAACTCTGTCCACCCAAGAATTTATCCATGCCAGATAGCCTAAGGGCATCCACATTGAACTTAAACAAAAAAATAGGTTTATGTCATGTCATGAATGATTTGCATCATGCCACATCAACATTGTCATAAATATTTTTTTCATAAATCTTTCACACACATTGAAACAAACATTCGACGACTTTGCGCGTGTGACCACATGTGATGTTATACTTTTCTATCTGTTCATATTACAGTAAATTATAAATTTCTAAAATTTATTAAATATTTAATTATTTATAATTATTTTTTCGTATTATTTTTTTCTATAAATTTATGTGATAAAAATTACATAATTAAATTTTTTATCAAAAATTAATCTTTGATCACATTTGGGAATATTAAATTTGATTAAAGATCAATGATTTACTTTTTCAAACGAGATTAAAGACAAACATCTTTAATCACATTTCATCAATTAAACGTGTAAAAGATTGATTAATTTCATGCTTCCGAACGTGATTAAAGATAAATCTTTTAACACGTTTGGAAGGTTGAAACATGAATAAAGATATATTCATGAACCGCTTCATGCAGATGAAGCTACTTCATTTTAGAATGAAATAAACCATCCTTCTACATCAACATAAACCTGTAACGTGAGATTTATAATCTGACATGAACCTCTTCATAAACCTTTAATAAGAAGACATCACGTATTGGGATCTGACGGGGTTGGAAATTTAAAAGTATTATAATTCACAATTTGAGATATTTTTCATTTTGCATGATTTGTAATTTTACCTAAATTGGCTTTTACAGTTTTAAAATCTGTCTCAAATCCCTGTTACAAAATACAACAGGTTAATTTACATAAAAATATAAAAAATGGGATTTATAATTAGAATTAAATTACAGG
Source organism: Kalanchoe fedtschenkoi (assembly GCA_002312845.1). Taxonomy (NCBI): domain Eukaryota; kingdom Viridiplantae; phylum Streptophyta; class Magnoliopsida; order Saxifragales; family Crassulaceae; genus Kalanchoe; species Kalanchoe fedtschenkoi. The sequence continues at coordinate 6,044,648 of NQLW01000008.1, forward strand.
TAAAAATAAAATTTGTAAAAATTAGTGGATAAACATTACAGAACATGTAATTACACATGAGTGTCAAAATAAAAAATAATTAAAAAAATTACAAATTAAATTTGGAGCTGTCACACAATAAGTCATGAGCCGAAGTCATTCTTAGGTGGACATATGTCACGATGTGGACGATGAATCAAGTATATGAAAGCTGCCACGTGAGAATTTGATCTGTCACATGGCACGTTGAAAAGTAAAAATAAAAAATCAATGAAAACTTGTTACATGATACTTTAATTTTTCAATTGGTGTGGTGGACCATTTCCACCAAATAAAAATTTCTCCATGTGCAGATATAGTAGAGAGACAGGTTAATTTATACTCCCTCCGTCCTCTAATACATGTCGTTTACGGTTAATTTGAGTAGATTAAGGTGAAGTTAATGCTAGCGGTTGAACAAATTTAATAGGTAGGTGGTTAACATTTTTTTGAAAAAGTTCGTGCAAAAAGTAAAATTGGTAGATGATTATTGGTGAGGAATGTATTCTTTATTGATTATGATAATAAAGTGATTAATGTTTGACATTTTAAGGTAGTTGTTGATATTAAATACGCATTGAAAATTGGTAAGTGACAAGTAAAAGTGGACAAAAAAATTCGGTTAAGTGACATGTAAAAGAGGACAGAGGGAGTAGACGTGGAGCCAGCCTAACAAAGTTGTCACCTAACCTAACAGCCCCTGCGTCGAAAGCGCTGCGGGAAACATATGGATCTGCGATTCAAGTGCTTGTTAGCTACTTAAGCCATTCATCTTCGTATTGAATTGATTTTGTAAGAAAGGAGTAACATGAGCAAGAACTTGTCAGCACATGCTAGTGGATGCTTCATGCTGGCGTGCCTAGCTTCACACGACTGGTAGCTCCTCATACCTACCGGCCTTCACCGCAATAATCAGGAGCCCGTAAATATATTCAGTCTAATGATAGTCAGATGGATCAGGAAGAGTAGAGCTGACTGGTAGGCGAGGCGAGGCTTCAGTCATCGTCAGCGCCTGAGCTCCGCTATAAACATTTACGCGAGACACTTGTGGAAAGATCAAGCGCTCCGGCTCGAAACCCGGCTTCAGACAATGGGCTTCCATCGATGTTCCGTCCCAGCTCTTATCCTGCTGGCATGGGCGTCAGTCACATGTCTGTCAAACGCTCTCCCGACCGAGCTGTCCCTAGACGGAATCCGACTTGACGAGGTCGCATCCGAGGCCAAGGCGCGCGACCTGTTTCAGAAATGGAGGGAGCATCACAAGAAGATGTATCGCCACGCCGAGGAAGCTGAGGAGAGGTTTGCGGTCTTCAGAGCCAATCTGAAGTACGTGGTTGAGAAGAACTCGATGCGAGGGTCTTCTTCGACGGGGCACGTAGTGGGTCTGAACAAGTTTGCGGATTTGAGCAACCAGGAGTTCAAGAAGAAGTACCTGTCCAAAGTCAAAAGGCCCGCCAGCAAAGCCAGAGGCGGTTCGAGCCTGAGGAGGAGCATGCGGTCCGAGGCGCTTTCTTGCAAGGCGCCGGCTTCTTTGGATTGGAGGAAGTACGGGGCTGTGACCGGTGTTAAGGATCAGGGCGACTGTGGTAAGTCCCCTATACGATTTACAAGTCTAAACTTTCGAGTAACAACATAGATACAATCCAATTGAATAAGCCCATAGTTCAACATTTTCTCTGACAGATCTGATGATGGAAATTTATGTTCCTAGGAAGTTGCTGGTCATTTTCGTCCACGGGAGCAATGGAGGGGATAAATGCGATAGTCACCGGGGATTTGATCAGCCTTTCGGAGCAGGAGCTCGTGGACTGTGACACGACCAATGATGGCTGCGAAGGAGGCTACATGGACTACGCGTTCGAATGGGTCATGAGCAACGGGGGGATTGACACCGAATCAGACTATCCTTACACCGGCGTCGATGGCACTTGTAACATCCAAAAGGTAATTATACAAGAGCATTATTAGATTAATTGGATCTACACTTAAAACTAATTGCTAATTTATAGCTTGACATTCACAGCTGAACCTAAACAGTCAGATAGTGTATAACAAACTCTGATAAGCTCCGTTTCTGTCGCTCAGGAGGAGACTAAGGTCGTGTCCATTGACGGGTATGAAGACGTGGACGAGTCAGACAGCGCGCTACTCTGCGCCGCGGTCAAGCAGCCGGTGAGCGTAGGGATTGATGGGAGCGCGATTGACTTCCAACTATATACCGGAGTAAGTTTTCAGATCAGCTCAGTTATTGGTTTGTTGCATACTTGCAGTAGCATTGTTAGATGCTCGACGGCCAATGTGGGCCTTAAGGAGTGTTTTATGCGTCGAGTTTGAGTCCGGTTTCGGTGTCGTTTGGTCAGGGCATCTATGACGGAGACTGCTCCGACGATCCGGATGACATTGACCACGCCGTGCTGGTGGTGGGCTACGGATCGGAGGGCGACGAGGATTACTGGATTGTGAAGAACTCATGGGGAACTTCGTGGGGGATGGAAGGATACATATACATCAAAAGGGACCCCAACTCGAAGAGCGGCGTGTGCGCCATCAACGCAATGGCTTCCTACCCGACCAAAGACTCGTCCTCCGCTTCCGCTCCTACGCCACAACCCTCTCCGTTCACTCCTCCACCACCGCCTCCGCCGCCTCCTCCTCCTCCTCCTCCCCCGCCACCTCCGCCTCCCCCTTCGCCTAGCCAGTGCGGAGACTTCTCCTACTGCCCCGCCGACGAGACCTGCTGCTGCCTGTTCGAGTTCTTCGACACGTGCTTCATCTACGGATGCTGCGAGTATCAGAACGCCGTTTGCTGCGAGGGGACCGACTACTGCTGCCCCAGCGACTACCCCATCTGCGACGTGGAAGAAGGCCTGTGCCTCAAGGTATCCATCCATCTTTCTATCAAAACATCCCCGTCGCCATTTTTTTTGTTGACTGATGGTTGAATTTTTATCCAGAACTCGGGAGACTACCTGGGAGTGGCGGCGAAGAAGCGGAAGATGGCGAAGCACAAGCTCCCGTGGACCAAAGCAGAATTTGAAACGCCGAAGAAATACCAGCCTCTGCGGTGGAAGAGGAACCACTTCGCCGCAGTGCGCTGACCGCGGAGGCTCATCCAAGCCTGTTTGAACGTTTGATTGAGTTTTGTTTTATTATTCTGATGCGCTCTGCTTCATGTATTGGGAATTATCACAAGTGAGATTCTGAGCATTTGTATTGAATATGGTGAAGCTTTGTATGAATCCTCCATATTGGGTCGGGAGAATGAAACAGGTGACAATGAGGTGATCTCAAGCACCCAACTGGACATGTTGGGTTCAAGTCAGCATGTTCTGTCTCGGTGTCCTGCTCTGTTCTCTTCTTGCTTTCATGTGATTTTGAGATCCACTAAATGTGGGGCGCTCAACGCAATCTTTCAATTCAACTAATTCTTCAAGTTAATTCAGTTAAATTTAAGGAAAACTACGAAAAAAGTTAACAATTATTATTTTTTTAATATCACGGGCATTAATTGTGTTAGTTTGTGTTATTATTCTAAATTATATCATGATTAGATTTTAATTTCGACATTTACAACAACAAAAAAATTCAGATAATTTTTCATAACAATAGCTAAATTAGATAGTTAGAGGTGTTCGCCGGTACACATGGAATTTTAACGGCTGTCAGATTGGAAAATTTCAGATTTGTATTTTTACCGGACCGATTCAAACCAAATTAATAAAAAATTAAAATATTAATTAAAAATAATTGTATTTATGTACTAAGGAAGATATATATAAAAGTATTATAAAAAATTATTATTTAAAACTTGAAATTTATCAAATCGTTCAATTTCAGTCCGGACCAAAACTTACAGAATTTGGGCCGATTGGACTCCCTCGGTGGACTAACGACCCGATTCACTCTATTTAGATCGAATTCCGAATTATTTTTCGATAAGAAGAGACCGGGCCAACCGGCCAAGACAAATTCGCTCCATTCAAATCCGATTCGATCAGAAATCGGAATCCTTAGCTGAAATTCATTAATTCGGACCGATTCGATCTGTTATGATCCGATTCCAAATTATTTTCCCATCCCGACTGACTTTTGTGCAACCCCAACTGACTTCAAGAAAGTGTGCAGTTACGCTTAAATTTACTCAACAAAACCTTTAAAAATATTGCAGAAATTTGAAGTTCATCTTTTTCAAATGTTCATGTCCAAACATCCTTTGCTGAACAATCCTTCATTTTCCCTAGAATGTTATTACTTGGGAGTCTACAAAAATGACAAAATACACATCGCTGGTAACATCATCATACACACATGTAATTTCATGAACGTGGCACATGAAAGCACAAAATCACCAACTATTGATCGGGTCACTATGTACAAGCAAACCTCAAAATCTGTTGAAACTCAAAGCAAGCTCGACAGGTACGGACCCACGCAAGGAGGATAGTTTGATCAAATCTTCCATAGACTCGAACCAGAGTGATGAAGTATTTGTTTGACTTTTCAAACGTTGACTTCAGGACAACCTCAACCCTTGAGCGCCACCTGTCTCCGTCTGATAGTCGTTCTTGCGGCGGCGGCCCCACTTCCTGAGCTGGATCTGCAGCATGAAAGCAGCGGCCAGGAACTCGACGCACTGCTTCGACTCGGGGCTCAAAATGTCCAGCACGCCCTTCAGCGTCTTCAGCCGCAGGCAGTCGGCCGCCTTCATCACCTTCTCCAGCCCGGCCTTCAGCCCCTTCATCGCCGCCTCCACCCTCTTCTCATCCTCATCGCTGCAGCCCCGCCGGCTCGCCAGCCTGGCCAGCTCCACCATCCTCCTGTCCCCCATCGCCACCTGCTGACGCTCCATCTCCATCTCCACCTTCTCCTCCTCCACTCTGATCCTCGCCCTCAGCTCCCCCATCCTCCTCGCCTTCTCGCCCCCCAGCTCCACCCACTCGCTCCCGCTCTTCTTCCGCAGCGACTCAATGAGCTTAAACGCCATGGACGGCTTCCACCCGGTGACCCACGAGTAAGCCGCCTCCAGCGGGCTCAGCCAGCTCGGCACGTAGATGGCTAAAACGTCCTCGCGTGCCGCGGCCCACTTGGCCGCGTAGTACTGCTTCTGGTGCGTGGTCACTTCTGATACGAGCGACTCGAGCTGGTCGCCGCTTTGCTCGCTCGGCGGCTTGTTCGAACTGACGGCTCTGAGGAGCTGGTGCAGCAGGTCCTCCAGCTGAGCCATCCACTTCTCGTAGAACTCGGAGAACATCACCGGCGGCTTATTAACAGCTCCTGATTTCTCATCAACCACTTCTTCACTGCGCTCCATTGCATGTATTCTCTGGATCAGTGTGTGAGCGTTAGTGAGACACTAAGTGTAAGTGTGAGTGTCTGTAAATAAATGGACCGGGTGAGAGGTGTGGGACAGAGCGACACGTCAGAGGAGGCCGGAAACGAGGAGGCGACGCGGCAAATGAAGAATGACGAGTTTCAGTGAGCAGCCAGCTGAGGCTGCTTGCGGCTGTTTCGCTATTGACCTTTGAGTGAACTGAAGAGACGTGTTGTTCGTAGTACGAGAAGCTGGGATTGAGACCGCAACTGTGGACGACCCACAGCCGCACACTTTGTTGGCTGCCTCCTTGCTGCTGCTGTGCTTAATTTGCTGAAGAAGCTTCGTAAGGAACGTGGCTCATGATGGATGTTGGGGGTCACACACGTGGTGGCTCTGGTTTGCAATGTTTCGGCTCCGCGACATGTCCACCTCACGCCCGTGCTCGTTTTGGCTTTGGCTGTGATTTTTATGCAGCAGCAGCACAATCAGTTTAAGGGTGCACTCCAAAGCTCTCATGATGCAAGTACCACATCATCAATATACAATTAAATATAAAAATTTATTAAATCTTAAGGAAGCATTCAAAATGTATCAGGCATGAGGGGTGTCAGGTCTGGTGGAGATCACACACTATCTTGTGAAACTTGTATACATAATCAAGATGTACCGGATGAGTGAATTCTGATGGCTGCTGCATATAAATATCATCCAATTGTGAGAGGCGTTCTAAAGGTCTAGTTGACGCAGAGGTCAACCATGAAACAAGGCAAAGCCTATGATGGTTCTGATGGCACTTGCTTAGAGACCGGACTGAAGATTTCTTTGAAATCAATCTTGATCCTTGTTGAATCCTCGAGCAACTTGTCGAGTCTTATATTTGCTGATTGTGTCGTTAAAATTCGGCTTGATTTAAAAAATCTGTTTACAAGGCACTAATGTTGGAGATCGCCTACATAAATGTAGAGTTGAGTTATTCCCGAACCACGCGACATAATCTGAATTCGTAATTCTCGTTAATCTTTCATCAGTTACAATCTAAATTGTCAGTTACAACCGAAATTGTCAAACACAAGTATGGATCCAAATTTAATTGAATCACCCTAATGAATGGGGCTAGGATTATCTTTTTGACGAACGCAGGTCAAATGTCACGTCTCCACATACAAATGGTGAATATCGCGCCCTCTAAAGCAATAGTTCCCAGATGAATCATCTTCTCATCCCCGATCAAAGAACTAACTTCACAAGAAAATTAAAATCTAAACTTCTATTTACAGTGAGAGTCGTGTTTTTGGATTTCGGTCTGCGGGTCAAGCCCATCAGTTGAGTTACTGGACTTGGCCTAGCGAGCTCAGCCAATAGGTATTATCATTGGGCCATACTCATGGTTTTAACTCATTTGGTTCACCGTATAAAGCGCGAGTTGAACCACATCATATTCAAACCGAATCTTATTCGATTTTCACTCAACTCATTATCTGTCATTCGATTGTGTGCGATCCTATAGGTTTATTCTTAATTAGTTATGAGAAAAAACTCATTGATGATAAGCGGCCCCCTAGTAAGACATTATGATCTCTAATTAAGAATTGTTGATACTTGAGATAGTCAAAACCTTAGTCAAATTGAGTTAATAAATTGGTTTAATGAGCAGACACTAACAACCAAGTGATGATCTCGACGAGAAACCAAATCTCAAGTGCCATCTTAACAAGTGCATCAAATTCGGTTGACATTGTGCTATGCCAATTGAGAGCCTCGGTGATATAAGATGGCTCAACTTATTGGATAGTCAAATGTTTTGCGGCGATGTTAATATAGGAGAAACCAAAATAGCAAGTATTTTTTTTACAATTTTGGTGAGGATGTAGACGAATTGAATCATTATTGAGGGACTGATTTGTGGTGAATTTTTTGGTGAGGGAAGGACGAGTATTTTGTTTTGCTATTTGAGGAGGATTATATGACGAAGGAGGACTTTGAGGTGGAGATAGGATGTGGACTGGATTCTGGTAGATTTGGAATTGGAATAATGGTCACTAGTGGTTGAGTTGGACGACTCGGTGATGAGGTAGTGGATGGAGCCAACCCGGGGGAAATAGCTACTACGGACAGATGATGTGATATGCCTTTAACTTGTATCGGAAACACATGTTTGACAAACTGAACATGGCATGAGTAATGTAGTGTTTGATTATTTACATCAAAGTACTTATAAGTTTATTTTTAGGTAGAATAACCTAAAAACAGATAGAAAATTGATTTGGGATGAAGCCTTGATGCAACATGGAGTTTTAACCAAGGATAACAAAGGCATTCAAATGTTCTTAGACCTATATGATTTAACTTGCGATGAAAGATGATTTCACATGCAGATTCATTTTCAAGAGTTTTGGTAGGAAATTTATTAATGAGATGCGTTGTTGTTTCAAAAGCATGAGACCAGTAAATCAAGAAGAGAGGAGCACAACAAAGAAGAGTCAATCCAATCTCAATCACATATATGTGTTTACACTCAACAAACTAATTTTGTTTTGATGTGTGGGAATGAGTAGCAAAATGAAAGATACTTAAGGATCGGAGTAGAGGGGTGAATTTTTTATACTCACCGTCATTATCCAAGTAAATGGAAAGTAGTGGACACTGCAAAAAATTTTAAACTAAGACTTTGAATTGAGTGAACACTATGGTGACCTTGGACTTATTTTTTCAAGAGAAATAGCCAAGTATATTTGCTGAAGTGGTCAACAGATATAACGTAATATCAAAATTCATCAATAGAGAGTCACAATAGAATGAATGATCATGTTTAAAAATGACTCACAAGTTTAGAAGATCTAAGGACAAAAGAAAAAACTTCAAGAGATGGATGATCGAGATGTTTGTGCTAAGAATCAATATTAGACGTTACTATGATATGAAGTTGAGGTTTTGAGTCCAGGCATAGTGTGTACACATCATTTTGATACTATCAGTACAGCATTGGCGCCCCCATCATTAGATCATTCACAACAACAAAAAGTGAGAAAGAGTGAGTAGGAGTATGTAGGTGGGGGTAGCATTTGTTTTTTTTTTGCGATATCAACAGGGCTTGAACTTAGGATCTTGGGATTGTTAGACCTAACCGAAGACCACTAAACCAACACCTTGTTGGTTGAGTAGGAGTATGTAGGTGACATGTGCATAAATGATGTTATTTCAAACCTGTTCCACCATAAATGTGGATTTCCGGACCTCCATAAATAGTAAATTGAGACAAATTGTCAATATCAAGAATAACATGATCAGTAGCACCCAAGTCAAGAAGTCATTTTTTGTTGGATGATAATACAGTTCGAATAGAGAGTTCACTGCCAGTTGAACATCATGCTCCTGGAGGAACAGATGTAACTTGTGACACTCATTGCTAGTGTGATTCGGAATATGATAGAAGTCACACATTATAGTTGGTCACGAGAATTGAGAGTGGTAATTGTTGGTGCTGCTATTATTGGGCCATTGATTCTGGTTAGAACCATGTTAGCCTACCACCAACAATGTGACATTCGGACAAGGGGAACCTAGCAGAGTACTCTGACAACTTTGTATCAAATTTAAAGGTATAATTGATAGTGACATGACCAGAAGATAAGGGGACAAGCTGAAAATTCTCATATTGAAAATGCGTAGTATATTTAACCAATTTGTCATGAAGCTTGGAGAAAGCAATCATAGTATCTCGAGTGCGAAGTGAACTGGGAGATCCATGAAATCGGACCTAAATTAGTAAAAATAAATATAAGTAAATGACAATCTGAAATTAGGCTTCCAGCTTGAGCAAGTAAGTCTACAGTAGTTCACATATCCTAAAAAAAATTGGCTATTGAAAGCGATCCACAAGAATTTTTCATGAGCTGGGCTTTTTGAAATATGACACAAGAATGACATGATAAGCGAAAGACATGAAGAGTCTTTTGTGGGCATCCTTTGACGTCGGGGAGGTGGAGATCAGGAGCTGGATAGCTTCAGTGCAACTACCAATCATAGTGTTGAAGATTATCTTATCCTAAAAACACCCGATAGTATAAATTGGATTAATGACATTCGATAACATCGGGCAATGACGGAACTAGAAATTTTACTTTAGAGGTAGAAATTTTTTTTTAAGCTGAACGAGTTTTAAAATAAGAAATATAATATTTTTAAGCTTAATAAGGGGTACCAAAAAAATTTTAAAACTGAAGTGGGGTATAAAGATAAGAAATATAATTTTGTAAGCTTAACTGGGGTATAAAAATTTAAAATATATTATTTTTACACAAAATTGAAAAATGATGGAGCTGGCTTGAAGCCATCAATATGCTCAGGGAGATCGAATCCTTTTCAAAACTAAAAATCTGGTGTGGAATGTGGATACGTTTGGTGGGCAGATATGTTGATGCGTTTGAATTTGAGAAGCCAGGCTCTGAGGTCATTTCGGTGGGTATAATTGTCAAGTGATAGATAGAAATAGATAAAATAATATATGTTAAATGTAAAGTAGTAAAAAGAAGAGACAAACAACACAAACATGTCTCGTATTTACATGGAAACCTTGTTTACGCACACGCTCAGTCCTTGGAAGTCTCAAATGAAAAATGCACCTTTATGACTCTTCATCTGACTGAGGCGGAGGCTTTCTTGCATCCCGGTGGCGGCCGTGGAGCCGATCTCTCTTCTTGCCCCACTCGTGGAGCGATAAGTGGAGCTTCTTGCTCGCAACCAAGAAGTCGACGCCCTGCTTCGGAGTCAGGATGCCCAGCAGCTCCTTCAGCGTCTTCAGCCTTATCTTGTCGGCTTCCTCGAGGATGTTGGCCATGGAGCGCTCGTGATCGTCCAGCGCCTTGTCGGCCTCCTCGCTTGTCTCTCCCACCTGCGTCGCTCCCCGGGCGATGACGGCCAGCGGCTGGTCCGCTATGTCCTCCTGAAGGGTCGCCAGCCGGCTGGTCAGCTTCTCCTCTTCCCGCACGGTCTTCAGCTGGAGCATGTTCACCGACGATAGCTGCCCCGCCGACAGATCCCCGAGAAGCCCGTTCGACGTACCTTTGGCACCCAATATCCATCGTAAGCCAAAAATACTGTCTTATGCTATATATTCACTCTCATTCAACGTGAATTTCAAATTATTATTTTTCAATTACACACAAAAATCAGTTCTATTTATTTAATAGTAGGCTGATTAAATTATACGATTTACTAGTCATTTAAGGATAAACTGAGTGAATTAATAAAATATTAATATTATGATTGAGTAAATTTAATAAGTAGTTAGTTAATGTTACTATTTAATTTCGTGTAAAAAGTAAAATTGAGATATTATAAGTAATTATTGGTAAGACAATGGCGGCGGCACTGGGTGCACACGCAGTTGCCATCCACATCAAATGTAAATATAATAAGAATTCAAAAGTTTGTACTTTCAGTTCAAACAAAAAATTATCACATTTTATTTTAAAATAATCAATATTTCAATCAAAATCAATAAAAATATAATTAAAAAATAAAATAGAACAAAAAAAAATATATGATACTGTTTATTACCATTTTCAAATAGATTTTTTTTTAAAAAACTACCCTTTCTACCAAATCATTCATTCTAATTTCAAATCTGCCCTACTTGAAGAAAATCAAAATTGTGAATCGCTGTTTTTATTAAGAAAAACATATTCTCAAATCGGTGATTTTATTAAAAAAATAAAATCATGGTTTGAAACTGTGATTTCTTATGGAGAACCGCGGTTCACAATTGTAATTTTTTATTTTAAATCGATTTTTTCATAGAAAATAAAACCGCAGTTTGAAATTACGGTTAAAATCGCGGTTTACAAATGCGATTTTCTTCAAGTATGGTAGATTTGAAAATAAAAAAAATGGGAGGGTAGAATGGATATACAACCTTAAAGAAATGATATTTTTTAAAAAAAAAATCTTTTAAATATTGCAATACATTCTGAACTCAACAATAATATATGTAGAATTTTATTTTAAAATGTACGTCCAATTTGAATTTTCTAATGATTGATTTTGTGTGTTGTAATTTACATATTAAAAAAAAATTGAAATTTCTGGTTCGGCCAATGCGGTGAGAAATAATTTTTTATTGGTTGTAATAATAAATTGATTAATGTTTAATGTTTTAGAGTAATTGTAAATATGAAATACGAAAAATAAAAATGAACAAATAAATTCGATTAATTGATAAATAAAAGATCACAGATGTGTATTTAATAATTGCAAAGTGTCTTCTTTTATTGTCACTTAATTAAATTTATTTGTCTACTTTTACTTTTAGTATGTATTATTTAATAACGATTAACTAACTACCTTATAACATCAAACATGGATCACTTCATCACCATAATCAATAAAAAACATTCCAATAAATAATAATCTATAAATTTTAATATTATTTTTTGTCAAAAAATAATTTAAAAGATAACATTAAACATTAATCTTTTAAATGTTAGAATTTATATTTTCTTAATCTTAAATGACTACTATTTCATCATGCGAGTATAATTATTAATTAATATGATGAGGCGGCGTACGTACCTTGAAGGAGGAACTGGGAGAGGTTGCGCTCCATTTCAGAGCCGCAGAGTGCGTAGACGAGGCGGATGAACATGGAGGGGCGGCAGCCGGCGATCCAGAGCAGCGAGTTCTCGAGGGTGGTGCACCAGCTCGGCGCGAAGTATATCGATATGTCTTCCCGCGCCAGCTCCGCCCTATTCCGCATGTAGTCTTCGAAGTGCGAGACAGTTTTGGCACACAGCTCGAAGTGCTTGTTGCTGCTGCTGCTGCTGCTGGCGCCCTCCTCCTCCTCGACCCCGGACTCAGGATTCAGCAGCTTGACCAGCTGGTCGAGGTCGGATTTCTGGAGGTTGATCCAGTCCCGGAAGCACGTGTGGGAGCGGTCGTGGCTGCTGCTACTTTCGTGATCGCCATCTTGATCAGCCATCATCATGTATAATTTCGTCACAGATCGATTTAGCGGGACGATTTTAAGAGAAGGGAAATATGGGGGTGGCCATCATTTGGATCGAGCTCGCTCTTGGGGGCGCGTTGTCGGGCTCGGGCGGAATCGCATGCAACACAACAAAAGATCGAGTCTCAGGATGTCTGTCATGTCTTGTTGTGTAGCTGAAGCATTGGGTGTTCGGTGATGTGGCCAAAGCCAGGGCGGGGAGTTTTGGCGTCTACCCGAGAGAGATTGATTATTAATTAGTTGAATTTCCCCTACTTTTCATTTATTTATTTAGGTTGTGTTTGGTTTGGAAATTACAAGGAAGGAAAATACGTGGGAATGTCAATTTGTATGTATTTCATCTTTATTTTTCAGATTAAAAGATTATTTTTTGATCATATTTTGTTTTTATTTTACATCTAATTTTTATATTGTCAAGTATCTCTTCTTAACCAGAAGGGTACAAAATTCAATATGGATCGGAAAATGACGTGGAACCGGAGCAAAATAGATCGAAACGAATCAGACTAATTGATTTTGGTCTGATCTTTGGTCCATTAATTTTGTGGATTACGATTTCCCGTCTGGACAAAATGGATCAATATAGACCAGTTTTACAATTTCTTGCTAAATAGAATACTTTTAATATAATAATTAAATATATCTTATTTATAATGCACAATTTTTTATATTAATATTCTAATATGAATTAATTAATTTTTATGAATACAGTCCAAATCTAAAATTTTCCACTCGGTCCAGACCGACTTGGAACCGGTTCAGTCTTCGATCCTTAAGAATTCTTGATTTTGGTACCGGTCCGGTTCTGAACTAGTGTACATCCATACACTTAACCAAACAAAAGATTTTTTCTCATGATATTCTTTTTCATAAATTTTCCTAAAAATTAAGGAAAATAAAATTTTTAGAAAAAATAAGATGAAATCTTTGTTTTGTTTACGGAAATTTAGAGGAGTGAAAATTTGATTGAAAATAGGAAAAAAAATTATGAAAATCAAAATGGGTTTAATATTCTCATATATTTCGACCTTTAAATAAATAAAAGAAATTTGAATGGATTTCATAAGAAAACTTTTTTTGTTTTCTGAACCAAACATGGCGTAAACTAAACTCCGTTATCTATGAAAATTGAGTGGAAAGTAAAATCTGATAGAAAGCTTAATGGAGTTTCATATCCGGTTTAAGATAATTGGTTTAAAAAACATTTATAGCAAGTCATAAATATTGGTTTAAGATAATAGTGTTTCTCTCATTTTTCCAAGTGGTTTTATTTTCTAAATCCAAAGTGCAAACACAAACCTTAAGGTACAGGACAGGAAATTGGAAAAACCAACTGGTATCGAAACTTATGAAACTCTCTGTCCACAAAAGGGACAAGAAACATTATTCACACACGTACACACGTTGCAGCTAAATTGGCAAGCCGCGTGTATGTAGTAGATGCAGTTTTCGTAATGCCAGAAGATGGAGTGAAAAAGACAAGTACGCCATTGAAGCTAGCTAATCTCAAAAGCCGCCATATATATGTGCAGCCACCAGCAGGTAGGGTGAGAAAAACAAGCAGCCTCCCTCAACACAGACTGACTAAGAACTGGATGCTAACTTTCTACGTGCATTTCTGAAAATGTTACCTGAACAATCACATGGATTCGAAAACACCAGTGTAGATACATGAACGGAGACGACGACGGCTTCTGCGTCATTTTTTTTATTCTCGTCAAGGTCTTTGTGGGACTCAATTGATATATATATATATATAGTTGAGCCTATCAAGTGTAAAGCTTGAATCGAACTAGAAGTCAAATCTGTCATGGGCTTCGATATCTGATTTTTTAACACGAATATCTTGTGGACACATTTTTTCATTTCAAAACTATGTCTACAACACAAATAATGCTGGCACAGTACCTTATCCAACGTACAATATCTATCTAACTATGTCAAATGTTCCACTGTTCATAAACACGTTTTGTTGTTCAACTTCCTACTACTGCTAAAGACTCATCTAGTGCAAGACCATGCTGACAGAAATTGATGTTTTGGAAAATAATAAAATTACTTAGCCCCTGATCGATAGATCCTCTTTCTAACTAATTCATCATTAGATGTATAAGATTAAATATTTTTCATATGACACAATACAAAGCTCGTCAAATAATATTTTCCAAGTTCTAGCTATACTAAACTCAAGTATTTGCTTCCGTGACAAAGATGACTACTATTAGGCTGGTTCTAGCCTTAGCTATTGCTCGATAGTGGTCGGTGTTTCAATTGGATGTTATTTTAACAAATTATTTTCATAAAATAACTAAATATTGATTAGTAAATTTTTTCCATCTCATAAACCAAAATAAAACAATTTCAATTGAAACTGAATCGAAATTTAGAAAATCTTCACAACGATAGACCCATACTGAATCGCATGATTTTTTCTATAAAAATATTTGATCAAACTTAAAACAAAATTAACAATATAAGATATAAAAAATTGTTATGTATATTGTTGAAGTAAGGGATGTGATCTGTCACGATTCACATCCCTGGGTGTCTCTTTGTAATAATACTTAACTTGCGGGTAGAGTTTGTACATTAGTGGTTGCTAAAGGGTATATATAGTTGCTAAAGGGATGTATCTTTGTAACTAATTTCTGTTTGAAAGAAATTTTTCCCGCCACTCTCTTTCTTTCTCGGGAGCTTCTTCTCCCTGTTTTCGATCGGTTCGCGGACGGTGCGACGGAGCTGCGGTTTTCACATATATTAAGTTTTTGAAACGGTATCATTCTATTTCTAACTGTTTTGTGGGCTAAATGAACGATCATCAGCTAATCATTTTTTTTTGGATTGAAACTCATCAGCTAAATATTAACTATCTATCATACTGACTATTATTAATCACAATGTCTAACGAATTAAAATTAAACAAAATTTATTTTTAATGTACTGCATAATTTTTGTTTATGAATAAAAATTTATTTTTTATGTCTGTTCAAAATGTCTGAAAATATTGAAAATTGCCCCCCTAAATTTGTAATAAAAACTGATTCATCACAGACTAGTTCGTTTTTATTTTTTGAAAAGAAAAAACAAAACCGAACTTATTGCTATAAAAAACCTTTGGAATCCAAACATTCCAGAATACGCGGGGCCACCAGTCCTTTCTGGTATCAAGAAAGCCTGGCTCAAATACCGACATCGTCCCAACATGGTGTTTTTGGTCTTGTCTGAGATCCTCCCCGTACCCCATTTCTGAATGTCCTCGCAACGGTCGTAAAACTCGAGCTACGCAGGTCTCTCAGGCGCGCATCCTCCCCTCGTCAAAATGTCCCTCTGATTCGATCCCTCGAGTTTTCAGGTGCTCGAGGTTGTTGTTGATTTCGAGTGTGGATCGAATTAGAAAGGATGGATAGGAAGGGGTCGGTGCTGATGCAGAGGTACGAGCTGGGGAGGATGCTGGGGCAGGGCACCTTCGCCAAGGTGTACCACGCGAGGAGCCTGCGGACAGGCCAGAGCGTGGCCATCAAGGTCATCGACAAGGAGAAGATGCTCAAGGTCGGGCTCCTCGACCAGATCAAGCGGGAGATATCCGTCATGAAGCTCGTCCGCCACCCCAACGTTGTCCAGCTCTACGAGGTAATGGCGAGCAAGAGCAAGATCTACTTCGCAATCGAGTACGTGAAGGGCGGCGAGCTTTTCAACAAGGTGGTGAAGGGGAAGCTGAAGGAGGATGCGGCGCGGAAATACTTCCAGCAGCTGATCGCGGCCGTGGACTTCTGCCACAGCCGCGGGGTCTACCACCGGGATCTGAAGCCCGAGAATCTGCTGCTGGACGACAAGGGTGATCTGAAGGTGTCCGATTTCGGGCTGAGCGCGCTGCAGGAGTCGCGGAGAAAGGACGGTCTGCTGCACACCACATGCGGGACGCCGGCCTACGCCGCGCCCGAGGTGATCAACCAGAAGGGGTACGACGGGGCCAAGGCGGATATCTGGTCCTGCGGAGTCATCCTGTACGTCCTAATGGCCGGGTACCTCCCCTTCCACGACCCGAATCTGATCGACATGTATAAGAAGATCAGCAAGGCCGAGTTCAAGTGTCCGCAGTGGTTCCCGCCCGAGGTCAGGAAGCTGCTGGTGAGAATTCTCGATCCGAATCCAGCCAGGCGGATCTCCGTGGCCAAGATAATGGAGAACTCCTGGTTCAAGAAAGGATACAAGCAGATCGAGGTGGACCATCCGCCTGAGCCGGAACCCAACAGATTGTCCGTAAGTTCAGACGTGAACGCCGCCTTCTCACTTGACTGTGAGAGCGAGAGCCACCCGTCAAGTCCTCGAGTCGGAGCCAAACAAAACCCGCCCATGAAGCCGACGAGCTTGAACGCCTTCGACATAATTTCCCTCTCCCAAGGCTTCAACTTATCCGGCCTGTTCGAGAAGGACATGGAGGAGAGGGCCGAGTCGAGGTTCACCAGCAAGCAGCCGGCTTCGGCCATCGTGTCCAAGCTGGAGCAGATTGCAGAGACGGAGCGGTTCAAGGTGAAGAAGACCGACTCCCGGCTGCAGCTGCAGGGCGTGGAGCGGGGGCGGAAAGGGCAGCTGGGGATCGACGCTGAGATCTTCCAGATCGCCGACTCGCTCTACATGGTGGAGGTCAAGAAGACCTCCGGCGACACGTTCGAGTACAGAAACTTCTGTAAGAAAGAGCTGAAGCCCAAGTTGAAGGACATCGTGTGGACCTGGCAAGGCACCGAGCAGCAGCAGCCACAGCCGGAGCAACAGCAGGCATCCCAGTCGCTTCAAGTCCCCGCTTAACCAGCCGTCGAAGCTAGTAGTGACTGCTTTACCGCTTTTACTTTCCTTATCCACATTAAACTCTTTGATTATTTTTATTTTTTTTGTCTTCGCTAAGCTTCACTGTAAGAGCCCGTAAAGTACACCGGCCAAACATCTCCGGATTCTGTAAAAATTAATTTACTAAGATTATCAGAATCTGCGCCTGTCAGAATTCCAAACCCCAAACAGACAATCAACCAATCCAACGGCCTCTGGCCCTCTGTTGCTGGCATGGCAGATCCTAGACATGTCAGCGTCCAAGCACAGAACCTTAAATTCGACCATTCAAGTAGTTATGGTGAGCGTTGGGACACCGCCCAGGTTGGTCGTTGGGGAGGAAAAATCAGGGAGCTATCAGTACCCGAAATAATAGCTCCCATGATTGGCTCGTCAGCACAAGACCTGCTCCATTCCTGGCAAACTAACAAAAGACAACTAGTCAATCATTAGAACTCCAAATATTATGCATAATTGAAAGTACATTGCCAGTCCAATTTCTCCGAAACTGCACGACTGTCAGTTATGTCAGCGACAGGGAAGCTAGTTTACAAAAATCCGAATAGACAACAGCATGTTCCTTAAATTCTGAGACAATGTTACAAAAGAGAACGATAGCAACGAAGCTCTAAATTAGCAATGACGGCAAAAATGAGAGTTTCTGTGAGCATGCCTAGTAAACAAATGGCCATGAGCGCCAGGAGGGCGTGGGCACATGGCCGAGCTTAGGTGCCTTGAAAACAAAGACTAATCGAACATAGAAGAAGCCTCCTAGATAAGACGTAACTTGGAGTTGCAGGGCTCACATGGCAAATTCACATAAACAAAGACACGCCGTAGCATATGGGTTAAGCGTATGAACTGGCTGGATCAGGCCAGTCTTATCTTTTAACTTATCCAGATATATTCAATACAATTTTTTTTACAGATCACATCGGCAGAATCCAGTTCTGACCAGAGAGACCTACTGGTCTCGAGCAGAGTTGGAATGTTCCAAAACTGGACTTATGGGGAGAAGTTCAGGTTAGGTGATTAATACTACAATCTACGCCAAGTTGCCTGAAGTAGCGAAATCGACAGAAAATATGTAATTGTTCTAACTTTCTCATACCGCAATTTTCTAATCAAGTGGGGAATATTGTAATCGAGTTGCTAACCTGGCTGGCTGGCTGGCTGGCCTTCCGCGTATACATTAAAGGGAAGGTCAGTGTCTTTAGCTTCAAGGCCGTTCATCCTTGTCTGTGGCGGACAGCGCAAGTCAGCTGCTTGAAAAATATCTTCAGATCAAGCCATAAATATAGTAAGTGAAGTTTGACTGAGAAACACTCATTTCATCAGCATCGATTATAACGAAACCAGCATTCACAGGCCCTGGAAAACAATACACCAGTAAAGGATGGACTAGAAACACGGAACAACGTCAGAATTATCATTTAGGTCGAGCAACTGAAGATCGTTAGCCGGTGAATGATCATTAGAGAATACAAGAGCTTAACATAAAGCTGGAAGTAACTTACTAAAACTAGAAACGAAACTAACATTTTCAAAGGGTACCTCTCTTCCGCTTATTTACTATCACTCAGTATCCGACGGCAAGCGTGAACCAAGGCTTGGTCCCTCACGCATCAGGTCCTCCAAACCAGGCTTCAATTCCCGGTTACAGAAATCGTCGTACTCTCCTTTATCTCCGCCTTTCTTCTTCACTTCCACCATCACTAAGGATGGTGTCAACTCAAAAATCTCCGCAGCAATAGTTAACGGCCCTTTCTCCCCTTCTCGGGACCCTTCTAAGCTCACACGACAATCCTTCTTCCTGACAGTAAAGCTCACGACTTTTGCAATCTCCTCCAGCTTGGAGATTATCCTCGGAACCGGAGCACCGGAGACGAACCTCGACCCCTCGCCGCCTTCCTCAAACAGCCCGTTTAAGTTAAACCCCGGTGAAAATGATATCAGATCAAACGCATTCATGCTCGCTGGTCTAGGCAATCCCGGGAAAATCTTCCTCCTCGGCTCCATTGTCTCGGACTCTGCCTCGGAAACGACTGATGACTGATCCGAAGATGATCCAACGTCTTCCCCAGCTCCTTCCGCTCCTTGATCCGCCACGCTACAAACCTGATCATCCTCAATGTAAAACTTCAACAGCTTGAACCCTTTTCGGAACCACCTGTACTCCATTATCTCCGGGATCGTGATCCTCGTTGCCGGATTGGTGTCCAGCAACCTATGCAGCAGCTTAGTAAGCTCTGGCGAGAACCACCTCGCACACCGAAACTCCCCCTTGTAAATCTTCTTGTACATGTTCATCACATTCTGATCATGAAAGGGCAAGTAGCCAGCCATCAGCACGAACAGGATCACCCCACAAGACCAGATGTCCACCTTGTCACCCGCGTACCCCCTCCTCGCCAGAACCTCCGGCGCCACGTAAGCGGGCGTCCCGCAGAACGTGTGGAACAACCCGTCCTGCCGCATCTGGTCCGACACCGCGGAGAGCCCAAAGTCGGAGACTTTCAGATCGCCGTTCTCGTCCAGCAGCAAATTCTCAGGCTTCAAGTCGCGGTGGAACACGCCGCGCGCGTGGCAGAACTCCACCGCGGAAACCAGCTGCTGGAAGTACTTCCGCGCGACCTCCTCCTTCAACCTCCCCTTGGCCACTTTGTTGAACAGCTCGCCGCCCTTCACGTACTCCATCACGAAGTAGATCTTCGCCTTGGTCGCCATGACCTCGAACAGCTGGACGATGTTCGGGTGCCGCACCCGGCGCAGGATCGAGATCTCGCGCTTGATGTGCGCCATCAGCCCGCCCTTGAGGATCTTCTCCTTGTCGATCACCTTGATGGCCACGTTCTGGTCCGTGCTCACGTTCCTGGCGTGGTAGACCTTCGCGAACGTGCCGTGCCCGAGGAGCTTCCCGATCTCGTACCGCCCCAGCAGCGGCGCCGCCGCCGCCTTCTCCGACTTGCTCCGCTCCATCTAGGGTTTGCTGTTGAATTTCGCAACGCGGGTTTTCGTCGTTGGATTTGTAGATATCGATGGGGGTTGCGAGCTGGAAGCTCTCAATGATTGTGTTTGTGTTGGATTTTGATTCCGAGTTGATTAAGCGAGGAAGCAATTGTTAATTCACTACCAGATAATTATTTAAAATAAAATTAATTTTCTAATTTAATGTGTTATTCAGGAAAATAAAAAAGTGTTTACATTAAAACTAAAATCAATTTGTCAATAAATCTGCCATATTGGAAGACAAAACTCTCTTTGTGTCAAGATAAGATAATTATGATGTACATATTTATTAAAAGTATTAAATCTTTTTAAAATAAATGACAATTGTGTTGTAGTTTGAAGGTTTTTTATCAATATGTCATGGATTTTATTTATATTATTCATTTATCACTTACATGTGTATGGCTAATTTTTTAAATTAAAAATTATCTGATTTTAAATTAAAAAACTACAATAATTTTAAATGAATATCATCCTATATTAAGTGTTTGCAAACCGGCATTGATGCACAGGATACGTATTCATAATATATCATCATCAAATTTTCGTCTTTTCTCATTCATACTAATCTACTTTCGATTGGTTTTTTATTCATACTAGTTTCTTTTTTAATTGTCATTATTAACAACTCCTAATATATGAAATATATTTGTTATTTTAACTACGAAGATTACACATGTATATATCTGTTCAGTTGTCTGCTTACATACGAGCCATGTTAAGTTTCAAGTTCGTTACTATGTGACGATCCGATTTTTCGCTATAGTGAAATTTATTTTAAATTATTTCGTGATTCTTAATTATAAAATTTTTAATAAATTCACACTCACAACTCACGACAAAGTTCTTGAATCTAATAACGAATATCGAGTTGTTAAGATTTAAACGGGACACGCACTACGGTCGACCTGTCGCATCGAGTCTTCTTCATTATGATCGAGTTACCTAAACCCTTCATCACTGCCTTGAACCCTCCCTGTCGTCCGATTGTGCGATTGCAATGGTTCTCTTACTTCTTCTGCAACTTCTCCACCCAAACCTTGGCGCCTCCATAGCCGTTGTTTTTGAAGAAAAAAAAAACCTATATTATCTTGATGTTAAGCGTGAAAATAGTTTAAAATTAATTAAAATTATGCACATATTTTATCTTTGATAATGCTAAATGAGAAAAATAAAAAATGTGATAGTTTAGATAAAAAATAAAGAGTTTATATAAAAATGATAGACAAACCCAAGAGACAAATTTGAAAAATAAAAACTATATTGAAAATCTAAAATTAAATAATAAAAACATTTTTGTGTGCGATATAAAGATTGGGATGGTATAAGTATTTTTTAATTATGCCGTAGGGTTTGGTTAATGGAGAGTTAACGGCGCGCGTGATTAATTAGTGAGATTAACGGGCTGGACGTTTGAAACTGTGTGGTGGGGTTTTGCTAACGTTAACGGCTGTTTTGTCTTTGTTGTTGTTCTTCCGTCCAATGGTTTTTCAGTCGGTTGAACCGTGTCGGCTCCAAACCGTGTCGAACTCAAACCAACTGGTCAATAACTAAGATTGCACGTGTTGGGCCAATCGTAAGGCCCATTGGGCTAATGTGCAATAATTAATTTCGATTGGAGTAAAACTGATACTGTAGTCAGCTGGCCCAGTTCATTATAGTAGCTAACGAAAGATTTGAGTTGGGCTCGTACGAGTCAAATCTGTTGGCCGATTAAGCCCACTGATAATAATAATAATAATACTCATTTAATTCAAAGCAAGTTTGTAGCAGTTCAAAATAATATAGTTTTGATAAAAAAAATTTGTATTTTTAGGATAAAATAAGGTGGCTTTGGTTTATAAAAATCATTCAAATTTAATTGTACATGTTGCAAATCATGATTGGTGGTTGAAATTCAAAACTAGGGAGATTTGAATTGAGTGTAAATAGCATGATGAAATCTTAATTGTTTAATCTCCATATTTATTTGCAACCAATCTCAAAATTAATGACTGTTGTGATATGAGATTTAAACAATTAATTATTGGATTTGGTGTGCCCAAAATCTTAGTTGTCATTCGATTTTGGAGTATGTGGTTTGGTTGGATGTGGGATTAGGTGCAACCAACCAAATAGCTTTCTCATGATTTATTCTTTTTTATTTATGAGCCACTAACTTCTCAAAAAACCCACGAAAACATTCCCACACCACCAAAAAATTCCAAAAACATATTACTAAACAATTTGCATAGCAACTCAAAAGTGGGTTCAACTCACATGACTAATGACTTTACGCAAAACCTCATTTGTTTTGAGTTTGTTTGCTAAACTTATTAGAAATTTTTTCCAATCAATCTTTTTGGAAAGTTTAATTTCCTATTTGGTTCCGCATTAAGTTTTGTCTTTGAAAGTGATATGTTTTTATCATATCATTTTTTGAAACATCTTTCTGATTGAATTCAACCGTTTTTTTTAAACATTGCTTGAAAAATGAATAGTGATTGACCCTAAGTGAAATACTATTTTTTAAAAAATAATGGTGAAGTGTCCAAAGTGAATTGTTCATTGAATCCGAAAACTACATGGAAATATGAAGAGGTTCTTAACTTTTTAATTTAACCATTGTTTGAAACAATATTTGGAAGGAAAAGATACATATAGCGAGACCAGATAAAAGAATAAATTTTCCAAAAAGATTAATTGAGAAAGAAATTTATGTTATTATGTATTTTAAATGAATGATATTTTCATTTCTTACCAATTGAGATAACATGTTTTTGTAAATAGTTATAAATTCTAAGTTACAACACATATATGCAATATTTATAATATGTTTCGTGCTAGTAGTCAAATGAAGTTTTTTTTGATGAAAAATATTATTTAAAAGCCCCAACAATATCCATCCAAAAAAATACTAAGATTGAGGTTGAAGCAAAGTAATAAAGGATTTATCCATCCAAGCTACAAAAGGAATGAGCATCCCATGGAGATCCAAAATCTTGCATCATCCTATGTTTGTGAATCCAAAGAGCGAGAGGATGTGATGTGATGCACATGGAGCCAGCCATGGATGGGCCTGAGTTTATTCCTAAATCAAGATAAGAACATGAAAACACATAAAAGGAAAAGACAAAGTGAAAAACATTATTCACCACTTTGGACACCAAAGGTTGTGATTTTTGTC